>JAAFCF010006680.1:13627101-13911045 GCA_013389785.1 Helicorthomorpha holstii
AAAATCGATGTGCATAATTATGCACACCAGGACTGAAGGGGTTAAGAGCATAAAAGAAGGGAAGGGGTTAACAGTTCGCGTACAACACCCTCTACTATATTCCTTATATATTAAGTTGCATAATTATTTCTTTTTTTTATTTTAAAAAAAATTCTCCCTCCCCTATCATTGTCAACGATGAATCCAATATAAAAAATTCGATCGTGAGTGATAATTACAGTTATATTCATCCATACACGGTACAAACATTAAAACATGAAGCAAAATGCATATAAATGTTTTTATATTTAATCTCATAGAATGGCAATGTATGGCACACCCCCTGATGACAAGGATGTAACAATAAAATTCAACGATTAGTAACTTCCTCAATCAGATAACATAATTTCGTTTTAAGATTATTATTACAGTACGAGCTCGTGTGCAAAAATTGAGCAAGAAAAAAACCCAACATTTTACCCATAAAAACGTTAAAATAACATTAAATTTTGTAATTAAGCTTATTACTTTCAAATTTTGCACTTTCACAACATTAACTTTTTTAAAAACAAAAAACCCTGTAAAATATGTTTATTACTAAAACGTATATTGTATTTAAATTAGTTTACATTTAGCAGACAAGTACATTCGTCAAAAGAAGCATGTTCAATGAATGTAGAGTTAATGTTAATAGAAAGTGACGTTTCACTAGGTTGGTGCTGGAGGCGTTCCAGTTACAACCACAGAGTTCATCCACATTTTATAACAACTTGTCTGTTATTGCACTATTCATTCAACATATTAAAAATTCTGTCACCAACAATATTTCACCACACCACCATTATTATTATTATCAGCTTCTTTAAAAATAATAAAAAAAAAAACAAGATACAATTCCTCCTTCAATTCCAAGCAACCAAAAATAACTTGGCAAAATATTTATGACGATTGTTTTCTTATTCTTGTTGCTTCATAAAATACAATACGCTATAAAAATAAGTATATTAGCTGATTGATTTTTTTTTGTATATTTAATGACAATTCCTCAGTTCAAGTTGAGCAAGTGAATCAGTTTCAATTTCATTTAAAAAAAAAACAACAATGTTGAATTATAATTTATTCAACACTTTTACAAACGACTTAAAATATTTAAATGCGAATTTTTTATTACGTTAAAGAAACAATTTGATGCTACTGTGACATTATCTGAACCCTTAATTTTTTTTACCCCATTTTCATTTCCTCTATAAAAAAAAAACAACAGCGGCAACAAACAGCAAAATATTATGAGGTCAAGTCAAAATCAACCTTTTATAAGTCCAACATAAAAGTTAAATTGTTAATCTAACGTCCAGTCACAGCGTTGACCTTGTAGAAAAGCAAGGTGAGGTCACGTTCAACTTTTTTCTATATATATATTTATTTAGTTATTATGTTTTTTAAAAGGCGTTTGGCGACACAATGGCCGCCGACTTAACTTCACAAAAACATAACCCCCAACCCCCTCCCCTCTCCTCTCTATCCTGAACATAAACCACCTTTCCTTTAACATGATATTACACTACATTACAGTTCACTGGCTTTGCTATTCTCCAAATTCGTTTCTAACCTCTTTCCATGTCAATAAAAATTCTTCAAAAAAATAAATAAAAAATAAGACAGTGAACAATCTACTGCGTACAGGGCTTCACCAATATTAAACACATTTATAATAAAAATGAAACGATTTCTTCGTAAATAATCCATGAATATTGTATAATAAAAGTTATAAATGATAAATAAAATCATTCTTAATCTGGTTTCAACGTGTTACCGAATTTATCCTCCATTATTAATTATTTTTAAAACAGTGTTTACCGATGACAAAACAGTAATTAATAAATTAAACAATAACCTATTACCCTCTATGACAGAATTTTTTTTTCTTATAGAAACTGATTATTTCTCAATACACTGCATAAGGAAGAAAAAAAACCATCAAAACAAGTTTGTTTATTATATCTAAAGATACCCGCTATTTGTAATTTTATCTACAATCTAACCTTGATAAGACTGGATCAACATTTTCATTCTACCAAAGTTTAATAATTCCCTTAGAAAATAAATAAAATTTTAATGCTTAATCACATTATGAAAATTCCTGCAAAGACTAACATTATCTGGCTAAACTTTTATCTAAATTGGAAATCGCACTTAAAAGATTTTCACTCGAAGTCAAAAATTGTAAACATTTAAAATGAACACCCTGTAGAAACCTTATGTATCAGAGATTGGTATTTTGATAACTTTTTTTCTAAAGATAAACAATGCATTCTCTTCTCCACAAAATAAAAAGCATAAACATGCTATACTGTATTTCGATTTTTCATGCAATACTTTTTATGTCATACGCCCTCTCACGCGCAAGATATCGACATATTGATTGCTTCAATTAAAACTTAATACCATAAAAACTTCTCTCCCAAGTAACAACATTAAAAAAAAACCCACAATAAGTAACTGTACTTTTTCTACATTTTAAACAAAGGTAAAGGAACTCCACAGTCAAATTTGATTGCACCATAGTCATACAGTAAACTTGCACACAACACATACTGTACACACTACAATAAAAACCTGCAGAGTTTTCTTTCCTAGCACAAATATTTGAATGAAAGCATTGCACAAAATGAGGGTGTTCTTGCCAATAATGTTTTACAACTAGGGATAATTCCTACTCACCCTAACAAGGGCTTTTTATACACTGCAACTTCTTTCCACGCCTCAGACATGTCTATTATTTTTATGAACGGTCCCTAAAACTACCATTTCTCTAGCTTTATTCACCAATTTGAAAAAAATACTGTTCAATACATTTTAAAAAGCTAGCATCACAGCACATATTGAGCTTAAATCAATCGGATTATCTAGCAGAAAAAAAAAACCATCTTAAGACTGAAACATCTCAAAGTTAAACCAAATCTGAAACAGCACACGGGAATTACATTTACACAAATCTTCACCCCCTTCAGCTACAAAGAAAAATGTATACATCTCAGCCCTGCGTATGTAATATTGATATTAAACTCACTGACAATGTGTGTACACCAGATGTCGTTTCTAACCCATTTGATTAACGACGATGACAATGATCAATTACAGAATAAATAGCACAAAACAAAACACGTAAAAAAAGCAAATAGACAAAGCACATACAATTCGCTCTATATATCTAGCCTTATTATTACATCACCATTGGATAAATCATTTCCTTACTAAACATAAAGAAGAACTAACAATCTTTCACTTAAAAAGAAAGAAAAAAATAATAAAAATATATGTTGCCCCTGTGGCGATCAAATAAATGACCTGGTAAAAGCCATATGTTAAGAGGAATTTCATGTACGTCATGGCTTGCAGGTGTTTTCAGATGCCAACAACAACAAACATTTAGCTGAAAAATGCTGAATAACTTCAACCGGCGTCAACCAAGATATTCATCTATAACCACTTAGTAAATCATAAGAGTTTCCAATTTATTTGATCGAAAAAGAAAGAATAAAAACTTCCACCCCCCTAAAACAAAAAGAAAATTAATTCCATAACCAGTAAACCCAATTTTTCTATGCAACAAAATCATTGCAGCCCATGCCCGACCATCAGGTCCCACAATGCACAATCAAGTGCCTCACGAAAAGCAATCTTAAATTGTTGCTAAGAACCCAAAACCAAACTTAACACTTAAAATTCAAAATTATTTCTCTAAAATAGCATGCATTAAATCAAGCGCCAATTAAAAGCTTTCATTATCAAAAATAATGATCTAAATACCAAACCAAATATTTAATGTCTTCCATTAGCATTCATGGTTCATAATACACACGGTGCTCCTGTCATCCCTTAGACCCGTCACCATATTTCGTTACCACATAATTAGATTATTACCATTAAGTTTTCTAAAGAATCAATTTTGAAAGCCGTAACGATTAACGGTAGAGTTACGGAAAGCTAGCATTTGAAGATGGAAATTAAAATTACAACTGCTTTCCATTTAGTTTTACGGCTTCCTTTTTTATCATTGACACTTTTTCTTCTGGGATAATATATCAACGACCTTTTGTATAAAGGTAGAAACTCCAAGGGTGGAAAGAAGCCCTTAAAAGTGAAAAGGAGGCAATGCCACTGCCGTTCAAACTACATTACGTACAATGCGCATACGATGCATATCCAGCGCGGCTATACAGTATATCTCTAGTTGCCTTCCATTTTATTTCCAAATAAATCTTTACCGCATAGAAACATAACAGAATACATGACAAACTCTTCTCAGCATCAACTGAAACTCAATATTCACAAATGCATAGCGCTAGAAGCAATTGCGCAAACATACAACATTCACACACCAAATAAGCATCAGGAGAAAGATTTTTTTTAAATATACATTTTTCAGCCGACACATTGAAACGAATATTCAGTTTAAACACAAACAGATAAATGAAAATGTTTTCATTTCAACAAGTACATTGAGCAGTATATGTAGCTGAAACCCGTATTCTTAAGTAGAGATTAGACTAAAGAGGAGCCCTAATTCCTAACTTCAAAAATGGAATTATGGGTGAACGCGTAGAATATACATTACAGTAATGTACTGTGCACCAGTAGATGTCACCAAGTGACATTGAAATTTTAAAATCTTTAAAATTAAAATGTCAAAATAAAATATGAAAATTCCTAAAACATTGTCAGAAAAACAAATATATCACAGTACTTCCACTTTTCAAATTCAGATATCTTTTTAGTATGATTGAAAACTCTCTTAAGTTAAATCTTCAGCTAAACTTTAATTGTTTCTAGTGTTTCATGAATCATTGATTAACACATCGTTAACTATATAAAAGTATACCGACACTGACCATGAAGTATGAAAATAACGGTATTCTTGGCAATAACGTTGTTGCTGCTGCTCTAGTTTCATCCCTCGTCAAATAATGGCAATTTAGGTTTAATTAAATAACTTATCCTCCTCCCTGCAGCTCCCCCTCCTCATGTTATCACGCCCAGTTTGCACAGAAAACATACCGAAACTGATAATAAAAAAGGTGAATAACATTACCATCCTAGTTTTTAGAACTGTATTTTCATAGTCAACGATGCATCATCTTTCTTTTTTTTTTTTTATAAAAAAAAAATCGGCCTTGAATTTGAAAATAAAACTAAAAAGATTAATAACACTTGCAAAATAAGTCAAATGACCCGTCTGGCAAAAAATAAAAAAATGTCCATTACATGACTACTGCATGCAGATTGATTAATCGATAATAGCAGAAATACGCTTGCGCACTAAATACCTAGCACTTTACTAAAATGCTTAACCCAAAAATATATTTAACGTTAGATTTTACTTTTATTCCTGCATATTACACGAGTAATTAACAAAATTCACAGCAGTGCGAAACTGAAGAAAAAATCAGGGTTACAAAAATGTCTACTGTTCTTGCAAATGCATTTAATACTTTACGAAACAAACAAAACAATTCCACGATACACACAAAAGATACTGATCTAACAAAAAATAACTCGAATTTATAAATAACATTAAAACATCGTTCAAACAGTTTACACTAAACGAGGTCAGCCAAGTCATTTGACAACAAGCACCAACACTGAAAAAAAAAATTTAATAAACTACTCAAACATGATCAATACGCTGCAACCTTACGCAAAATTGCAGACTTAAAACAAAAAAGTCAAATTAATGCTTAAAATTTTTCCTTTTGCAAAATAACTTAAATTTCTAAGCCCAAACAACAAAATATAACAAAATAATGTCGTGTGGTTAAATTGTCAAAAACAGTAAACTAAATGAAGCTCATTGTAATACAGTGGATTCTCGTTAACACGAACCCCGTTAACACGAATTACGCGTTAACACGAAGCAACTTTGCGGTCCCGAACTACAGTATAGGCTACACATTAGTACTCGTTAACACGAAACCCCGTTAACACGAACAAAAATCTCGGTCCCGTCGAGTTCGTGTTAACGAGAATCCACTGTATTTCATAACGCGATTATTCAGTAAGAATTTGAGAACAAATTCCTAAGCTGTTACACTCAATACCTCTTTAGAATGAAAATTAAAACCTTATTTTTTTTTTCGTAATATTTCAAGTAGATTTATGAGTGCGACTTACGAGGTAACTGGTAGAGCGAAGACCTCTGGTAAAGCATCATCACCTTAAAAGTGCAACACCCTGTTGTACATACACTGCATTAGTTAGTGGAAGTAAATGCCGAAGTAGCTTAAGAAGCACCGTTTTACAAGTTTCTTGCCATTCGGAAATGCTTTTCATTCCATTCTTTTTTTATTGGAATTTTTTTTAATTCTCTTTGCTCATATTCTCCCTCTTTACAACATGTTTAAACTCAAATGACATACACGTATAAATAACCTTAAAATCGATTTTGGGAAATATTGGATTAGCTTTAAACAAGAGAACATTTGTTTAAAAATTAAAATCACTAAAAAATCGACGTTTTGATATACCCATTAAAAAATCATCGAAAAAATATTTATTAAAGAATAAAAATTGTATTCTTGAAGTTTACAACTTTATAGTCTTTACTCTTCAGCACTTGACATGCAAGTTTAAGCAAACATTAAACGGTACAACACAGTAATATACAAGTGTACGTTACTTAAGATCACAAAAAAAAAATTCAATGTTGCAATGACAACAGAAAATTCGACTGAAATTAACCTTGGCATCAATTATTTTCATACAGACAGTTGCCAAAACTATTAATACCCTACGTTTTTTAATAAATAGGATTTATATCAAATTTATTTATTACCCATCCAGATTATATAGATTAAATCCACACATCGCTTATAAAGACTTCAAATATGTCGTCATCGTGTTCAGGTATAAAACGTTTGCAATAATTATGTGACAAGAACTCCAAATCGATTAAATAATAAAAAGTCGAACAAGATAAACCCTTTCGACTATTCCAACTATTTCACAAACTAAAATTTCAAATAAAATTAAAAAAAAATTCTTAAACACGAATCATAGACAACAAAACAAGTGAAATAAGAGAGAGGGTGGCAGAAAATAAAAAGAATCGACCTATTTTTATTTTAAAACAGCTAAGGAATTTACCAATCAACTTTACAGAAACATTCGAAATAACGTTAACCAGCTATGGCGTCAATCTGAAGAAAACAATTCAACGGTCCATCCAAGCATAACATCCGTTACGTTCAACCTCATCATCCCATTACAAAATAAAATCGATGGTGTATATAACCCGATAATTTCGCTTAATAATAAAACTAATTTTATTTTTAAACTATTCACTTTACATTTTGCTTGCTACTGTACAAGTAAAACACACTGTTACATCACTTTTCCCAAATAAGAACGGCATTGCGAGTAAAAACGGTTACGTTACAATTCCCAAAATCTAATTAACCTATCAAAAAATATTTCACAAGATTAAGTTCTAAGAATAAGGAAAAAAAAAAACATTGTGTTTATTGTTCGGAAATGTCCTCTACTGCAATTTCATAATACACTAACAAAAATCGCTGATGTATTGCCAAATTAGCTAACTGCAAAAGAAAACTGTACTTCCAAAAAAGAAGAGACAAGTAGGGAAAATAATCGACAATTTGATCGGTATCGACGTCGTTTAGGAATTTTTTTTATTTCCACTTGATATCAAAAAATAGGTAGGTGACCCAATTCATTCGCCAACACCAGAGGGGAGAGTGAATGAAGCCTTTGCCGACTGCTGAATTCTCAAACATGTTTCGCCACCCCATTTACCACCGCCACACCATCTATTTCTATATCTACTCTACAGTCTACACTACTTCACAAACTGCTGCGAGGATATACACACACATAGAAATGACGACAAAAAGTACATGGAATGAGCGTTATATATCGATTTTTATCGATTATAAGGAAAAGTCGTATCCCACTTTCTATCCAACGTCACACATGCTCGTGTTAAACTCCCACAAACATACGAAACATGAGCCTTCCATAAAACGTAAGCTTTGATAAACTCGGATCCGAGAATCTATGTTTTACTGTTACGTGCATGTGTATTTTGTACAGCACCACGATGGCACTGCGGTTAAAGAAAGTTAAGCTACACTTAAGTCAATTTACTTTTAACATTTAAAGAGATTCATGATCTATCCACATTATTTAAAATTTAAACGCTTTTCAAAGAGAATTATTTTGCAATCTCAGTTTACTTTAAAAAATCAACAGTAACTACAAAAGTAACTATCTCAAAAAAATCCCAAGACACTTCACTGGAAAACATCCGACAATGTAAACAATGCCAAAACCCATCTACAAATGAATCATTATGAAACAAATATCCAGGTTAAATACAACACAAATATCTTTTATGTTAAAAAAAATATGGTAAATAAATAATTGTATTGTTTTATAAAAAGTTAAACTAAATTAGTCTGTCATTTGGTCCTGTGATTGTCTGTCAATTGGGCACTACTAATCAGAAATGGAACTACTATACGATTTTACAGTACAGTGACTTGTATTTACCAATAAAAAAATCACAATTTTGGTGAAGTCTAAATCACATACAGGAAGCTGTCATATTCGTCAAGAACAATGATTTTATCAACACAAAAAAATATTAGTGACTGCTTCTATAACAAGATTTACCCATTTTGAAAAATGACAATCATTCAATTATCGCTGATCAACAAACATTCAAAGATCTGGATAAAAAAAATTATCAACTGTCATTAAGAGCATTAATAATGTATTATTAGCAACATTGGACCTAAAATTTATAAACTGAAGCAACTCCAAGTCAAAACTTTTGTCTACAATTAAACAGAAAGAAAATAAGACATTACAGAACTTGTGCAATTTACTATTTGAATTTCAAATGCAAACATACTCATGAAGTCGAAGAGGTTTATCATTATAAAGTAGCCAAATGATAAGCTGTGGTTGTTTAATTGTAGACGAAATGTAACAGTGAATTTAATCTTTGTAATTTGGTAAAGAGACTGCATCTGTTGCTTCTAGACATGAAGAAATAAAACAAGCACCAACAAAGAAACCTATTCAACTCTCAAACACTCCTTTTTCTAATTCTGTATAAAAAACTCATCTCATAATTATTATCGCTCTCTTCGTCTTTCATTTAAGCTTTTTTTTCGCTAAAAATTAACTTTCCTGTGTAATTTTATATTTACAAAATAGCGTCTAGAGTCTCGAATTTCTCGATCCACTTAACCCAAATCCCCCAGCTTCAGAGTTTCCACAAGATCATGTGTGACCTTCATCGAATTAACCCTTACTTAATTTTTCTGTATACACTAATTTACACAAAATATTTGAGTTACAGTTCATTGCTTAATCATTATTAGCACATTAATGTCTTCTGTGTTCCCATTTAAAAAATTATGAAAACAACTTTCCGTGACCTATCCACGTTGCGTTAATTGTTTAGTTTGTTACAAATACCGTAGTAGTGTAATCGACTGTTATATGAGAAAGTGAATTACGTGCCAAACTTAAATGATAGCAAATAACGTCGCCAAACGATGAGTTTGTCCTACTTTTTCTTCCTAAAACCTAAGCATACACGGCTCCAGCACTGTAATACCGCATTTATTATTGCGTCTAACTAATAGCAATGAACATCAAGTGACCAAACCAAATTCGATCTCCCGATATCGATTTAATGAACGAGATACCGGTACCAATAAAAAAGTACACTGCCCATGGGCAGGCAGGCATTAAATTACGCCAAAACCCAAATACACAATACTAACTCCAAACTATAAATTGAATGCTATGGTAAATGAAGTCACTTTATTAGATGTCAAATCTCGTGACTTAAAGGCAAAGGCTCAAAATACCAGTTTATCACCAGAAACTCAAAAGCAAATTGAATCATTAAAAATCAATAAATTAAGATTCCAAACAATATCTAGAGGAATAAAACAACCAGGAACCAAATTAAGAGTAAACTTGTTTTAAAAGCCAAACCTAGCATCACCATTAACAGCATAAAATAAATCTTGTCTTCAAAAAATCGATACGTTCAAAGGAGAGCCACAACATTTAATCGATACCCTATAAGACAACGTTATTTTCCGTAAAGCAATTTTTGTATCGGTCAATATGATTTTAATAAAGAGATGCCTTGCAATTCATAACTAAGCAACTCGCTCGCCTCGGTCGATTCTATTCGGCTTTGACGTGTAATGGCTGTACGGTACCTTTTATCTCATTTCCCATTAGCAAACGACATCATCTGAGCTTAGCAACGGCCTTCTACATTCCCCCACCCACTTCAACTACTACACTACACTTCTAATAATCATATCTTTCCCCTTAGATTTAGTTTGCGTCATTTGCATCCAATGCATTTTTCTCATGTATACACTTACTGTTTCTATTAGACAATTGAGTCAAAAAGAGTTTTAACAAAATTCCAATCGGATTAGCCAGTGCCATATTACACAGATGCAGTGAATACGGTGCAGTAGAGGGCTCCAGGCCAACAAAAGGGCAATTACGATGGAAATTTCAAAACACATTGAAACAACTGTAGTGTTGGCCTTATGGAAACATTGGCCAAGTTAGAATTAACTTCCCGCATGCAGCATTTGTTGTTAGATTCTTTTAATACGGAGATACATGTTGTCAGCAGCACGTCTGTTTGGCAAGTGACTAACAATTTAACCAACGAGTTACAACGACTGAAATAAGCAACTGAACCTTGCCCAACAGAACCATTACACAATATACAATTTGCATATGAAATGAATAAATTATAAAGTTCAATATCAACAATGAATACTACAACTCTCCCAGACTTTAAATAAAAATTTTACACAACTTGTTTTCAACAAAAATAAACAAAAACTTGTTACATCTGGAAGTCCTTAAATCGAACTGGCAACTGTCCTCTTGTGGCACGCTGCAATCTAGGTATTCCCTTTGGAGTCACACCAGTAGGCAAAATCACCGGAACCGATGGAGATGGAACCAAATTACCAGAAGTAACCAAATCAGGAACAGCACTTCTAGACACAGCGTCACCAGCTTCAAGATGCACTTCATCTCCAATTATAGAACTTGGAACCAAGGGCTTTATCAAAGTCCTATGACGGCAAACTTCTCGACCATCATTTTCAACACGAACTTTAGCGCCGGACACATCAACTACTGTGTGTCTCTCTGAGGACCATGGGGACTGGGTTGTGGTTGGATTATCTCTTCTTACCAACACTTCCTGTCCTGGAACCACTGGAGGGAGAGAAGCGGCGTCACGAGAAACATTTGCATACATTTCCTGTTTCTCCTGCTCAGATTCCACATTGGCTCTGATTTTGCAATCCTCCTCTGGAGAAAGTCCCTCTCCTGGAGAAAATGGAGTTCTAGGAGTATAGTTGAACAAAATAGAAGAAGGAGACTGGCCAGTAGACCGCTGAGGAGTGTTTCGATGATACAAAAGAAAAGTGTTTATGTTCTTTTTTAAGTTCTCGGCCTCCTCAGTTGAGATTTTGATCATTTTCTTCAAAGACCGTATGAATCTCTCAACCTGACCATTTGATTGCGGCCATAATGGAATGGATGGACGATGGCCAATGCCGTTTGTTTCCAGATAGTGTTTGAAATCATTTGATGAAAAGGGAGGACCATTATCTGTAAAAATAATGTCCGGAAGGCCCCAAATGGAGAATTGTTCATCCAAAGCATCTTCCACTGCATGGAAAGATGTGGAACCAACAAACTTTACAAATGGATATTTGGAGTACATGTCAACGCCAATAAATAAATATTTTCCAACTCCCAAATGAGCAAAGTCAATGGCCACAGCTGCCCAGGGTCTTCTAGGGAATGGTGTTAATATGATAGGTAGATCCTTTTGTTTTGCCGAAACCAACTGGCACTTCGGACAGCTTCGCACCAAATTTTCAACAGAGCGGTCAATAGATGGAAACCAGACTTTAGACCGGAGCAACTGTTTAGTCTTTACAATTCCCTGATGGCTTTTATGGGCAATGTCTAGAACCATAGGTTGAAGACACTTGGGTACAACCAGGGAAGCGCCTCGCAAAACGGTTCCAGCCTCAGTGATGGAAAATTCATCCAAATGCTGGAGGTATGGGCGGAGTTCAACATTTTGTTTGTTCTTGTTCAAAATGTCGCCAGAGTCGTCTCTCAACAACCGAATTAAGGTTTGAAGAACAGGATCCTTAGCTGTAGCCCTCTTGAAATCAGCTAAAGTCAATGACTTTGGAACACACACCTGCTCAAGTGAGGAAATGAAATGTTCCATGCCAAGAAAAGTGGATCTTTTAGGAGATCTTAACGGATGTCGGCTGAGGTAATCAGCTGGATTACCATCACCCTTGATATGAAGCATGTCAAATTGGTAACTCTGCAAGCGAAGCAACAGCCTCTGAATGCGTGGTGATACTTTATCACGATGGTTGGAGACAATAGTCACCAAAGGCTGATGATCGGTGCAAACGGTAAATTTTCGTCCAAGTAGGTAAGTCTTAAAATGTTCAATTGACATTGCAATAGCCAGCAACTCTCGTTCAATCTGACTATATCTTCTTTCAACATCGGATAGTGAACGACTGTAGAAAGAACAGATTCTAGAGCGTTGGCCATTTGTTTGTAACAGCAATGCTCCTATACCAATAGGACTGGCATCGGTGATTAGTTGCGTCTCCCAATGAGGATTAAAGAATGCCAAGGTTGGAGCAGAATTCAGTAGATTTTGAATTTCATGCCATGCTTGGTTTTGCTCTTTCCCCCATTGGAAAGGTGTTGTAGATCTAGTTAAACGTCGCAAAGGCTCGGCAACTGTAGCAAGATTTGGCAAAAATTTTGCACAATAACCAATCATGCCAAGTGCACTTCTAACCTCGTCAGGGGTTTCAGGAATTGGTAACTTCATCAAGTTCTGTACCCTTCCGGGGTCCATTGCGACTCCTTGTTTGGAAAAGTGGTGACCCAGAAATTTAACACTTGTCTTGTTAAATTCACATTTTTCTGTCTTAATAGTAAAACCAGCATCCTTGAGTGCCTCAAGAACTTTGTGTAATCGGAAGTCGTGCTCCTTCTGAGTTGTGCCACCAATCAGAATGTCATCAACCTCGTTCTTTACAGCTGGAAGTTTCGGAAGAACTGACTCGATAACTTTTTGAAATACTTCGGTTGCCGTGTTGACACCAAAGTTTAACCTTTTGTAGCGCCAAACGCCAGCATGTGTAGCAAAGGTAGTTAAAGCTCGGGAAGACTCATCTAACAAAAGTTGATGGTAACCCTCGTTGAGATCTATTTTAGAAAATATAGAACAACCAGAAAACTCGACAATGAAATCTT
The DNA here is from genome assembly GCA_013389785.1 of Helicorthomorpha holstii. Classification (NCBI taxonomy): domain Eukaryota; kingdom Metazoa; phylum Arthropoda; class Diplopoda; order Polydesmida; family Paradoxosomatidae; genus Helicorthomorpha; species Helicorthomorpha holstii. Next base: position 13,640,473 of record JAAFCF010006680.1, read on the forward strand.
CCAGAGTAGGCATCTGGTGATGAAATCGACGAATAGCTTTATTCGGTTGTCGCATGTCAATGCACAAACGGACTTTACCATCCGGCTTGGGAACTAATACAACAGGAGATACCCAATCAGACGGAACATGAACTTTTTCGATAATGTCCATTTCGGCAAGACGTAAAAGTTCTGCCTCGACAGCGGAGCGTAGATGAAATGGAATTCTCCTATTCATAATTGCTACAGGAGGAACTTCAGGATCAACGTAAAGTTTGACTGGAGGACCTTTATAACAACCAAGGCCACTACACAGTTCTGGATATTGCTTGGTAACATCAAAGGTAGTATGCACCTCATCCAAATTCAGAGTTAGCAACTGCAACTGTTCTGCAGCGGATCTGGACAAAATGGATTGGGCTGACTTTAAAGAAGTCACAAAAACAGGTAATTTTATGGTTTTTGTATGTTTCTTAGCTTCAATAGTGGTCTTTCCCATTACAGGAATAGTCGTGGATTTGCCATAAGCTTTAAGTTGAGCTTTTGACTCTTTAAGTAAAGGACAACCAATTCTTTTCCAAGTTTTCTTGGAAATTACGGAAATATCTGCTCCTGTGTCAACTAGCATCTCAATAGCTACATTGTTCAATAGAATGGTAGTCATTGGACGATCGGAAACACTGGAAACAGACAATGCAAATGCCGACTTAGAACTGGAAACTTTAGAGTAGTCAGTGGAGAACTCATCTGAAGACTCGGATGAACTTGTCCCCTCGACAACTTTGACTTCATTTCCCTTCTTTGAACGACAAACTTTCGCAAAGTGTCCGGATTTGCCACATTTGTTGCATTTCTTATTTGCAGCAGGACATTGGGTTCTTCCTCCACTATGGGGTGTAGGATTCCCACAGCCATAGCATTGGAAATTTCGGCTGGTGAAATCTTTCTGGACTTTAGGCGTATTGCCAATGGAGTTCGACTTAGGAAAGTGTTTTGAAGGTTTGTAATGCTTAGAAACTTTTTCAACTTTCACTTCGGCTTTTGGATTATGAGCGTATTCAGCTCCATATAAGCTGGACTGATAAGATGCAGACTCAATGGACTGTGCAAGACGTAGAAGTGATTCCACGGTCAAAGATGCAGCTTCAAGAGCATGGACTCTGATACGATTGTTGTGAGTGTTTAACAAAGCTGTTAAAATAACCAATCGATCATGTGCGGATAATAGTTGAGTGTCATTTAACTTGCAACGAGCAGCTAAAGACTGTAATCGTCCCAGAAAATCGGTGAAGCTTTCATCTGGCCGTTGTGTGGTTTTCCTAACCATGTATTCCTCAAAAATTAAATTTCGACGTTCGTTAAAGGAATCAGTTAGTTTTGTCTTCACATCATCATAAGTGTCGTTGGCGAAGTCTGAATTTATTAGATGTTTATATTTTCGTTTCAGCCAAATACCGCCAAAATAAAATAGTGATTTCTTCTTGTGGTTATCTTCCACAATGCCATGCAGATCCAATGCGTCCTCAAAAAACTCAATCCATTCTTCCCACTGAAGAGCGATGTCATCATGTGGTCCATCAACCAGAGGTTCAAAATATCTAATTTTAAGATTATATCTTGGAATGGACTGGGAAGTAGAAGTTGAAGGAGACTGGAGCATGGTTGCAAAATTTGTTGAAACCGGAAAAAGTTAATGCAAAGATTGTAATTTGTAGAAATTGGTAATCATGTAAAGAGAAAATTGTAGCAAGAATTCTCATAAATGAGAAATGAAAAAATGCCAAACAGCAAAACAGTAGAAAAAATTCAGAAATTTTAAATGAAAACGTTGAAATAGTAGAAAAATTTGTCAAAATTCAAAAGAAATCCAATGAAAATTAGTGGAAATCGATTGAAATCGAAGACAGTGAAAAGAACTGTATGCTGAATCAAAAACTTGCCATGAAATAACAGACAAATTCCCAAATTCAAAATGGAGAATTCGAAAAATGCATGTACTGAGAAAAACTGTATAACTGACTGCAACATGTAATGTTGTAACGTTGTAAAGGTCAAATCAACCTTGGAAAACAACAACTGCAGAGAAAATCCGTTGAAATTATTTTGGGAATGATTAAGAAAAATTTTTACAAAAATTTACAATAAATAAGAATGTAAACTGTACCAAAAACTTGTAGAAAAATTGTACTAGACAATGAAGTATAAATGTATCAAAACTTGTAAAATATTTCCCAAAAAATTTCCGATGAAAAGCAATTTGTTTTCCTCGTCGCCAGTTTGTAGTGTTGGCCTTATGGAAATATTGGCCAAGTTAGAATTAACTTCCCGCATGCAGCATTTGTTGTTAGATTCTTTTAATACGGAGATACATGTTGTCAGCAGCACGTCTGTTTGGCAAGTGACTAACAATTTAACCAACGAGTTACAACGACTGAAATAAGCAACTGAACCTTGCCCAACAGAACCATTACACAATATACAATTTGCATATGAAATGAATAAATTATAAAGTTCAATATCAACAATGAATACTACAACAACATGAAGTAAATTTATTAACCAATACAAAAAGCTTTTTTTTATTTTATTCCACGCATAAAATGGAATAGGCTATACTACATTTTGGCAGTATATACGAGATACCGACATAATAATTATGGTAATAATTTCAAATGCAGGTCTACACTCTACAATACAGTACACTACATTTTCTCCCTCTCCAAAACAATGCATGAATAAAACTAGAGCAGTACGTGGCTTCATTACCACAGTCTACACACACCATTGCAATTCCAATTTTAATACACATCTCTGCATGATAAATAATTATCATTGTCAAAGTATTAAATCATCGTTTTTATCCAATCCCCCCACTTAAAACATCTCTCAAAAAACAAAACCAGTAGTTTATTGATGAATTATTCAATTGTTTGACATAAAGTCGTTATTTGTTTTTTTCGTTTTTATTAACATAAAAAGAGAATTTAAATTCAAATCCTAATTCCTAACTCAATTGAACATTATACATGTATCAGATAGTTTACAGTAACAGTTGAGAACAGAAATAAAATATAAAAAAAAGATGGCATCTTCTGCAAGCACATAAAACTAATAATAAAGCTCCCATTAATATTAAATAACCTTCACGAAATGAGCTCAAAGTCTAAAACACACATTGACCTACACATTCGCACACAAAACATGACCCCACACACTTAAAACTGCACATTGAATTTCCATAACAGCTCTCAATAATTAGTCCATTGAACTTAATAAAAAAAACACCAGCTTGACATTTGATTAACTTATTATAAGGTGACAAAGCCAAACCGTTTACACTAAGTCTTGACAACCGTCATTTAAAAAATTTAATCAAAATTCAATAAAAATTAACGAGCTGTTGATGCTGCAATATTTAACATCTTATATAAAACCACAAGTGCGTTTTATATTGTACCTATCTGTTACTTATTAAAACCGTATACGCATTGAGGCTAATCTTCGACTTGATGAAAAAAAATCGATCGTAATATACAATGTCTATTACATTAATATGATTGCATTAAGAAAGCTCCAGCAGTATTATTATTTATGGTATTGCACACATTAATCTCACAAATAACGAAAAATTAACCATAATGACATGAATCGATGAACTACTTTATCAGACTTTATATATCGCTCATCATGTTTAAAAAGTATTTAAACTAAAACACCAAAATAAAAATGTATATTTCATAGTTTATGCAGTACAATACAAATGACAATCCGTCTATGCATCTTTTGTCTTGATAATAAAAACATTTCCAGGATAATAAAAATCTCGTTTATATAACAATAACAAATCAAAGTTAAATACACCCTGAAGTGCAATTAGTTCGGATTTGTGATTCTCATCAGTAAACATTAAGCTTCGATAACTCATTATTAGATTGATAAACTTGTACATTAACGACTATCGTGATTAATTTTTATCGAAATGTAATTGGAGAATCTATCAATCAATTAAGAAATATTAACAGATTGTCTGTTTTATATTTGCCATAAAAAAACTAACAAATTTATTGCAACTTAAATTTTGTAAAGTAAATCCTAAATAAAATTGGAAGCATCTGGTAATGTCAATGTTTTCCTATCGATAATATTATCAGAAAAACAAAAACAGTACGCAAATATTATAATCAGTATGCCGGTTCTACAAAAATTAAAGGGGTAAATCCTAAAAACCAAAAAAAAAAATCAGCACACCATTTTAGCCTAAACAAATGTAAAGCAGCTGTCAACTAATTTTGATAAACGGTTTTAAAGTGACAAAGAAAGTCATTTAATCATCAGTAAGTTAATTCAAAGTTGGCATAATTATACAAAACGGTTTTATTGCTGCAAAATCACAAGTGAAATTTTTGCAGCAATAAAATAACGAGACTTATTCACCTATTGACCATATACAAAGAAGTAGCCAATTACTCAAAGCTCCAAAGCTTACATTACGATTACATGATTGCAAAGTACAAATGGATTAATGCTAACATTTGAGTGATTTATTTAATAACTTCGATCAAAACATTGAAAGCAAACACAGACATCAACCCGTGTATTGTATACACGTGAGAGAATTTATCAGAATCTGATAAAAGGGAGCTTCAATGGCCTAGACTCCGTTAACAAGTCAACTAATCAGCATGGGAATAAAAAAAACCTCACTAATAGTACAGTTTATCAATAAAAAAATACAGTAACACAAAAACCACGTACAGTTTGTCAACAATGCTAAAACTCGTAACCATAAACAACCGATGACAAAGCTTGAATTGCAAACTAAAAACAAACGCCTCATTTGTGTTTGTATGCGCCGCACTCAAAAAGTATCAGTTGGATGAAGCAAATAAAAATAAAAGGTAAGAAGAGTTCAATACGACATTACAACATAAGCAAACAAATAAACACCATTTCTGTACAGTAAACCTGTGAATGGCTGCTGCTACAGTAAACTTGGCTGGTGGTGGCGATGCTGTTAATAGTGGGTAGTGAGAAAACAATGTGGGCGGTTGATAAACATGTGCACATACACAAATCAACAGTCCGTTGACCCCTTGAGTGCTTTTAAACATGTGAGAATCTTCATTGTTTCTATTATTAACACCTACCCATTTGCGAATAAAATCGAAAACAATGCATTTAAATCATATAAAATCGTTTACATAATTGCTCAAATTGCATAATCTGCAAAGCATAACATCATCACTTACATACATGTTATTTTCAGGATTTAAAAACGTAATTAAATTTAGACAAATCCGATAAAAAAACATTTCTACACTTCGTTTTAGAATTACAGTATTGACAACTTATCTGACCATGTCTTTGCTCATTTCAAACGTTTATGTACGTAAATTAGCACAGCTGCGCTGCGTTTACTAACTAAAATTAGCTTTTAATAATATTTTAAAAATATTTACCAATATAAAAACTAGTTTTCATTATTATAAATTTAGCTTTTACTGCTGTCACTGCTCTGATCCCCGTAATAAAGTATTTCTCCACATCCTCATTTAGCAAAGTAACAACACCATAATAATTACAAGATGCAATGATCCAATACAATTTATTTTTACTGTACGTGTTTTAACTGTTGTGTTTCTCCACAGCACTTTAATTTTGAGGACTTTTCAGGCAATTAATGCTGACAATCTAAAGAATTCTACTCAACCGACTTTATTGTGTTTTGCTGTCTTTAAGAAATTTCGAAATTGGCTAAAGCAAGCAATGCTGACTGGCTGATTTACAATTTTGTCACTAAATTAGATTTGAACCCCCAACTCGGTTTATCCTCATTGTTTCCTTTACATTTACTTTGGAGATGTCAAGACCACCCAGTACATCTGTACACAGTACAACAACACAGCAATTTCGCTATTTTCTTCTTTCCCCCAATTTCTCTTGTAGTGTAGAATGTAGACACTTCCGCCATACATACAGTGCAACGTCAAATCCCCCAAAACCTTTTCAAACCAACCCTTTTTCCATTTAGTTATTAGCCTCCCTCAACGTTTTAAAACACAGCTCTTCATATCAGCAATCAAAGAAGCTAGTTAGCATTAAATCTCAGCAATTTGCTTCATAATACAGTACAACTTATATCTAATGGCATACACAGACACACACTAGTGATTTCCTTATCACTTTCAGCCATATTTAAATCTTAATGACTGTTGTTAATTTTATTCCCAAAACAAAAAAATTAATATAGGTTTAAAAATTTAAAACATTCAGAAACAAATTAATTTGCATTTTAAATGCACAAACTTAAAAATGTAAAATAAAAACTCTTAAAAAGAAATTTGTTATTCAAAAAATAAAACATGTGGAGAAAGTTGTAGAGATAAATTCATACAATCCATTAAAACAGGAATTTTTCTATTTAAAATATTTTCAACAAATTAGCTAAACTTCTTGACATTAAAAAATCAGAAGTACTGAACCAATATTATTTCAGTTTGCACATTATATTTGTACAACATTTGAAAATCAAAGTTTAGTATTTGACAATTGTTCAATTATTGTCTTGATATTTGTGCAAAATCAGTGACAACACCTATGGAAATCTAAATAAAAGCGCCAGTGGTTTATTTACTACAGTTTCAATACCAGCTTTTTCTTTACTGTGCATAATTTATACCCATTCAACTCTCAAAAGTATTTCCGAAATAAATATTTGTAACAATTAAATGCAGCATTTTCTCCCACATTACAATGTTTATCTGATTTGCGAAGGTCGTTTTTCTACTACGAGTGTTTCCAGCTGATTGCTTTCAATCTCAACATATTTCACTGAAGGCTGCCACGCACTATTACTGCTAATCTAATTTAATTTTTTTTCCTTTTAGCATTTTTTTTAGGTTAATTTCAAGAATAATCTTTAGTGATTTAAAATATCAGTTGACCTCCAACGACAACAAAACCCCTCCCATCTTTCAATCTTTTCAGTTAATTCCATAAACCCAGAAAAATAAAAGCAAATACTGAATTTAAATTGAACTACCAAATTGGCTTCATTAGCCAGTCAGTTTTTATAATTCTACAGCGACTCTTAATATAAATATGCAATGCCATTCAAAGATTTTATTCCCAATTTGTTATTTTCCTAGCTTTTTATTATTCTTGGTTGAATTGCATTAGTTTTGTGTGTGTGTACAAATCGATGCAATCAGTCATATGTTGCAGATAGAACACGAACCGCCATTTATCCTTTCCTGGAAGAGGAAACGGCAAAGGGTGGAACAATAAGATAAGGATTAAACACATTCCTATACTTCAGGAGAGCAAACCAAAAAATATACATCTATAGAACTGTATGGAAAGAAGAAACGTTTGGTTTGAGTAAAGCTCCGAAAATAAATGACAGCTCCAGCTGACAGCGCAAGCAACAAACTGAAGAGAGAAGGAAACAATACAAGATGCCAGTCTGTATATTCAAAATGAAGCAAAATACGAATGCAATTCTCAACAAACAAAAAAAAAACTCCACTTCAGTACAAGTACTGTATTGTGTTATGCTAAAAAGGTGGAATGAAATGTTTGCAAAACAAAAATTAAAACTACATCCAATTAAAATTCCTTTGTTCTTAAATAAAATTGTCATTTAGTAGCCACTTTTCAAAGTGACAAACTGACAATACAAAACAAATACTGTATAAATTTGTCTTTCATTTATCAGAACTGTTAGAAGCAACTAAAAACGATACAATACACAAGTAGATTTTCACAGCCTATACTGACTAAAGGGCCTTCAATGTTCCTGATAAAGTTACAACTTAAAAGGACCAAACTACATGACGCATTATTGCCTTTAATTTGGGTAAATTGATTTTTTTAATATAGAGAACGATTTCATCAGACACAAACAGAAAAAAATGTACATTTAAAAGCTTTAGGCACTACACTACATAGTGCATCATTTCAATATCAGTCGGTGTTTCACGAATTAAGCAACACATTAAACTGTAAAGCTATTTTCGTTACCGTAATTGCTTTAGCCTCAAGGCACAATACGCACACTACATGTTCTGTATCAAATCGAACGGCCATTAGTTAAAAAGTCTCTTAAATTACCTAAGAAAATGAACTACAACAGCTACTTAAACGTAATCTATTAAAACGATGCCTCTTTAGTGTTCCCACACATACATACACATAAACTAAAACAAAACAGTGACACAAGCCAACTGATCTAAAGAGCCCTAAGACATATCGAATGCTACAATCATAACCACCTCAAATTAACGATATACTGTATTTCTTAAGCATGATCTTTCAACTGTGAATTTTTTTGAAGTATAAAGACGAAATAAAAAATAATTAACTGGTTTTTTTGTTTACCTCTGTGGTTCTCCTTCAGTGGTGCGGATCATTCTTAAGTTTTTTTTGAAGTGCGTAGGGATACGTCCAACCCCCATCAAATTTTCTTCTTAAAACTTCAAATATTTACTGGCCGGCTGCTTCTTTTATTTTCTTTGATAGCAAACCGCCCGACAATATTTTTAATGGCCAAGAAGAAACTTCGGTTGAACATGCCTAATCTTTTCAGCGCATAATTTTCATAATATCTTTACACATACTGTTAAGCCTAAGCTAATACTATAATTAAGACTTTCCATGACCAAAAATGCACAACCAATTTCGATCATATTCAACAGATTCAATGTTTACAGTATTACCGGCATTAACGAAGTTTTAACGCTGTAGCATCAACATCAACATTTTTTAGTTCATTACCAGTAAACTATTAAAATAATTAAATGATCCTACAGTACTTACGAATTCACACAGAGTTGGCGAAATTGACGGATCTGTTATTGATACTGTACTTGCATGGCTGAGAGTTGGGCGTGGCGTGAACGTTCGAATTCGCCGAAAACATTCGAATTGTAACAAATATTATGTAAAGTTTTGTATGAAATACTATTTATACGTTCACTTGACGACATTTATGTTCGTAAAACGACGGAATTTCACTAACTAATTTTAAAATTTAATAGCTTTTCCCGTGTTATGTAGTAATTATCAGAGTCTCGAGCCGAAGACGCTACTATATCAAATACTGTATTACACACTGTGCAATATTACTCGCGTATTAACAATTTAAATCATATACTTATACCGACTTCATAGTTCATTATGGTAAAACGAGCACTAATTTAAGTTAGATTTCACAGTTGAGGAAAAAAAAAGTCTTGATAAAGAGGTCCAAAGTCACCCAAATTACACAACTGTCACAACAAAACACGACTAATGAGTAAGGCGGAGTAATATACTTACTAGTTTTACGTAACGGGCAAACGGTACTACGGTGGGGGCGTAGTGCTATACAAGTTCAAGGGTTAAGGAAAAAAAATCGCCCTCCGCACTTAAATTCTCACCGATTGAATCCGCACAATATCTAGCAAAATACGATAAAATAAATGAACTTGTGAATAAAGAATTAGCGTGATTAATTTAGTTATAACGAATAAATGCCGTTTTAATTAAATATTATTGCCGTTTTAGTTTTTGTTAAACAAATTAAATTTTCTAATATCACCTTTGCCCTACATTATTTACACGCTTACACTGAGCACCCTTTAGTAAGCTAAAGTAACACTTGACAACCATAAGCGTTATGTCACTTACAGAGTAAATTCCTTCATAACAATATTGCACAATGTCTTTCTCAGTCATCGATTTGGTGAAACGTAAATAACGACTGGATTTGAAATCGGATTTTTTTTTGTTAATATTACAGTAATTTAAAATCGACGAGTAGTCAACTTTACAATATTATGTTCAGTATCTGTGTTGCATGCAGTCTAAAATACTGTAAATATTATTGGTGCTTACCTGCTACTTCATCGCAAAAAAAATCGATTCATTGTGGTGTTTATTTTCCTGAAAATTTTTATTAATATTCTTCTCAACCTCAAAAATACTATTTTTTCTATAATATTCACTTACTCAGACATGTAGAATTTCACATTTTTCTTCACCACCAATTACCATGTACAGTCGAGCTGAAATGTTGAAATTTTCTATCTGCAGTATATTGAAAATTAATTAACGTTTTTTTGAATTTCAATTAAACAAAACTTCAAGTATAATGTAATCATTCATTCATTTATTTTTATGTCACACAATTAAACAATACATGCCAATTAAGAATATACACACTTTCTTGTTTCAAATGATCATGTCAGAGCGCAACAGCGGCATTACATACTGTAAGATTTATTATATACTGTACGTACTGTACAATCTGAATTTCTGTGAGAGATTTGAGAATGAGAAAAAGTCATATTTTTATTTCAAAAACAAATCTCACGGTTAGACTGAACTTGATTTTTATTTTGTTTAATTTTCTATCTTTTTTTAAAAAATGGTTATTGTATTTATATAGACGTCCAGAGCAACTATACACAATATTATAAACTACATAATGCGAGTACACACATCAAAGTTTTTTTTTTCTTTTAAAAAATGTCTTGAGGAAGAAATTTTTAAAGAGTTAATACAGAAATTTCGTTCAGTTTAAACGTGATTTTTTTTGGTTCATTTTCCTCGTACACAAAAATACATGAGTAAAGAAAAAACTAGAATTGCAATGCAATTATCGTGAATTGTATTTATATAATGATATTTCAGTTTCCAATTTTTGTTTTGATTACACAACGATCTTAATCTTTATTCATTAGCAATATTTTTAATATATATATTTATAAATCGATTGTTATTTTGTTCATTTGGGCTATAATGTACTGTATAACATTATGATCAATCATTATTTTCAAATACACTACATCAGTTAATTACAAAGTCTCTTTTTTTTTGTTTTTTTGCTTTTGTTTTTTTTACAGAATTGATTTTTTGAACTTTGAAAAGATCAATTGTCATAATGTATACTGTTAATAATGATTAATTAATGTGAAGGGAGATGGCGATCACCAAATTAAAAAAAAACAGATATGGTTAAAAGTTAAAAAACATTCTATACATATTATAAAGAGAAGCGAAAATGTGTAATGATTTTTATAAAGATACAATCGATTAAAGTACAAAAATATATACATGACAAAATTAATCAATCGATTTTGCGGTTTGAAATTTGAAAATGTCACATGTCAATGATGTCATGCCCTTTGCACTCAATTCCACAATACAATTTTTCATGTTGTGAAGCGATTATTTTAAATACGTTGTTGACATAACACACACTGAACAAATAGAATTTGTGTGCACATTTGCCTACAGTATAATCTACATTTTATTTTCGAGCAAAATCAAAAATTTCACTTGGTTTATGTTGACCAATAAATTCAACGCTTATTTACATACGGTTCTTAAAGTTTCAATGAGGAAAATCACGATTTTTTTAAATTCTTTTTTACGTTATACATTTTTCTTTCTCAACAAACCAAGTTTTCTAGTTTTTTAGTACGTGTGTGAATATAAGTGTGGGAAATGTGCGCTTAACTTAAAAAAAAAAAATAATAACTTGACCAGGTCACCAGACAATCACGCAGACACAATGACAACACAGCATTTCGATAACGTTAGCCATGAATGATTTACAGTAAGATTAACTGTCAACTTTTCAGTTTACTGTATATAAAAAAGGCAGCTCTCACACCATTTTAAATACCCATACAACCAGGTGATTTTATAAATTGAAACACTTTTTTACAGTACTAATAAAAAACGGGACAAAATCTAATCAGCAACACAGATAATTTGTCTCTTTTTATCTTTTAGTTTTTACTTTTCATGGAAAATTTCGAAATCACCCGGTATAAAAATATAAACTCCAAACCTAACAGTTGCCAGTAACCAATTGGTGTAAACTGTAAATAAAAACATAATTCCGATTTTATTTAATTTTTTATATTTTGAAGCGATTATGTTTGCGCGCGTGTCTGTTGGAATTAATTTATTTGATCTATTTTCAGCTTTTTTTCTTTTACCGATTTGACAAGCTCAACATTTTCTTTCTTTGCATTTGAGTATTTAAATATAACGCAATAATCTTTACGTGATCATCTCTTTTTTTCACTACCTGAAACGTTTTCATTTCTCTTGGAAATCAATGGGAGAGAATCTAATCCTACTAAACTCAGCTAAGCATAGTTACGCGGTTTTCTCATTAGTACTCCTCAAACCAATGGATTTATTTCACCAGCAAACACTTCACATTAACTTTCAAACATTAAATAATCATCTTATTAGCATACGAAAGTGCTATTAATCCGTTTATTATTAGAAAATATTCGCAATATGACGTAATTCAATTACACTACACTGTAGTAACTATGAGATCACTTAATAAGCAGAGAATATTTTCCTACCAGAAAAATGTTTAAAAAATTGTACAAAGATCTACCAAAAGATTTTCTTTTTATCTTCATGCTACAAAACGTCTTATTTAAAAAATTTCAAAAGATGCTGAATTTAACTTCCTGATGTAATAAAAAGTTTAATCACAACTTTAAAATTATATACAGCACCGCTAATGATATATAATTATAGACTTTCGATGTTAACTGCAGTTTTGTCACTTAAATTGTGCAAATTTTATGGTGAAATAATATCCTGGTTTGACACAAATTGATTATAATTAGCCTAAGCCTATGGGTCATTTTACACTACATGCAACTATTTTATTTTAAATATACGAGTTTATTTTTCTTAAAATTTTTACCTAAAATAATGCCTATTTGATAATTTCATTAATTAAAAAAAATTTAAAATAATCTTATACTGTATTTATACGGTATCACTTATTACCAAACAGGCATTATTTTTGGAACCACCCTCGTCATTTATTCGAGCCCCATAATAAATATAGCAAAAATCACACGAAATAGCACACTCCCTTTCTGGTTTACTTTAAAGTACACACGGCACACACACGAAACCATCTATCAATAGATAAAGCACTCGATTATATAATAATATATAATTATGTATTTATAATTACGATTTACAATGTCAAAATGGCGTCTATAGCAGACGAATAATTGCATGTGGACAAAATATCACAGGCGCAATAATAACTTACCACACATTTTCCATAACTTTTTTCCCCTATTTAAAAAACTTGGAAAAAAAATATTGTAAAAAAAAACAAAGCATACTACTTTATTATTTAAATAAAAAAACAGCTACACTGGTTTTAAATAGGTAGCCTAACAATTGCCATTAATTATAGCAATGAGCTTCAAGCAATTCTTTTCCAAGTATTATCCAATCTACAGTAAATTTCCATTATTTGGCTGCCACACATCATCATATGAGCGTCGTAAATCGTTAAAACCGGACTAACTTGTAAGCAATGCTTGTTTGTATTTTGCACACACTTAAGCCACTTTATAATGTGTCAATATTGCAAAGATATGATTTAAAAAGCTACGATGAGCTCGATAAGAACACCTATCATTAATGCTTACTCATTCAAATGGATCTCTATCCTCGTCTAGTTCTGTGGGCACAATTAGGTACACGGAAATTAATTTAAAATTCTGGAAAATTTAAAAATTATTAATGTCAATTTCAACTGCAAACATAGTAAAAACTGCTTTAAAAATCTCTTAAAACGTAGTATTTAATTTTATACTCAGTTCCACCTAACCAATCAGTTAAGAGTCTACAGAGCTCCATGCATTTTAAATGTCATTACACTGCCTCTAAACTGATCAAATTAGTGAAATTGACTATAGCACTGGTACTCTATTAATTTTCCAATCTAAATTTTGTATCTTTTAGTGTTTAAATTGTTCTAACTTATTTACTCTTGTTCTAAGTACCAAACAGCTTGATTTAGAAAACTTAAATGAGTACAGTGCAAACAAAAAAAAAAAGACAATTTCCAAGTTCATATTAAAACCATTTTCATTTCCTGGGAGAATCGCTGGTTTAGTGTACCATGTACAAGACTTAATAAACATACAGCCATAATAATAAATTAAAAAAGTCAAAACAATTCCTTAAGAGCATAATTAAATGCGAGTTTTGACAACAAACCGAGTCAATAATTAAGTAATAAAATAATCACACACAGGACGTATAGTGAGAAAAATATGACACAGAGCGCCAAGACAAGCGACTCGTTTTGAAATTAAATCTGATAGTTCCAATTAAAGTTACGATACTTTTCAGATATGTAAATGTTGCCATTTCACAATAAAACAAGTAAAGAGTTGGTTGGAAGATGAAAAACCGGAAAATAAAATAAAAAAAGTGGTTATTCTCATTCTCTTTAGGATAATAGTTATAAATAGTATTGAAAAGTGTTTATAACTAATTATACGTTAAGGTTATTTCCTCTTTACATCTGTTGGGAATACAAGACAATATCACTCCCACTGATTTTAATTTTTCTCTTACTATAAACAAAAGAAAGCAGTTTAACTTTTAGCAACTAAAATAAAAATAATGTTTAAAAATATTTTTCCTCCTTATGTTTCATTTGCAAGTGTCATTAGTCGTTAATGAAGAGCGACTAGATAAGTAGACACAATTAGGATTAACTCACTTGTGGTCAGTTGAACTCCCAGTTGATGATGGAACTGGATGACTAGTATGCACCGGCGTAGAAACAGCACTTCCTTTACGCAGACAGGGAGAGTCAACTTTTTGCAAACGACCTGTTTCGATTTCAACGGCAATTTTGACCAGGTCTGGTTCACCACCTCGACCTCGCATACTTCTGGTTCGACAACTGTCACTTCTCAGCAGACAACAACACGAACCAGGTGTGGTTGGTGCCATTTGCATTTTGCCCAAAGCATTCATATAATCAGCTATTAAAAGCGTCAACTCTAAAATCTAAAAACAAAAAAAATATATATTATAATAAAAACCATTAATAATTACGAACAACTTTGACAGATACAATTACAGGTGATCTTCTAATTTGAAGCACTGTTTCTGACAGTGCCAATAAAGAAACGAGACTAAATCTTATCAATTGTTATAGCGATTTTTTTCGTTTCTTTTTGCCACAGGAGGAAACAATGCTCCAATTTTATGAAATTCACCCGGTATACTTTATGCATTGTAAAATAAAGCCTGTTTAAAGTTCAAAAATTGTTAATTACATTTTAGTTTATTTGATAATTACATTGAAGAGCTAAATTAGATTTTTTTTGTGATTTAACAATGATGGTGGTCAAATTTGACATCCTAAAAAGCAAGTAACCGCTGTTAATAAACTGTTAGATTATGATATAATACTTGTTTTAAGTTAATAATTCACTTTTTGTATCGAAAAAATTGCCAATCAAATCAATTGTTCTTCAGAAAAATGATAAATTAGCAACCAATAAAATGTCTATTATCTTTGCCCATAAATCAATATTATAATAAGCAAACATTAAAAACGTGTTTGTGGACATGCCAAATGCTGGTTTTATTATATGAATGCCAATAATTCTACAAGTGTTCCTGAATATGGAGGCCACTGCAGTCTCCAAACGACCACCAATTTCCTGAGAGACAGCTCATTCACATTTTTCATGCAAATAACAGACGGTTGAGTTTTTATATCCGGATATATGGTTTAAGCTTATATATTTTTCTCTCTGTTTCTCGTTCTGCATGTGTATATAATGTTGCGCATGTAGATATATGTTGGTGTAGCTACAGTATATCGATTCAATGACGTTGAAATAAACACTTGTACGCACACACATACAGTGTACAGCATATTATGCATGTCCTTGCACAGTACAGTATATAGCAATGAATTCGCCAGGGTCTCTCACAGTCTCTCCCACTCAGCTCTGCGCATGATCGCATTTCTTTTATGGATTTATTATTCTTACGTAGTTTACAAAACGAGCGCCTCAGATACCGAGAATACATTTTCAGACCCTTTACAAATTCCTCTTGGGATTAAGTAAAAACATCTCGTTTTCCTAACTGCATTCATACACGTCACTATTATTTTTTTTTTGCAAAATAATAATGGAAGCTGCTACCACCGCAGCAATTTTTTTTTTGCTACAAATACCACCTCCAAACAAAAAAAATAAGCGCTTCATTCTATTAATTTACTCACGGTTAGGCTGAAATAACAATAAAAACCCATAACAACATCTTAACTGTTAACATGCCGCACATTCAGTAAATGCGGAAATTCAAGTGGTAATATAAAGAAACCAACTAAAAAAAAAGTGAAAGGGTATTATGACGCAATAAGTTGTCTTAAACTTATAAACTTAACTAATTAAAACTTTTAGTAATACTGTACACTGTATGTTTTTTCCTTTGTATTCAAGATACTGTATTTGTGATGTACAGAAAAAACAAACGACCTTCAGGTTTCAACTAGATAATACAGTAAAAAAATACATGCAGTATCGGTATAGATGGACTAATCAGTCAAATTTAATAAAAATAAAAAAACCCTAAAATTACAAATTAATGCACCGTTAAATAGGTTATTTACATGATTATGATATCATGTTTAAGGATGTGCTTGAGCAACTTAAAAAATTATGCTTCGTAGCTACACTGATTCAACTTTGTCAATGTTAAAATTTATTATTTAATTAAAAAACTAAATGTCTTTGTACAAAAACAAAACATAACCAATTAACACTATTTAAGTTAGTTCATGCCATTGATAACACTTTTAAAGCCAATTTTATATCGTAAAACTGTAAAGTTATTATTACAGAACCAGTGATTAAACTCTTCTTGAAACTCGAAGTCTAGGATATTAAAATTTATGTCAAATAAATTTTTTTTCAAAAATATCAGTTTCAGCCGTTTCCCAAAGTAATCGTCCCATCATGTTAACTGTCCAAATGTGTTACTAATAGACATTATTTACCATCATAATCACATCTGAAGATTATAAATGGATAAACTGGCATAAAAATTGAACGTCTTACAAAATCACTTTTTTATTCTCTGCGCTGAAATGGCAGCAACTTCCAACTTTTGTTTTGGAATGATGCCATGACAGCAATAAAAATGTGACGACCTTATTGGGCGTATTAAAATTGAAAAATC
The DNA here is from genome assembly GCA_013389785.1 of Helicorthomorpha holstii. Taxonomy (NCBI): domain Eukaryota; kingdom Metazoa; phylum Arthropoda; class Diplopoda; order Polydesmida; family Paradoxosomatidae; genus Helicorthomorpha; species Helicorthomorpha holstii. The sequence goes on from JAAFCF010006680.1 coordinate 13,657,495, forward strand.
CTTTACTTGTTAATAAATCTCGTTGGTTTAGTTTGACTAGTGGCGAGTTGTTGAGTAAAACACGACCACTTTGATTCCAAATGACCAACCCAACCCTGGCCTTATTTTAATCTTCTACGACGAGTACAGTTTTACTACATATCTATCGGATCCAGCTAAGCACAAAGCAGATGCAAGCCTAAGCTACCTCACTAACAAGCTCAAACACTTAAATATTTATTATAGCTAGTCTCTCGACAAAAAAAACTATCATATAAAAAAATCTAGCTCATATTGACGACACGTTTATTCAAACGATATTATAATGGAATCCAGAAAGAATTTAACGATGGCTTATTACATATTGAAAATTCATTGCTAAAGGGAGAAAAAAAATTGTCAACGGTGTGAACACACCCTGAAATATTTCATTATTTAGAAAGCACACGTTGGGTTATGAGGTCACGTTATTATCTTACTATTACAGTATAGTACTGTATTAACAATAGCTTACAGTATTTTCAATTGGAAAAAGTCGAAAGCCTATGTTTATGAACATTTAATATTCATTTTTAGATTTTCTGACATCTTTTTTATGCTTGGCAATTATATTTTTTAACCAAATTTACTACTCTTTGTATTTAGGAAATGCTAGCACCCTTGCAATATTAGTTTATGGCACGCAATGTACCGTACTGTAATTTAAAAAGACTGTGGTCGTCGATGGCTTAGCCCAGAGTATAACTTTGTAATTGTAGTAGGTCTAAGTCAATTCAATCTTATCTGTTTAATCGTGATACATCCCCCCACCACGACTTTATGTAATCGTGTTCATAACATAAAAAAGATTAAGACGCCTGTAACTTCAGTATTTTGACAATGACATAACTTGCTGACAAATGTCAACAATTCTTGTCGACTTCATTGAGTACCGTCATAATAGATTGTCAACATCCATATTTGTACTGGAAAAGAAAGAAAGAGAAAAAAACTAACTATTTTTACACGCCTCTACGAATCTAAGTGAAGCAATACGTCATTGTAACCATTTCAGCGTGTTGGTAAAATGGTACAGTAAATGGGTGAAAAAACATTGCAAAGTTACAGAATATCGTTATGGGGGTAATGCCGAACGAAATTCCCACAACCCGTCTGGAGAAATGTGGGTCATGAAAGTGAACCAGTTAAATAACACAAAACAGAAAAAAATTCAATCTGAGGGTAATAACCCAAAAGCAAACAAACAAAAACCGCAAGGCAAAGAAATTAAATTCTGCTTTTAATCGACCACCACGCTCTCTCTAAAAATCTAAATTGAACGTAGAAAAAAAATCAAATAAGATTTAACATGACTCTAGGGAGGAAGCCGCTTTAAATTTAACCTCGGTATTACAGTGTATTTGATTTTTCAAACTGTTACAGACTTGCAGTAGTTTTTAGCCGTGGGAAAACTGTAGCAGCATTAAGATTTAAGCGTAGCTTCCTAATGGTAAAAATTTATCCAGTTTGCACTTGTTTATTAATTGGAAGCTACTTTAGCTAATAAGATTCTGCTCGCCCACCAGCAACTTCTACGAGTAGTAGTTTCTTCTAAATCACGTTTCCTATTATAGCCAACTCAACCTTTTTCAAGTAAAAACTATTGTTTGACCTCTTTTACGCATACACATCCTCCCTTTCATTGCTACAAGGGCTGAGATATTTATTGCTTCCGAAATTGAAAACAGCACCCAAAAGTTGTCTTAACCTTGAGAGTTACCAAGTGCAAAAGACAAAGTTAAAAAACATCCCGTGAACTGAATATACAACAAACCAAGTCAAAATTAAAACATCTACGAATCTACAAACTCAACAAATAAAACGATTGTGTCAATAATTTCCATCAAATTTGTTTTAAAAGCAGCAAACACAAACTAAAATATGGAGAAGGGGAGCACCAAATTTTCGAAATCGAGACATTATTTCCTCATGACAAGAAAGAAACGGGAAAGGTCACCATTGAAGCTGTCAAAAGTGGTGCTTCAATTTAGAAAATCACCCTATATATATATATAAATTGTCCTCCTATTTTTAAGAAATATTTATATCAAGTTACTTAATTTTTTATTTTGAGAACAATAAACTGTAACATCAATGAAAGAATGTTTTTTAAAAGTTTATAAAATAATAACTGAGCTAAACGATGCAGCACAGTATAATAATGTAACTTTTTTTTTCTACATTTAACAAGTACATTCAACTATTCAGATGTTCCTCTTGCACAAAACAGGAATGACATTGCCCCTTCCACCTTCACCGTTTCCTCTGCCATAGTGCTACTCCAGTCCAAGCACACTCTCACGCACCCTGCTCCCAGGTTGCCATTTTAATGAACCGACATGAATTTACGCAAGTTCACATCCATGTGCACTCTCTCTTTAGGTTAACCTTTCAGTCAACCAACCACGGGGAAGTATTTACCGGTATGTAAATGTTAACACCTATCCATCTTAATCAAAGTGTGCTGCAGCCTGCACCTGCCACCTGGGCTATTTAAAAACCGGATATGACCACATTCCGACTGTGTGTAGACAGTACAGTCTGTAGTTAAATGGCTAACTGTAATACCGTTACGTTACTCCTTTTCCAAATTCCATAATCCATTTTTCTACAGAATTTCCACTACATTATAAAAACTTTTCATTCAGCCGTACAATTACAGTATTACGATTACATTCATTTCAATTGCGTATACTGCAGTGATAAAAAGTGCAAGTCGCATTAATTTACTAAGCAATGTAACAAACATAATAGACTCATCTTTTATAGCTTTAAAATTATTAAAAGTCAAAGTTGGAACTTGACAGCTGTTTAAATGTGTCGCCAAGCCTACCAACTCCTTTGTGTGCAGTAATCGCCTGCTTTTATAGCCACGCGACTAAAATTCTAAACGTCTTTATTTTATATCACAGCTTAGCTTTTATAAGAGTCTAAATTAAATTAAATGAAGGAAAAGAAAAAATTAATTGACGGGAACGAAATTAAACCTTGAAAAGTGACAAGAAAATGTCTTTTTCAACTTTCAAATTCGCAGTGTCGGTTGCTGAAGGTGAGAGGCCCTACCCTTATATGGAAAATCACGCAAGATCAAATTAATTAAAATTGCTTTAAAATGTAATTGGATAGTCCTCTAGTTTACAGCTTCTAACGTCTGTTTATTATTATTTGAAACAAATACAAAACCGTATCGTTTAAAACTCAATCTCTTAAGACTTAAACATTTATTATTATAATTATTAAGTAATCTAATTTCATTAATAGATGTGGTTAAATAAACTTTAACCGAGTTTTACGATGAGATGTAAATAAATCTCTTAACTAGTTACAAGCTAATACCGTGATAAGCTATTTAAAAATCAATATCAACATGATTAAAAATTTAAAAGATGCTGCTGAAGAGCATTAAAAATTAACATCGCATTTGTGAAATTGCATCTTATAACAACTAAACTATTCTTCATTACAGTACAATAAACAATAATTACTTATCCAAAATAATATTTGGTACAAAATATTATATTGAGCTTCATAAGAAAACTTAACAACTTCTCGATTTGCCCAAAAAAAAAAGCGAGACAAAATTGCACTGGTTTTAATGAGAATTTGTCTCGTTTCTTTACTATTCCTATAAATACAAGTCTAAAAAGCACCAGTTTCAAATTTCAATAGAAGTTTGTCTCGTTTCTAAATTTACGTTAATGAATTTACAACGTTTTTTTTTATAATTTAGTCAACAATGACAACGAAAATAGATTCGTCGCTGAAAATCAAAGGACTATTTTCAATGTAGACCATCTATTTCCATCTGCAGTATTGTAAATCCTTTTTTATTACTGCAACAATTAACTCCAGCCAAAATGATGACAAACATTCACTAAAGAGTTTACCCAAAAGTTTCTTTGTACCAAATATTCAGCCTAATTTCCCAAATAACACTGCATGCAAATGGAGAAAAAAAAACCTTAATTATAATATTTACAAAATCCCTCGGTCATTAAAGCCTACGCATTTAAATAATAATATACAAGCAGAGTTATCGATGATGATGTGAGAATTACACTACACACATCTCGCATCCTTAAATGAAAGGGGTAAACGGCTGGCACCAATTATTTCATTAAAAATTTCACCTTAAATGAATCACAAGAAACAAAGCAGTCGCCCATGACCTTCTTCAAACGCTGCTGCATTTTCGAAAATAAATGCAGTATAAAAAGCTACGTGCATGATACAGGAGGGCAGGCGTTCTGTCCCACTTTATTGCAATCTCATTGTTTACCACTTTTTACAACAGCAAATGTTACGCGCTAAGTTGTTACGTTTGTATCTAAAGCTGAGCAAAGCAAAGACTGAAGAGAGCATCACTGAATGCGTATCAAGAGTAATAAATAAATAAAAAAGCGCCACTTTTTACATGTATTAAGCAACACACACCATGTATGTGTCGCACCCCCTTCTATCTTGTCGACAGGAATAACAATAAACAAACGTGACCACCTTGACCAATAACGCTAAATTCGCTAATAATAAACATGCAGCTCAATTTCAACACCATCAAAACGAGCTTTCAATAAACGCTAGAATTAACTTAAAAAAGTGGAATAAAATGATTGGAAATTTTACTTACCGCTGGTTTAGTCATTGTAAATAGATATTTTTCAGTGCGACCTTCACTACACTTGTCGCCCACCATCTGGTGTACAACCAACATAAAATCATCACGGCAACCACCAAATGTTTCCAAAGATTGATAAGAATATCGTGTAAGTGGCCGCTATAATAGTAAACATGAAAAGACAATTAAAATCTTGAAAACAAATATTTTAGTATAATATGCAATTACAGATACAGCAAGTCTAGTTAGATAAAACTCAACATTTATTTAACACTGAATCTGCATTAATAAAATATTACAAAAATTGATTGATTAAAGACTTCCATAAATACTAATTTAATTAATTTAAAAAAAAAAAGAGTTGCAACTCAGTGATAAACACGAGTTTATTTAGTTTGTGCATTTGCAAATTTATGCATAATCAATCAAAATGCAATTAACGGTAATTTAAAGTGATCAACGGATTAGAAAATTGAACTTACCAATGAAATGTACTCTAGAACTGTCAGCCCTTCGTCACTTACAGCCAACCAAACATGTTCGCCATTTTTAAACTGCAATTAAAAAAAAACAATGTTAATATATTATTTAACGTTTCCATTACTGTTTAAACTTTAAAATGTCTACAATTAAAATAATTCGTAGACATCACAAAACAACAACAAAAAAAAAACATAATGCAATACTAAAAATACTCGTAATATTATACAGTACGGATACATTATAAATATTACGATAACTAAAATTCTGACCTTACAATTTTTGAAACGTAAACTCAGCCATATACCCCAATTTCCATTTTTTGACCTACACTGATCTCTGACCTAACTTTAAGCCCTCTTTTTTTTTAAAAAAAAAAAAAAATCTTTTCCACCCTTCCCCATCTCTTCTTTATCAACCATTGTTAAAACAGCAAGCACCATCTCGTGATGAATTGTAAAAACGACAATTATTACAAAGCTAAAAAAAATGTGTTACGTTTAAAAGAATGTCGGAGTTAAGAAAGAGCAAGTGAGCCTTAGGCAAGGTCAAGGGAAGTTCGACGAGCAAATCTTGAGGCACATTAAGCGTTCAGTACGTAATGAAATATGAGGGACAATGTTCGTTCACCATTACGCCGTCTAGGCTTTATTATTACACAAAAGGGCGGAATAGAAAATCAGAAATGTGGAAAAACGAGAGAGAGAACTGAAAAGAGAAGTTGTTTCGTCTACTGCAGTAGGTTTACTCAAATGCTTATAGAAAACACGATACGAGTGCCAGTATAATAACAAATTATTAGTTATGTTTTTTTTTTTGTATTCGCAGAAGTTAATTTCAACTTAACATTACCATCAATGAGAAAACTACACTTGTAATTTCATGTCCAAAAAAAAAAATATTTTTTACGTAACCATATATAACCACATAAAAAATTGAGATTTAAAAGTTCCACAAAGGTTCAACAAATTTATGGTACTAAAATCTCGACTAAAATTGATGGGTTTAGATTAACCTTTAGTACTGTACTTCAGACCATATCTTTCAAGGACACTCATAATGTTAGGTTGTTTCAACGGACAATGACACTTGCAATGACTTGCTACAAATACAAAACCGTGTTTTCGGAAATGATCAAATTCCTTAATGTAAAAAAATCCTCGCTATCAAGTTGGACACCCAGTTATCTGTAAATATTAATTCGACTTGTTTCTGCTAAATCTTTTCAAAGTAACTACCAAATTATTATTACCCTACGTCAATAATATTCATTGAAGTTTTTAATACGATGACAAATGGCCCATGGTCGTTGGAAGTTAACCACGTGACAATTTCCATTACGTTGATGAGCAGTTCCATAATACAGTGCACACATTGTGTCTACGTGTAAAATGTAAATGCAAAGCACCCACCATTGAAAAACCAAAACAATCGTTTTCATGAGTTAGTCATCGTCATTATCATCATCACTAACGTTATTATATTTTCATCCCCCTCCAAACTTTCATTCACTGTCGATATATTTGCACCCCCGTCAAACTCAATTTTCCCCTTTTCATGGCATCGTTTTACCCCTTTTTATCCCACGCACGCATATCACATATGCACATGCACCTACTCACTCGCGCATCCAGTACAAATGCAAAGATTATGGCACTTCAAAACCGTTAGTCAATGAATCTGGGCATATGGAAAAAAGCTTGCCAGAGAGGGAAATAGAGAGAGAGAAAAAAAACGCAATGAAAAGACCTGACTCATTCCAATGACCTCTAACCTCTATCTTTACCCCCTACTTTCTACTCCCTTTCTATTCTGTATTGGAGCTAAACAATAGCAGCGAAAGGACCATGGGATTATTTAGGGTTTGAAGACCAAGAGATAAAGAGACTGCTTCCAATAGTCCCCCCCCTTCACTTTTCAATCTCTCTTTTATGTATTATATTACTGCATATACATATACAAACACACCCATAACCTATACCCATATATTCCTTAAAATTTTCCTCATCTCATGTGAACTCATAAATTGACGACTCCATAAAACTCCTCATAGCATTTGCCAGACCACGAATTTTATGTCCTTCCACAACAACCCTCCTACCCATAGTCCATAGTTCTTACACATTTTATAGACAAAAAAACACCCCCATTTTGGATTGAGGAGTTAACAGCAAGTTAGCAACACGTGCACCTGCAACATGCGCGACATCTAACGGGGAAGTACAAAAAATAGATTTTTTTTTTGTGTTTTGTTATTGCGACTTGCAGCAACTTTGGCCCTAAAAGTAAAAGGCACCATCAAAATTATATTTATAATGTAAGTACCGCACATAATAATGGGCGTTTGCAAAATGATGTTGCTATAGGATCATATAAAAAAATAAAGCAGAGTCAAAAAATAAATCCCTCACTTTAGATGCAATTCAATTATACAGTATTTTATGAATGAATATCCTCTTTTTCATGTATATAACGTTTCATAAATCTTTTTTTATATGCAGAAAGAAAAAAACACACGCATGTTGTATACATCTCTAAATCTGTTATCAATAAGTGTGTTTCCAAGTGCCCTAAGAAGGCTAAGTGTTTTTGATTAATGTTGTTATTATGCACGTTTGTAATCAAAAGAGTATCTACAAAATTTCAAAGTCATCATCCTCATTGATTTCATGGAAATGAAAAGCCAATTGAATAGTCTGATCGTCATGATACCTTTTAAACATAAAGCTACACTATGAATACATCACACTTCATTGTCAATTGACTTTAATAAAAGATCATCCTTATGTTAAAAAAAGATAACCCCTAAAAATAGCGAGTTTTTATGCAATATGGGGTTGTGCAACGCCACTATATTAACTAGTGATCGATATTTTTTAAGACTTCAAAATGTGGTTAAATAACTTTTCACTTACAGTAATTTGAATTCGAAATGCAAAAAAAAAAAAAAAAAAAAAAACAAGCTACTTTCTAACCAAAATTCTTCTTAGAAAACGTTATTTTCCATTACTAAACTGAATGGCCCACCCACGAATAAGAAAAACAACATTGAATGACTCAGGTGTATGGGAAAGCGCATTAGACATAAAAAAAAAACCCTTCATCCCATAAATATTGTCAGCAAATCGCGACTAAGCCACATTATTCGAGATTATGTATTTTATTTGAGTAAAGAAGCAACTTACAATCTGAAGGAAAACAGACATTTTCCATTAAATATGGCGGAAAAAGTAAACGTATCTATTAGTTGTCAACATAAACAACAAGTCTAAAAATTTTCATCTTAATTGGAACAGGAAGATAAACATGAGCGCCGTGAAGCTCAAGAAACGAAATGCAAAAAGCAGACACGAGAAAGCCCATTTGTGCACGGTAAATATGGTTAAAATGGTGATGTGCTCCTAAAATGCTGAAAATTGCTTTCAGCTACATGGGACATTACGCTTAGCCTATTTCATCCCACTTCTACCAGATTACTTTGAACACACAAACGTTTGGAATACTAGTGATGTTTTAGCCCATGTCAGGGTATTTGTAACCATTTTATCGCGGCTTTGTGGCATACACTTTGATTTCAGCCACTGCAATGGCAGGAAATGATGGTTCACATCATTAAAATTGAAATGCTCTGATTTGTTTCTGTAAAGACAAGAACTTGTCAATATAAACAATCTTAAGTCACCATAACTAATTTTGCCAATCCAACCAATGAAAATATTTTCTTCAATTTATAGCACATCCTGTAACTTTCTATACTGAATGATTTTCCAAAGTAAAACATTTTTTAAAAGTGCCAATAAAAAACCGAGACAAAATCATATCAATTCCAATGTTAATATTTCCCGTTTATTTTTACCATGAGAAAAAAGTGTCAATAAAGAAACGAGACTAAATCTTATCTGTTTCTATATCATATTTTCTCGCTTCTTTTTCGCCATTAAAAAACAGTGTTCTAGTTTTAAAAAATCATCCATTGGAGTAGTGAAAAAGTGAGAGAATATCCATTTATACTGTTGGTGTGCTTATCTCATATAATATTGCATTTTAGTAAAAAAAAAATCTCATTGAAGAAAAACGACGTCTATTTTCTAATCCGCCTGAAAAGTATATCATAACTATTACGTATAAAAAGCGTTTCTCTCGATTTTTTATCTCTCTCCTTCGCCTACACTTATCTTTTTTTTGCATCTTTGTAGAAGCTGTACACAACCTTAATCTCAACTGTTGATAGATCATATAAACACACACGTACTTACTGTACATATAGGCATTAGAATACATATAGTAATTTTATGTACCACATAAAAAGTCAGTGGTGCTCATTTTGTTATAAGGATGACAGTTTAAAACCTCAGCACATACACCAGAAAGAAAAAAACAGCACATTACTGAAAGAATATTAGAGCTCGTTATTAAGCATCTGCCATATTTCAAAACACCTTTTAAAAAGAAACATGCTTAAAAATGCGTTTCCTGCTTTAATCAAAACACAAAAATAAGTCAACTTAAATCAACAAAACAAACTATACAAAATTAGACATCTTTAAAATCATAAATATCCGAGGTACTATTTTTATTTATATCTCCAGGTAGCATATTAACAGGTTTTACTTAATAATGGAAATTTTGCTTAATTAGCTGACCACTCCTATTAATAAATAATCCAAAACTAAGCTAATTGCCGTGTTATCGTGTAAAAATAATTAACGCGCATTTATATTCCGTTAATTAAAACCCACATGAGCAATCGATGATGCATTTAAATTTTAATTAAAATTTCTATCTGGCGTGTAAAGGTCAAGCTAAATACTTTATAAGTTAAAGCATACATTATTTAATTTATTCGGCGCTAGATTTCAATTATTATTAATGTGAAATAATTAAATAAATTTTCCTAAGTTTAATATAAAATTTTCCATTGCAAGTACAGAACTCGCACGGCACAAAATGAAAAAAAAAAAAAGTTGGATATCTAAATTAAAACCTTGACACGAAAATCCCTTCTTTTGACAGTAAATCGAGTCAGCAAAAGTGACATAAACGAGATTAAGTTCAAATACACATTTCCCGCCATGGGCAGAAACTGAAAGCCAATTAATTCAAGAAATACCCCTACAATATAGTTTTCATTAATAAAATACTGTATTTGGCATCTTAAATATTAAAAATAAACAGCACACACGTATGCTGAGGAAAATACACGTACAATGCACTTATTAATTATTCATATTAAGACACAAAATGAGACGTCTAGAATTTTTTTTAAAAGAAAAATACATTCTTACTGTATTTATTTTGCTCAATTTATTTACCAAAATTTCTGTGAATTTTTTTATGATAACACAATGTAGCAATTACAATGCTATTTAAATTCAAAAATTAGATTTTATCAATTGCACTCGTTTGAACTAAACGAAGAAACAAATCATGCGCTGATTTTGGGATATTTTCAGATTATTGAGCAATAATATACTATATAATATAGTGTACTTTGATATTACCGCATACTGTGTTTTATTTTCGACATTGTCTGACAAAAAGTCGTTTAGTGGATGAATAATTTAACGCCTTATATTACAGTGGAATCGATTACAGTTCCTGGCAGCTTCCCTCTTTATTATACATTAATCCAATTATTATTGAAAACAAGATTATCTATTCTATCTAACTGCGTGTAATAAAACTTAAGGTATGTGGGTGTAAGGACTGACTGAGGGCTGGAAGTAAGATGTATATGGGGGTTGATAGGTGGAGTTGAGGGGGTAATTGACGAAAGCCGGAAGACAGGTAAAGTGGTACTGTATGTACAAAAAGATAGGGAGAAAATGCATAAACATATTAGAAGAAGTAGAGTTTTTGATATACAGTATAAATAAAAGTGTACATGTAAAGCTTATGTATATTATTTATATATCGGTGCTGTATAGAAACGCTATGTTAATACAGTCTAATATGCAAGCAAGTAAACATTAAAAATTCCAGCAAATAATTTATGGGATTTACTGTAGTACAACAAAATGCTTTTATTAACTACGGTTCAGCTGTAAAACTAAGGCAAAAAATAAATAAATAAAATGGAGAAAAAAAAAATAAAACCTCCCGGATAAATGAAGCATGAAGAAACAATAAAAACGTTTTACTTTAAACAATAAAAAGCAAAGAAGATTCGGGAAACATTAAAGGGTTATGGGAAGCGGAAATAAGTGTTACCACTCGGATCACGTGATGCTAGATGAAGCAGTAAATTATTTGTTTTGATATTGCGTACTTTGACATAGTCAAATAAATCCAATTGCAACATTTAACATAAAATAACAAGTTCAAACTGCTCAATGTATCAAATGATATAAAGAGCCATTTCTGTAATACATAATAAAAAAAGTTATCACCTCATAAAATGAATTAATAAATAAATTTAACTACACAAATTACGAGTCATTCGTGCGATTATTATTATTCGAACACTTTCCTCTATTAAAATATAGAAACGGGAAACATTGCCATTGGAATTCCTATGATTTTGTCCCGTTTCTTTTGTCACATTTGAGAAAATCAATTAGTAAAGTACATTGGAAAGACGATTACGATTTTGTGACCTAAAAATACATTTTTATAGTAATGAATTCTTCGATATTGTAAATAAATAAGAGTTTAACAGTTTATTATTGCTAATAGTGGCATCTTGTTGCATCTTTATAAAGCATATATATAACGGTGTTCATCATGGTTAGCATGTGGTGCTTCGATTTACAATGTAAACATGAATCACTTATTTTTAATCTTCCATTTTAATTTTCTTCACTTCTCCCCCTCCCCCCCTCCTCCATCACCATCGCTTTCAAATTTTCAATCTGTTTAAATATATTTTTTTAAAGGATTCCGTTTCGTATCACATGTCGTTATGACGGAGTAAAAGGCAAAAGCGAATACTGTCATAAAGAATGATGTATAGCTTACCATTAACAAAATAAAATTTTTCGGATATGAAAATATATGTATTATGCATGAGCTACTCACGCCAAAACGACTTTCCTCCCAATTAATGTTTCATTATCAGCGCGCACACATAGTCGTATAAACTTTCACACAATACATTCACTAACTATTTTTTTTTTGTTTGCTCCTTAAAAGCCATTATTCTTCACTTTTAATTTGTTATAATATAAATCCCTAAGTCTCACTCAACCAACCACTCATTACGATTTACGACAATAGATACATTCAGTAGTAGAACCATCACCAGTTCTAGCACGCATTCTTATGGTGTTTGCTTGTGGATTGGGCTTCAAATAAGCAGCGTGATTTACATGAAAGTGCCGACGCAAACATCCCACAAGAAACCAAGACTACATAATTTATAATATTGTCCAACATTTAAGTAGGGCAATTTACCATAGCTGTCCATTACCCAACATAAACACATTAGCATTTGAGTGTTACTTTTACACATACAATTACTGCACACGAGGACACTATTAATACAAAGTCAGAAATTAGAGTGGTGCTGTCAAAATAAACAACTAAAGGCTAAAAAGTCATTGGCATAAAACCAAAAAAAAAAAAAAATTATTTTTAATACAACTGTGTTTTACATTTTATGCACCTACAGTACAAAGTAAGCAAAATAACAGTAACTTCTTTACAATTTGTGCATTAAGATGACGTAATGGGAGTTCTTGGAACCACATGTTTTGGGGAGCTTAAAAAGCGCCAATTGTCTTAACAATCTGGCAATTTTGACAACTGCTTTATCTTTTTATGTCACCACCTCATTTGGTAATAAAAAAACCCTATATACCACTGTAATTATATTGCTAAAAACCACCGTAATAGCAAAATTATAGATATAATATTTTTTATCGTGAAAGATACACTGGCACAATAAAATCGTTCGCATTTCAAATAATGGCTGCAAACGAAAAACACAATTAAAGGATTGAGAGATATAAAAATAAACGAACTGCTAAAACAATCCGGATAATCAAATTACATAATAACACCACCAGACGAGTGAAGGGAAATTCATAGTGTTATGTATGATGGTAGGGAAGGGGGCGGAGTTGAAAGGCATGTCCCCTTCATTTACCGAATGGCAGATATACACAGCGAAAGAGAATATTATAGAAAACTAAGGGTAAGTAATAATGACTTGCATCATAAAAACTAGACAGAAAGTAGGTGGAATTGAAAGCAAGGAGATTGAGGGTTGAGTATGGAACTATGGAAGTGAGGGAGTTGATTATATTGCAGAATATTAAAATTGCACGCGAGCGAGCAGATAAAGTACAGGGAGCATAGAAAATAGTAATTACTGATCTTTTAGTAACACTAAGCAGCACCAAATTGCAGACAAAAATAAATTTATAGCATTTCTGAAAATGCAAGCAACGTTATCTTATGGCTTATAAGGTGAGCACAAAAACAGTCATCAAAACAGTATAAAATAAGTAACTGTACAAGATCCTAAAAAGTAAACATCAAATAGGCCACAAAAAACCATAATCAATTAATAACAGTGAAAAGCATAGCCTTTCTAGGTTCTACAATAAAACTCGAGCAATATCCATAAATTCTCATAAAAAAAGTTTAAATTTACCGCTCTATGGTTGTGCCCTAGTGACAATTTCGTTTAATTGTCAGGACCTTTGTAGGTAAAAATGTCTCCCAAAAACTAAACAGTTTTTAATTTGTTCCCATGAAATGTACTACTGTAATAAGCAAATATTAAGATGAGGTTAAGGGCCTTGTTTCTAACGACCTAATAATATGCCATAAATAACTGTTAACATGCCATGTAAACATTATTAACAGGAAACTAACAATTGATCGATGTCTAATAAAGTAATCTAAACAATAACTCTATAGTTACTAATGTCTCATTATCAAAGACGCACGGGATTTCTTGCACAACTTTGGAGAACGTTCTGGTCAACTTAGGAAATCCAGAATGATGATTTTACAAATTTGAGACAATCCCTGTATAAACGCGGCAAATAACAGCAGTCAAAGCATCGCTGCTTACATTTGATCAACCTTAAAAGTAAAATGAATTGTTGGTGATGGTGGATTGGTGGGGGGTAAAGGGAATGTCAGACTGTGAGACTAAAGGGAGGAGTATAGAGAAGATAAATTTAACGGTAAACGACATATTTTCTTCACTCATCTCTCTTTTTCTCTCTATATTTTTTTTTCTGGATAAAAAAAAAGTTATAGTGGCAAACTATATGATGATTTTATCACCAAAAAGTATGTTATTCATGGCGACGATGAACACGAAGGATTACCGTAATAGACGCCAATGACGAGTTGCTGGAAAAATAGAGCATGAGCAAAATTAATATACGTCTTCAAAGAAAATATTTAATAGCTACTTTATATTCAAAATATTTGCTCCAACCATCTTAATATCTCTAAGCTGCCCTAAATAACATTTTCCATAAAAAAAAATTCTTATAACATTCATTATGACTCAACCGACACTAGATGAATCTTGATGACTGTATTTTGCACGATTTATCAATTATTATCGCGTACATTTCTAAGTTCTCCAGAAAAACAGTTTAATAAACTTTTACGAATAAAATTGGTGTCCAACAGTTAAAAAACTGAGTTTAAAATTGAAAACCATTTTACCTTATGTCGCAAGAACATTAGTTCCAAGATCAAATTAAACGTTACTTATGTTTTAAAAAATATTTTTGTAATTTTAAGCACTACATAAAGATTTTTAAAACACATAATTTAAAATGGTTTAAATTATCAATGTCAAAATCACTAAAAATCTTATAATTTGAAAACAACTTTAGAACCAGCCAACAATTCACTGATGATTAATGATGTTGATGAGCAATTTTATAAAACTAATTAAAATGAACATATTTTCGCTGCTAAATTATAAAAAATCAATTCTGACAAGAGACTGACAATGTGGCTATATTATTTAGTTGTTGTTCTGTAAAGAAGCAACTAAGAGTTTCAACTTAATTAGTTTTCCGTCAGTATACTGTAATTGTAATTTCATGGTGTGATGTCTTCTGACATTTAACCGGTTGAGTATAATTTACAATCTTCCATGTAATTATGCAATTATTAATAAATTTTCAATAAATTGCAACCGATTATAGTTAATCGGACAATTACACACGGTTAAGATAACAGTAATTCCATCAAATAACCAGCAAAATAGTTTTCAGATTCGATCAAGCTCTCTTAATTCAGCATAAAAACCTGGATATTTTCCAAGATTTCAACCAAACTAGGTCACTTGCCAAAAATTGCAAAATCAAATTGATTGACAGATTATTTTTGGGGGTATTTCCTAAACGTCATTTTGTATTGATGGCCATGTAAATGTGTACATGTAATTAAGTAAATTAAAAATCGAGGCCATTCAACTCAAATAAGAAACTACAAAAAAATAAACCTGTACTTCCTCTTCCGGATATAAAGTCAATAAAATCACTTCTAAACTCCTCATACACAAAATCCATCGACTTTTCTCCATAGTCAAAAATCCCTCCCAAGACCCAAATCCCAACCCCCGCCTCGGCTTTTCTGCCAAGTCCGCAGAAATCCAATAATTTAACTTCCTATCCAATCATCCTATTGATTTTATATATGCTCAACAAATTACTTGGCCACCAAATAACGTGTTTACCATCCGGCTGTATCCAAACAGCCGTTTACGTTTGCTTGGTGTCTCGAAGGAAGTCGAGCACCAACAACGCCGTTGCAACATGAAGAAAAAAAAAATTGCCATCGCAAATGATAATGATGGCCTGTCAGTAGGTGTGTCTTTACGTGAACAAACATCGATATTAAAAAATATTATGTTAAGAAAAGAAAAAAATGACGTACTGTAAGAAGCTAAATATTGAGAAATACGGGAAAGAAAAAAAATGTTATTACTTTGGGATTGATCTCAACAGATGTCGATTCAGATTTCTACAAATTGACAGAAAGAAAAACGAAAACATCAAAGTTATTCATCTACTACACTGAAGAAAATACATAAAAATAAAAGATGACCGAGAGTAGAGATATCAAAACGACGTTCAAACACGATATTGTCCATGTTAGAAAACCATCGACATTTTCTTCGCTTTCTTAAATATCGATTTGAAATTTGGCCATGGCGTGTGTGAACTGTGAACGTTCAATATTTTCAACTCCCAAATGTGTACTTCACTCACAAAAAAAAAAAAAAAAAAAAATTCTACAGCACACAGTCAAATCTGAACTAAAGAAAACTAAAAACTGCTGGGAATTCTAATCGTTTAGAGATTTTTCTTTAAAAAGAAAATGGATGGGTATTTGACATCAATATCTTACCAAATTTTTAAGAAGCGAGAATAAACCCCAGCTAATTTTTTTTATGTCTTCTTTAAGGAAAAAAAAACAGAACTAATAAAAAAAAACAACTAAACTGAATCGGAAGTTCCAAATCCGCATTTTAAAGTTATCATGACCCGTGGATCAATTTTTAATTTCTAAATTCCATGCGATCATATCCTTTTGATCAGTGATCACCAATTTTTCATTAATGTAAATAACATTTCTAATAGAATTTAATCAATTATGCAGAAAATTGCAGTGCCAATACCATTCTGAGTACATGTTAATTTATGTAGTTTCTGTTCAATTATAATTATCGATTTGCTTATATTTTCAAAACTAATCGACAATATTTTATCCTATATGCCAATTTATGTAAAAAAAAAAAAAACTATTAAAGTATTATATAGGTCCCCATGGCATATGACGCCGCGATTAGTTTATAATTATAGACTTCATTTTATTAAATTTTCCCATTCGATAAGCAAACGTTCAATAAGCAACACAGCGATTACCGGACTATAATTAAATATACAAATAAAACTAAAAATAATCCTAAAAATCAAGTTAGCGAGTAGAAAATTTATCTCTCCATTTAGCCAGCTTCATAAACAAACCATATACAGTATACAGTACGTATAATTAGAATATGTAAAGTTACAAACGAGTAGATTGATTAGTAGAGCGAAAACTCTTAATAATGATCGTCTTTTGTCTTAAAAGAGTAATTCCCAAAATGGGTAAAAAAACTTTCAGCATTTACCAATATAAAGTTTGATTATTTTTCATTGTACGTGTTAAAACTTTTATGAATATTGATCAAGACGCGAAAAAGAAGCTGTTTTTGTTTACTGTATAAAGTGTTTTTTTTTGTTATGGTGCTGATCTAGGTTGGGCTATGAAGTAAATTTCCTGAATAAAATTCAAATAAATTTTAAATTGCGTTGCTCGACGAAAATGAACTCAAATAATTTGGTCTTAGGTACATTATAGCACAATGGGCCCATTTCATCTTGTATACATATACTGTAACTGTGCTGTATAATACTGCACTGCAAACTTTTTTTTTTTAAAGTGAGCGAAATTTTTTTTTTGTTGTTTAAGGTTTTTAGTGCTGGTAATTTTGCCTGCATCTTTGAAATACACAGACAAAAATTTATTATCCGTGAAATTCTCAAATGAGGCATACTTGAGAACAACCCATAAACAACAGCAACAAAAAAACCCAAACGAATAATATATCTGTATACAAAATGAAAGTAATAATCACAATAACCAAAGAGATATCACAACTTCAACAATAACAAAAAAATAAATAACAAAAAAGTTTAATCGCGATCAACTTATTAAAGCGCTAAAATGCATTATGCATATGAGAAAAATTCGCATGCAGTGCCAACCCCGCAGTGCAGAATAGAAAATACGCACAATAAAAAAATGTCTATAGCGATTCAATAATCTCGTAAAACAGAATATTATTTCAACGTAATCAGAAACGTCTAATTTAATGTCAGGAAATAATTATTGAGCTAATGAGCATGCAATAAGTAGACGCAACTGGTGGTCGACACATTCGATCGTCAATCTTCAATCATCGATTTTCGTATATGCCACTCTTTTGCCTTTTTATTTTAATTTTAAATTCAATTCATTTGATTTTTAAGTAACCGGGGACTATTAATTAATTTATAGGAGTTTAGCTGCCAATGTTTTTCCACCAGGGGGCGGTTAAACCACATTTGTCACACACTGAAACATGATATCACTCACTTAAATCCACGCAATCGAAATTTACAATTGACTAATGCTAGAAAAAAGACGCCTAATCGATAATTAGAATTAAGGGAATTAAGCTAGGGGCTTACTTCCGCTCAAATAAATGTCTCTGGAGGTCGCTTCAAGTTATCGAAAGTCAAGCCGATCAATAGGTAATACCGCAAAAGAAAAAAAAACACCAAAGATAATACGGTATACCAGGTAATTTGATAAATTGAAATGCTATTTTATGGCAACAATAAAGAAACGAGACTACGTTCTATCAGTTCCAATGACGATTTGTCTCATTATTTTCTGGTTATAGAGAAAACAACCAATTTCAACAATAAAAAACGAGACTAAATCTTATCAGTTCCAATGGTAATTTGTCTCTTTCACAGAGAAAAAGTTCAAATCAAGAAAAGAGACTAAATTTTATCAGTTCCAATGAGGATTTGTCCCATTATTTTTTGAGCATAAAGAAAACAACCAATTTCACTAATAAAAAACGAGACTAAATCTTATCAGTTCCAATGGCAATTTGTCTCATCTTTTTCTTATCCAATAAAAATACGAGACTAATTCCCATTAGTTCGAATGACGATTTGTCTCGTTTTGTTTTTGTCATTAAAAAAAACGTTTTAATTAACGGTAAGACTAACATAAAGTGGGAACCTCCTTAAAAAATTCTGTTATTAAGCAAATTACAGTATTAATCAAATCTCGTGTTTAAAAGTGTTTGAAATTTCTTTTTCTACCTTGAAATTTCTTTTTCTGCTTGAAATTTCTTAAATGTGAAAACCCCATGTTTATGGCATGACAGCTGTTATAAATTTTCATTGAAAACTTTTCAAAGTGATACTCGAGACCATTAGACAGCAGAAAGAATAAAATGCGTTTTTGTTTTGAAGTTAGCGTATGAATTTTAGCTACAACACGCTGTATAAACAAAACTAAAATGACATTATATGGGCGTATCGGCGCATGTGTGTATGTGTACACTGTATATATGAAAATTAGACGTTTGATATTCCTTATAAGAGTTTTGGTATCACACAAAAACCCCCCATCATTTTTCTTATTCTGTTTTCTTTCTTTTCATTGTTTACCGATAACATTTGCAAGTGAAATGACGATACACAACCATTTTTTTTATATTTTTCTTTTTCATCATCTACGTTAAAAGAAAATTGTTCAACTGCTTTTCACATGCAGTTGTAATGGTTTCCGGCGTATGGAAATTGCATTTTCAAATCACAACATGTTTATGCGTTTTTATTTATTTTTTTTCTTCTGCAATTGTCCCTCTCTTTTTCATAATATAATATTTGAATTATAACCAAAAGAAAGCCTATTAATATGAAGAGCAATATTATGTCTTACCAAAGATTTATTTTATAAAGCATCTCAGCAAAAATATTTAGAAAAAAAAATTAAAAAAAAAAACAAAACCGATTGTATGTTTAACAGAATTCTGCCGGTTGTTATTATTAAAGACATGCTATTTTAAAACATTTAATCGGCCCTTTAAGCTAAATCTTTATATTTTAAATACTTTTTAAAAAAATTGTAATCGCATTTCATCTCCTAATGTCGCTTGTAGTTATGCAAATTAAGCTCTGTTTATTGACATTTGTAACTTTTTACGAGCGACTTTTTAGACGTTTAATTTGTTGAAATACACACAGCTTGAGGATATTATAAAAATAGAAAAAAAAACTTGAATTATATCTTTCATCTTTACGTCGCAATTGATGAAATTGGTTTAAATTAGAAATCCGTAAAACAAAATTCCAAGTTTCTACCGGTATAATAAAAACAACTGAAGTTAGCAAGTGGCAGTTTTGTTTACGACTAACAAGCAATTTCTACTTTGTGCTAAAAAACACAGTAACAATTTATCATTTGGAAACAAATCTTACAAGGAACATTGCAATCTCCAACTCTATTTTCCTACTTGCGAGTGAAAAGTAGTGCGTGAATTTGCAACACATGTGTAAATAAAACGCAATTACATAGCAGCTTTTGTTTTTACGATGACGGTGCTACAGTGCACACAAAAGATAGGTCAAATTTACAACAAATCTTCAATCACACTGCTTTAAAGCATTTGAAAATTTAAAATTAATAAGATAGTAAAGATACACAAACCCATTACACTGTAGTTTCCATAACGCTGCTATAAAACAAAAATTTGTGTACTTTTCTTAATTTTAATTACAAATTTTCGTATTGGTTTTAGCTTAAAACATCCCTACAAGTCATATTAATCGTTGATTTTAGTGCTCAAGAATAAAAACAAATACAATCACATTTTTAGAGATATTTTACCATTTAATAGATCCTTTTAATACCTTTAATTGGACAATTTGCATACCTTTATATTCAATGGGCTAGATACCTAAATCTTTGAAGTATCGCACTAATTTAAGCTTTATACTTTGTGTCACTCATCGATTTCATTTTCCCTTTGTACAATCAATCATATCGTTTGTGTACAGTATAATACCGACTAAATAAAATCATTATTTGGTTATCTAATTACCAAAATTGTCACTTATAGGTTTAAATAAAATCCCCACTGCGACAAAGTCATAGTGTTAAGACTTGCATTGAATACCAAATCAATACAACTAAAGAAAATAAAATCTCGTTATCTTATAATTTCTTCTATAAACTGGATGTGCTGTAGCAATCAAAAACAGTGTTGGCGCCAGCGTTTCAATATAAAAATATCATTCAACAACTTCCCAGCGAATTTATTTAAATTTAGACGTTGCTCAACAGCAAAGTTGCGCATTATATAGACATGCTTTAAGCGTATAATTCACTAAATGGCATGAAATGTAGTTGGAAGTAACTTCAGAGTGCAACTAATCTCAAAATTGCAAACAGCGATACTCTGATACAATGTTAATAAATAAATGTCGATGTCAACTTTAAAGCTATAACTTAAATCTTACAGTGAAAAAGAAAAAAATAAATGAATACCGAAAAAATAGATAAATCAAAACGGAATTTCCCCACTATTAATCAACTAATTGCAATTTCGGTTGAAGTGAACATTAAATTACTAAGAAAAAAGTCAAACACAGTAAATTTGACAACTTAAAAATAATGTTTTTACACAAAAACATCTTTCGGTCATAACTTACAATTTTAAAACGTTCAATAGTCAAATAGGTGCCATAAATTTCAAAAATTAGATTAATTATAACTCAAATTAAATCTAACAAGCACTTTTAAGTTTAATGCCTTTCTAAGGAAGTTTTTTCTAAGACATTTAACGTTACATCTATAAGTAATTCGCCATGCCCATTCATTCCTGCATAAATTCTAATCAAATAAAACACCAAACAGATAATAATCAAACACACCGAAACAAAATTCAGCAAATCTAATCAACAAAATGACATTGTTTAGTGAAACAGTTTGAGAATCCGTGGAAACGCTTAAATCTGATGACTAATGTTTTTGATTTTGAGTACTGTATTTGATGTTTGTTATCTTAACGAAAATTCCACAAAACATTCTTGTACACAAAAAAAAATTCTACAAAAATATAAAAAAAAGTATAAAAATCACAGTTCACAGTAAATAAAATCTGTCATCACACTAAACTTGGTGCTCACACACATTTCTCTGAATACCCCATTCTCCTTACCCCCTACCCACATTTTCTTTTTTTTTTGTTCTTTCTTAAACTGATATATTCTATTTACAAATGACACAACGCAGCAGAGATTCTTTAACAGGATCATCGGACCGCACCCGTCATCAGCCTCCTAAACCAATCCCAACTCAAAGTGACGACAACAAATTCGATCAAACAGCAGGAATTATATGAAGTCGCTCAGTACACGTACAAAGTGAGAAGATGAAGAAGCAAAGTAAGAAAGATAGGACGGATGGATGAATAGATAGACGAGTGTGTGCATAGGGATGATGGGAGAAGTGTTGGTTGTGGCATACGCCATACGGTATATATTTTCAAGAAGTAAGAATCGCAAGAGTTGGCAGTACAACGACCTCTACAGTCTACGCCAATATATGCAACTCACATGTATGCACGCGCCATCAATCGAATACCAACAACTTGTATTAAAAACCCTCAAATCATAATAATAAAACATCTACCGGCTACACTGCAGTAACTGTTTGCTTTGGCATGATAAACATTACAGCAAAAATATTATTCCATAATTAATTTAAATAATCGATAATTTGAAATCATAAGCCGTTCTTCCGGTTGCTTGATTAATTATGCACTTAAGGCTCTGCTAATCATTACACGTTCATTTTTTTGAGGAAAAAATATTCAATAAAAAATAGTAGTTTTTTAATTTGACATTTGAATAAATTTCGCTTATTTAAAACAAAGAAGGAAAAAATTAGGAGATTGAAGTTAAATTATCACTTAATTGACGATTATTCTGTCCATTTCATTAAATTGCCAAAAGTACAGGCGTAATTTCATAAATCAATACAATAATAATCGATTTAATAATTTATCAACATTGAATGGACTTAATCGAGTACAGTACTCTGCAGTGTGTGTTTACTGCTATTAATAATTATTTATTATTGTGCAATGTAGTCAGTCGACAATAATTAAGTTTGTTGCAATTCTCGTGGGTTAGTACTGTAATTTCAAGTCGAAGAGTGAAATACATCCAACTTTTTTGATGGGAAATTGGTAGACGATAAATAACTGCACAGTTTTTCTTCTGCATCAGAAACTACAGTATTTTTTCCTCAATGACCGCTGGTCAATGTTTATATACGGCATATCAGACACTGCAGTTATTGGCAAGGTAACAGACATTGAATTCAACATACTGTACATAATATCACACCGGGTGATTTTATAAATTAAAACACTTTTACTGTCAAAACAAACGGCCATTAGAATTGATAAGATTTATTAGCTTTTATTAGCACTGTAAACAAATTGATTGCAATTTAGAAAATCACCCGGTATAGTCTGTGTGTATATATACGCCTAGAATAAAAATATATAATTTAGTCCTGAAAGCAAAAAAAAAAATCGATTTCTTTCCCACAACAGAGTGCCAGAAATTTCTAAATCAAGTTATTCCTAACAATTCAAAATATCATCACTTTACACACGTTCAAAATGGACCTACAAAATTAGAAAATAAGGTACTACATCAATTTTTATGCGGCTATAAATTTTGCATGCAGCTGCATTTAATGGTTAAAACGTTGAATTAATCAAAATTATTGATGTAAACGGAAAATATATGCATAAACATTCTCATTTCCTATCATAAATATTAGACATATTACACAGCACTAAAAATAATAATTGTTGTGTTGTATAAAAACACTCCTAGCTGTAAGAATACAATGTACAGTACAATAAAACGCATTTTAAATGCTTTTATTTACTGTATCCAAACATAGCGTTTGTATATCGATGCAATATTTTCTAAAACAAATCCTTACTATGGCGATAAAATATCTGTCATGTCAAAAGTTTGTAGAGACATCTTAAGAGATAAGATGTAGATACATCAGTTGTGATAGAAAAGTTATATGGGCCTCTTTTATCATGTGAAAAAGTAGAAGAGAGACTGAAAAAATTGATGTTGATTTGTGGAACATACGATACAATGGGAAGTAGATAGAAAACGGAAAATGTTAAAAAAAAAAATAAAAAAAAGCTGACATATAAATTATAAATAAAAAAAAAATATTACTGCAAAAATAGAAATAAGAGAAATGGTCACGCAATCCAACCAATCAATTGTTTCATTTCTCTTATGTCTCCTCCGACTTACAATTTGGAAAAGCCCTTTTACTGTATTTTATTTTCAAATACAGTGTACTACAGTGCCACCACATTCACGGTGTCGTAAGTTATAATAAAAATCGATACAACTGCGGTGGAATAAGAAAAAAAAAAAAAACTAAAGACTGATAAACAACCAAATAAGAAGGTTAACAATTATTTACACCAACAAAAACCGCAAGAGTATACGGTACCGAAAAATTGACTGGTACTAAAAACAAAATTGTCTCAAAAAATTTTTAACGCAAATAACGGTACAGATGTAATAGAAAAACAAATAAATAACATCTAAAAATCATTACTGTAACCACCAGCACCACCAGTAGTACCATAAAGATGGTGAACTTGCTGATCATCGTATAAATATAAATAAAAGCTATACGGCCAAAAAGTCGTAAACTTTTAGAAAAGAAAAGCAAAGGAAAATGAACAAAATAAGTAAAAGCCAAAGAGAGAAAATTTTCTTTTAAGGAGTCCTAAGAAACTGAATTCCTATTTTACAGTCGATCGTAATTCTGAGAAAACAATCGATCCCGAACATCATTTTCTCGTCTCAGGATTTCAGAGAATCGATACAAACATATATCTATACACACACAAGCCCTTTATATTAGCATTTTTTTCTAAACATACTGAGAAGCTTTTGGTACCTTTTTTTAAAAAAAAAAAATAAAAAAAGGATTTTTTATTCGTTCAGGTTCTCTTACTATACTTAGCTTTCGTCAATACGGTAAATACTTCAATACCCCTTTTTATCAAAGGTCCACATATGGCCCTTTGCTTTGCTGAATCCGTTTTTCTCAGATTTATTTATTGCCAGCTCGATTTCACTTTCATTAGGATGAGAGTTAGGAAAAAAAAATAGACGACTCATCGTTTCTCTGAGAATAAAATGACGTTGAAATTGTAATGTAAAGAGTGGTGTAAATTATAAAATGCCCTTCTTTCCTCCGACTTGAAATGTGTGTGTTATTGTCAGTTAACGATCGAAATCGACAATCAGGACTCAACAGTTTTAGGAAAAGTTGACGTTGACGTTTATAATTTAATATATTGGCATGCCAAACAAAACTAAGTGAAAAAAAACGTAAAAGCGTAAAAAGATAAAAATAAAAAAAAAAGTTAAGCTGCTGCATTTTCTATTCAGCACCGATACTAGCGACCCCTTTTAATGAAACAATAAAACGCGGCGGAAATCAGCACAAAGAACGGTTATTTTGTGCCACGGAAATAATAAAGATTATAAAACGGAAATAATCCAAATAAAGTTGTCTCATAATTATTGTAATCCAAATAAAACAAATTTGTATAACTTCATTATTGAGAAATTAAAACCGTATAAACAGTTTGTACTAGTATAATTATTTGTCATTTACAAATAATAATAAAATCGCATAATTACATTAACAATATTAGTAGTAGCCCTTAATACTGTACGACTTAATACTTCTTTATGAAGAATTAAAAAAAAATTAGGAAACATTGCCAATCGAACTAAAGAAATTTATCCTCTTTAGTTTCTTTATTGGCACTGTAAAAACAGTATTCCAATTTTAAAAAATTACCCTGCATAACTTACATTATACTGTACCAAAACCAATCTTTAAATTCCTGTAATTTTTAGTATTAGCCTGAACGTTTATGTCTTTTCTTCCAACCGCTGCCTTAATATCAGATAAGTTACTGACGGATTAAAAAACTATTGAACCTTTTCTCATGAATAATAAATGCTGATACCACTTCATCAAAGTTTTAAAACCCAAAGGCTACATTTATTAGCATACGTCATGGTCACACACAGTTGTATGAGTTAACTTGACGATAAAGAAAAAGCAACACAACAATAAACAAAAATGTAGCCCTCAATTTAAAAACACTCGCTGCTTCAAAAACAAGAAACTGTCATAACCTCATAAACAACTAAATTCATATATACATTATAATGCTATTGAAACAAAATAAAAAATGCCTGTGTTTCGTTATAATAAAGTTGGTTAAGTCAAATAAGGCTAAAGCTGTTTATGTTTATATTTTTATAATTACCTGCGCTTAAGCATTATGCAATATAACATTTTAATGCGCATGAGCATACATTTTAAGTTTATGACGCAGAAATATTACACAAAATGCTTTAGTATTTTCATTTTACTTGTAGTTAAACTTTATAACCTCATAATAAACAATTAAAAAATTAAATGTTTTAACTTGAACAATGAAATTAGAAAATCATTTTTAGTGTTTCTATAGTAATCTTATAAGGTGATTTTCTAAAATAGACCACATGTATACTCATGATCAAAAAATAACAAGACACGTTGCTATTAAAACTAGCAAGATTTAGTCTTGATTATTTTTTAGCACTGTGTTCCAATCAAGAAATCATCCAGCATTTTAATTTTTTTTACTTTTTGTGCTTCATGAAATTCCTTGAAATGATAAAATCGCAAATTATAAAAAGTTCACCATTAAATAACATTACTTGTCTAATAAAATACCATTTATCTTACGCGAATAAAACAAAATTTCTCAACTCAAACTGGTTAAATAATGGAGTCATTATTCAACTGTTTGACAAACTGCTGTTGCAGAACGATATTTTATGTTTTCTAGACAAGTTTAAAAGTGACCTGACAGACGCTGCCAAGTCCCCAGAATTGTTTACTTATTGCATTGCATGTACAGTATACCAATCCAATTTGCCAAGTAAGATGTATATTGGCTTTTTAGAACCGTTTACTACGTGTCCGAAAGATTAAGATGCTCATCTATACCCATCATTGACTTTTTTTTTTTGATGTCTGCGTAACTTTGTTGGACACCTTAAAAGTTGGAAATGTGCACTTTTTAATCAAGAGAGATGAGAAAGTCTCCGCTTTGTGTGTGCACTTTAGCAAAGCCAAATAATTATTTCATGGTTATTTCTTTCAACATCTACAACCAGCCTCTTACTTTCAGCGATAATGTTTGTTTTAATTCAGCATTAATTATGTCTTAAGATTTCAATGAATAAAGTTATTCGCTCGTGAAATTATCATCTAATCCGATTAACTTGCGCATTTCATAGAAACAACCAAATAAAACTAAACAAAATATAAAAAGAGAAAAAACAAACCCTACACAGCAACTTAAGACATATAAATTTGCAATGCACGTATATTATATGTATAACACAGGGTGATCATATGACATAGGCTTCAAATATACAAATTGGCAAGAAAGAAACGAGACAAATGCCTATGATAAGCCAAGCCATTTATTTCCATTTCTTTATTGCCAACATATTTATACACGTGAACACATATTCTATGATCAACCTGTATATCCCAAATTGCATTTCACTTTTCTTATGTACAGC
Source organism: Helicorthomorpha holstii (assembly GCA_013389785.1). NCBI lineage: Eukaryota > Metazoa > Arthropoda > Diplopoda > Polydesmida > Paradoxosomatidae > Helicorthomorpha > Helicorthomorpha holstii. The sequence goes on from JAAFCF010006680.1 coordinate 13,684,867, forward strand.
TCAGTATTTGCAGCATTTTATGTTTTGACACAATCGACAAAATCAAAACACGTACTGCATATAAAACCATTCATACCCATACACATAATACTGAAAAAGATAACCAACTTCGATAACTAAAAATCACAACATTTTTTTCTATTGTACTGTAAATCTCAACATACAGTATTTATATCGTAGTATTTCTAAGTCGTCTGACAACAATGAAACAAAATTTCTTCTGGCATGTGTCTCAGTAGTGAAATTCAAAACCACAGCAAAAGGTAATAAAACGGTTTACATCAAAAAAAAAAATCGTTACAGTCAATATTCAACGTTAGAGGCAAGAGAAAAAAATTAAGTAAAAAAAAAATTTCCTCAAATATTTTCAACAGTTGAAGTCTGTCTGCAAGAGAAATAACATATAAAAAACACAAACTAAAATACAGGCACTTTCAGTACGTTGTATCTGTATAAAAAGCAAACGAAATCAGTATAGATTCCATACAAGACACATCAAGTACAGTATATTGAACTCGGTATAGGCTTCCTCAATTCTCTCTCTTTCTGCCATCACTTTTCCTAAGTTCTAACCAGCGCAACGCCAATCCTACTCACTAGCTCATTTTTCTGCTGTCTCCACAACAACCAATAAAATCACCCACAATTTTCTTTCTCCCTATTCGATCCATTACAAAATGAAAGACTGGAAAAGAGATGGAGAGAGGGAGACGAAGAGATGAAGGGAAGCAGCTTAATGGAAATAATACGTCAATATACACACAGTACACTGCATTTTGAGACCCTGGAAAAGCCCACTACTGCAATAGATATAGAAACGTGCATAAAATGATGCCAAAACAAATACAGTACAACTTTGTATACACAGTTGATACTCAACTTCATTTCTCAAAAATTTCCTATATATACTAATATACATATAATAAACAAATAGCCTTTTGGATGAAATGTTTTTGGCAATTTCTGGCTGCTTTAGTGATTTGTTTTGCTATAATGTGACAATTTGTCCTCAAGTTTAAACAGAGTGCGCATTGCAGAGGAGACGATTTTAGCCATGTTATAAATATTTAAATACTCAAGCTACAAAAAATTATTGAACAGAAGTTATTTATAAGTCAATTTTGCATGCAAAAATGAATCTAATTTGGATGCAACAATAAATTAGGCAAACGCAATGTACTATTTTTGATAAGAAACGTAAAACTTACACTTAAAAACCAATACAATCGATATAATTATTTTAAAAACGAATAAAATTGATTTTAAAAGTAATAATGTTGTACTAGAAATTCACTAAATCATCAAAAAAAAGTCCCTTGAATTGGCTAAAAATGTGAAGCACGACATTAAAAAGATGTAAAGTGCTGCAGGTCTCCATAGATTTAAATTCGACCCTGCTTTTAATGCGGTGCATGTAGATGTCAGTGTCCTTGTAACTAGGTATTTAGAAAAGGTCCTTACATTACAATGTCGTCTTAATGTGTTCTTCAAATCTGATCATAAAACTCCATCGATTGAAATTTATCAAAAATTCTGTCCTAAGCTAAAACACAACTTCCCCCGCCCACTACTTGCAACATTTTTCCTCATGATACACGACTTTTCTGTAAGCAATTTTATATCATATCAAAGTGCAACATTAAATTAGAAGAAAATGGATTACTTTCATACATGCGATTTATATACACACACACAGCGGTCGAGACAGATTTTCGCTGGAAAAATGCGGCTCGATTTACCAACCAATGTATCTTTTATCCTTAGCAAAAGCTCCATCTATCAAGTCAAATTGGCGCTGTAAAAGCCTAATCAGTATGCAACCACACGAATCGAATTTCCCTTTTTATAGCTAACTACTGGTATAATACAATGTCCTTCCTGGATTTGAGACTCAACATCAGCCTTTTATACATCGTATTATTATTCACCATAGAAGCCCACACAGTTGCACACATACACAACAGTCGGTGAACCACATCATCCAGTAAAACCCCCAAACATGTACCCAAGTGACAAAATAAAATATTTTAACTTTCCGTTCACAGATAAACTTGCATTTTCAAATGAAACTTCCATCATTAAAATCAAAAAAAAAGTGAACCTGAAATGTCGATTTAGGGAAAACCTAAGCTTAGAATAACTTAAGAAGTGTATGTGTATCATTAATGGTTAGTTTTTGTTTTCCATTCAATCTTTTGTTATTATTTACAATGGTAAACTGTTAACAAGTGTCAAGGCTTTAATCCTTCCAATTGTTTTGTAAATTTATAATAGAAAGGTTAATTTGTGTACCACATGTCATAAAACTAGATTTGTTGAAACGATAATATCTCAAAATGTTTAGTTGACAATTTGTATTTAATTAAGCTTGTTTATAAATATACAGGTGTATTGTGTATCTCTGTAGACAGAAACTATGACATTTTGAAAAATAATCGATTACCTTTAAATAATGACGCATTCTATAAATAAAAATTCCCAACGCGACGTAAAAGGTCAAAAATGATAAAAATTCGTTTTTTACAATGCAGTTAAAGTAAATTAAGGAATTACCCATCAAATATGTACAAAGACATGTGACCATAAAACATCAACAACTGTCACATAATCTAGTTACACGACATTTTTTACAACTGCAGTATACATCACAGAAAACAGATTGGAGAGCAGGAAAAAAAAATATACAAAACCGCAACATGGTAAAAAAAAAACCCATTGTACTCACATTTTTATATTTTACAAGGCTATATTGAACTTAATAATTTAGCTACAATTCAACATAGCTTCCAAAATTAAAAAAAAAATTGATAATTTTAGAGAAGTTATAAAACGATATCGAACCAATTTAAACCCAAAAACATCGACTATGCAACTATTTTAACAGTAAATGCATAATTTAATATTCGGATAAAAAGATAAACATTAGAAAAAAACTGGTAAATTAACTTTATGCCCCACGATGACTTATGATAGCAATAAATCTAAATTAATCAAAATGCTCATTTTCATTTGTCATTTCGCGTCTACTGATCGGATTGTTTGCACAAAGTTGATTATGCTGTGAAATCAAACATCTCAATTCTCTCGGAAATCTCAAATGTCGGTCGGTTGGTTGGTTGTTTGGCTGATAGCGCACAATTGACTTTTCTACCTTTAGTACCATTTCCAATTCTATGTTATATATTTTTTTCATCCCAGTATACTTGTATGTCCGTACAGTATTCAAGTATACATCACTTTTAGGTATTCACACACACAGCAAAAGATCTGATACAGTTAAATAATAAATTGCTGTTGGTCGTTGATGAATGAGGCTTTTCAACTCATTCAATGAAATTGGTCTCCCTAATTCTAAGAACAGACATCCCTTTCTCGTCTTATTCTTTCTCTCCCTCCCCCACAAAAATAAAAAAAAACAACCACAATCCATCCATACCAAAAACCCCCCGCATTCTTAATTTCTCTTTTTCGTTAGTCGCAAATTGTTTACCCCACGGCTAAAACTAAACCTGCTCAGTCTGCACGTCATCAACGATCACATCAGAGCTCATTCAACGAAACAAAAGACGCATTTCTCAACAATTACATTAAACACGCCATCACCAGAATTAAAAACTCTGCGGGAAACGCCGAAGCATCAGTTTAGCTGCTTATTAAGACGCTTGTAAAATAGTAGGGGGATAAACACCGGCAGAGCTTTAATCTTTGCAACGAAGCCACATTAAAAAAAGTTTAAAGTTAATTAGAATAGCGTTTTATATAAATACTGCACATCACACTGAGAAATATTTAGTAGATAATATAATCTTGCTGCTGCAACATACAGGAAGATTCATAACTTCATAAGAAACTGACTTATAAAATTACACTAAAAATGCAATAGAAAAAAATAAATTTCATGCGACTATTATTAAAAAAATCAAATCAGTTACCCCATTTGAGTATGTTATCGTAATAATTAGCGGACACGATTATTCGTTTTCATGTGACAATTCCAAACAGCGTAAATGCATTAGATTGCGTTGTATGAATTTTCAAAGTTGCAGTTCTGTACTTCTCATTTCTAACGTTTGATTTTTTATAAAGATTGCCCTTCAAAGACTGTAGTTGCAAAACATGCATCTGTCATTTAGTTTATCGTATACTGTCTGCACTCTTACTGAATGTCGGCATGTATATCATAACCTGTTTACCTACATGACTGTTTTTGTTTTTGAAGTATCTCTTAAAATGAACAGATAAGATATTATTCCTAGATTACGAGATTGACTGAATCAAAACAAGTCCAATAGTGTTTTTTTCTTTTTAGTAGCAAATGTTTCCATTTTCTAAACCTTCACAACGTCATTTTAAATTGTTTAAAAAGACGTCACGAAATTAGAATGCCAAAAAACAAAAAAAATTATTTTTCCTTTCCCCTTTCCTTACTTTCTATTTTTTTTTACTTTACTTAAAACTGATCTGATAAGCAGAGCAATATAAAGCAACAACTACGATTTCCCAAAGTTGCCGCATGACTTTCAAATCAAAAAGTAAACCTGATCCCTTGCCAATGCCAAAACCAATTGGCATCCAAACACACACACAAAAGAAAAATGAGAAAATTTTGTGAGATATTTGAGAGAGGTTTGGTTGTAAAAAAAAATGTCGCATACACTCACGTATATAAACTTACACATGCAAATCTGATATAATAGTTGAATGTGACCCTACCTTGGCCTGAAACAGTTTGGCGCCAAAAAACAGCCATTTCCTAGTGCAGTTGACGTAGATGCGAATGCAATCCGACAGAGGTCGCCCTTTCAAGGCACTCCACTTGTCAACAAGAGCCTCGCTCAGCTGTCTAAACACATAAAAATATACATGTTAAAAGCACATAAAAAAAAGTTAAAATGTACAAAAAATTTACATAATAAACTTAAATTTAATCGATTATACGATTCATTGACTATATTATTAAAACAATGTTATCATTTCTGCTTTTCTGTCATTTGATAAACCAGTTTTAACGAATTAAAAGCATATTTTACGTCAACTAATATGTCACTCAGTCATTTCATATGCATATTTATGCAGTAACTTAAATATGTGGGACTTTTACATAAGATATCATAGCCAACATTTTTTTTTGATATGACAGATGAAAACCGCAGCAAGAAAATGTTCATTAATAATTGATTATGTTTTCTAATAATATGAAAAGCATCTTCAATGTGTCTCTAGCACTTCAGACATAAAAGTGAAATGTACAAAAAAAATCTATATATTCAATTTGGATGTCAATCAAACGTAGAAAAGAGATGCTATGTGACTTATTGATGACCCTCTGCGCCCCTGGAAGTGTTTGGCAGTGTATCCAATAGGAATGACTGATCGCTCGATCCCTTTTAACCGAATGAAAATCTACATCCCCCACTCAAAAATTTTCGATTCGTAGAAATGAAAGAAATACATCTACATATTCATAAGCTCTTATACTGTACATACACACTCAAGTAATTCTTGCCAGACGATATTCTTTTTTTACTAGTGAAAATTTGGAGTATTACAACAGAAAAATATTGAATTGCAAATTCCCATTTCTTTCACAACGCAGCGAATAATTTGCCTTAAATATTTTATCTACTACGATTAAATATTAAAGATATGTACCGTACAGTATGTAAACACAAACATAAAGAATATTACCGTACATCTAAGTTCCGTAAAACTTTTACCAAATTCAATAACAAAAAAAAAAACATTTCAATAAAATAAAATGACCTTATAACCTCGTTTATCCATCAATAAGCGTATAAATTACATTTAAAAATTAATGCTAACTACCCGTGTTGCTTAATAACAACAGAGATAATGATGCTCAAGTTTCTCACAGCTCTTAATTAGTCATTTAAAAAAACATCCATACAAACTGAGTACGTTAACAAGTGCACAAGAATTTAACAAGTTGTAAATAATCGGCCATACAAAACGTTTTGGTAAGATAAGCAATTTTCAACTTATGTCTTAAATTTAAAGCATCATTCTATACAAAAGATAATATAGACACAAACGATTTTGAATAGCTTAGTTACAATGGCATAGAAAAGTATACATCACCAACAACAACAGCTTTCAAAATTTAAAAGCACGTAAAAGTTTGACGTAATTTAAATTTAAATACGAAATGCTACGTCGCTAAACTTAAAAACGCCTCAAATTTACGCATCAATCTTTAGAAAAGCATTATCGTACAGACAAGTTAAACTAAAATACAGTATTATTTCTTAAAACCGCATTAGACAACAAAATGACTTCAAAACTCAAAAGTAGAAATTTAAAACACGTAATAGCTACAATTTCTCACTTTTTTAAACATAATCATTAACTCTAATTGCCCAATTTTAACGAATTAACCCATTTTTTTTTGAAAACTTGTACCAAACATTAATATCCAACCGTAGAATTTAAACAAATTAAGTTTTTCTTGACAAAACTCAACTTTTTCCACTACACGGTTCCTTTGATAGGACCGGAACCAATTATTAAAAATCAATATAAAAAATATTCTTTTATATACAGTACTGTATTTAAATATTTGCTGAAGTTTGACCAGTTAACACTTCATTTGAACCCATTGTATACTGTATAATTAGATTCAGAGTCGAATGGCACTGCGTCACTACAATAATATTGCACTTGGAAGTGGTAACGTGAGAAATGTCCTTTGAATTCTAGGTGAAACGGGATAATGCTCTGCCACCCACCAATTATTAGTTAACCACGTGTCTTGTGTACTTTTAGTGATCACGTCAAAACCCACAAAAGCTTATTATTGTCTCTTTATATTGCACTGCTTTGATTCTGTGTCTTTCCCATCCTCAGAGACAAATAAATCACCACCAATCATAATAATAATAAAAGGCTGTCGATTACAATCGATAGTCACATTTTATTTGACTATACCGGGTGATTTTATCAATTAGAGCATTATTTTTTCCCATAACAAAAATAAATTAAAGAAAAAAATCACCATTGATACCCATAAGATTTTTTCTCGCTTCTTAATTGACATTTTTTTATATTTATGACAAGAAAGAAACAGGAAAAATCGTCAATGCAACTGTGTAATTTATTCTAGTTTCTTTAGTAGAAAAAAATTAAAACTGATAAAATTTAGTTCCGTTTTTATTAGCATTTTAAAAAACAACGACACAACTTAGAAAATCATCCGATATTTTTATATCCTTACGTGGGGAAAGCTCAAGTAATAGATAATAATTCTCAGTTAATGTTAATTCAGATCCTCATAATAGTTGAAATCGTCAATTTCTACCTGTGGATGAATAAACTTCACGGCCGGAAGATTTCTACTAGAAGAAAATTCATGCATGAAATCGAGTCTTCTCTATAATATCTAAGACGCAAAACCCTAAAACCTGTGCGTGAGGTTATCGCTCAATTGCACACCATACAGCTAACATACGAGCAAGCAAAATGTCGTATATGCTAATAGTGAACATTTCAAACATCTGCTCCATTCTCTCTTGCACATACACAACGCTCAGCTAAATTATCCGAATTTCGTTTTTTTTTTGTTGCTAAAGACATTTTCCGAGTCTAAATAATAAAACGAAAGAGAGAAGATGCAGTTGAGAGAGATTATATTATGCTCTAAAAATAAAGCATCATCCCCGCATACACACATTAGTAATATTTTGCGACATCATTTACTCTCTAATAATTCCTCAATGTAATGTTGGGAGCTATTTTTGCCGATTCCAAAAGCAGTGATTTATAGCTGTCATATAATATATTAAACTTACCAACTGTAAGTGTATATCTCAAATTCCTAATACCTCATAAAACTTTTTTTTTAAGTGCTGTCACATTTCATCATGTACAAGAGAGAAGCTGCATGCCTTTTCAACGGCAATACAACACATCTGCGAAAAAAATACTGTAGATGTGCTTGTCAATGTAATCGGAACTATTACCTAATCAACTTATTTTCTTCAGTCATCATCAAATTGTGTATGTTTGTGTGTGAAATTCAAACACATGAAACAGCCAAACAATCAAAATAATCGACATGCAATGAAATGTAAAGCAAAAAAAAAAATAAATAAAAACTGGTTAAAAAACCGCTTACTAAAGTCTGTGACTCAGCTTTTAACATAACTTCCAATCACATGATGATACTTTACAAGCATAGCTAACCGTTAACCAAATAAAAAAATGCTCACGACGCTTAACCAAAGCGGCGTCATTTTTAAATGCCCATTTAGCGCAAAAAAAAAAGTGTCATACTAGTAAAGCAGTAGTTTATTGTACATTTTTCCCCATTCATCTATTCTCCTGATGCATCAGATGGCTTTTCGTCTCTAACGAGCACTTTATAGGTCAGCATGATATTTTTTCGTGTTATTACTTCAAGACAAAAATAAAATCAACCGGTAGTATTTACGACCCAACATGTTATCCTCATAAAATGTCTGCTTCTTCTAACCCAATGTCATACCAAAGCACGAATACACAAGGATATTAAAACGATAAGAAGATAAAAAAAAATAAATATATATATATATCAAATATAAAGGCGAAAACATATGGCATCCACACCAATGTCCACAGGGATAAAATAAATGTCAACTAAAAATAAAAATCAGCTAGCAAAAGCAAAAATACTGTATAACGCATTTAAAGATTAAAGCGCTTTCAACGAAAAACGCAACACAACAACAACTGCAAATAACAACCGAAGATGTATGAAATATACGCTACTATTGCGTCACCAGTTATACAATATAATAATGCTGGTTCATAGTAAGAAAAAAAATCACCAACCATTACAAAATAATGATGATTATAATGACTCCAACGCAGTTATCAAGGATAAATAAAAATAAGAAAGAAAAAATCGCTTCATTATAAATGGTCACTTGCGCAAAGTCCTTAAGAAAAGCCTACAAAGAAGAAAACCTAACAATTCAGCAATCGAAACATGCTAATTGGAAAAGAAAATTGGTCAAAGAAATACAACAGGATAACGCGCAATTTCCAATTTTCGTTAAAGCATTTCCAAAATCAAATATTGATTTACTGAATTCGCATTTTCCATTAACATTGCATTTTATTGTAATAATAAATCAACTAAATAATTTGATGAAACACCCATCGGCATTCAACATGAATTCGAAATACAAATCAAACTTTTAATATCTGAATATCAGGTGATTTTCTAAATTAGAACAATATTGTTTCTTTTACAATGTTAAGAAAACAATGAGACAAAATTTTATCAGTTACAATAGTGATTTGTCTCGTTTCCTTATTGCCATTAATAAAGAAACGAAACTAAATATTAAGTTCTTTTTGCCATAAAGAAGAAAAAAGATCCAATACAGAAAATCACCTGGTATAACTTGTATACTGTATAAAAAAAAAACCAGATTTATTTTGTTAATCAACTGAATGCCAGATAGAATGGTCTACTACTTTTTCTGTTTGGCTGTTTGTTATCGAATTCCTGATTTAATGCGAATAAATCAGAAACGACCGTTGAGTTTCTAATTTCAGGTGAACCGACGCAACAAAATCCATGATTCTACCACATACTGTATTGTACCGTACTTTCCCCAAGTAGTTCGGATAACCTTACATCGGCAATCGATGACGCTTTTTATGTCGTCACGTACGTATTTCACTTTCTCTGAGAACGTCATCGAAAGCTAATGACATCGCTAAATAATAAAATATCTCTTGACATTTATGATGGAAATATGTACGTTGAGGTACAAATATAAAAGATCACGTATTAACACTCGTTGTCTTAACACAACAAGTGGCAATACTTCCAACTCTGGACATCATTAAATCAAAAATCACACTAAATTTAAACCATTTTGTTATGTATTACTAAAAAAAGGGCCAGCAGCTCACTATTTAATTCATGCATTTTAATAGGAAATTTCAGTTGACCAAAGATGATGAAACGTACATTAATTGACGTTCCATAGACATTCCTTAACTACCACTAATAAAATAAAACTATAGAGTTGAAATGCAAGATCATTTAATCAATCATGATAAACTAACTTCATTATACTGTACTAATAAAGTAATTATCGATTTGTTTAATGTAAAATGATTAATAAAAGCTTACAAATTCTACTTTGGCCTTTAAGCAAATACTGACATTGAATTTAATTTTTAATGTCTGTATTTGTAGTCTAGTTAACAAGTAACAATACTACAGTAATCAATAAATAGCAGTGCTTAACTATTTATTTTTACAGTGTAATCAACTATTTAAGAAAAGTTTTGGTATTTTTCTTTTACTAACAATTTAACAGTTATGAAGTTACATCACGAAACCAATTTTTCAACTGATTCTTGAAGCTAATAAATAGTTAAAAAACTGACAAATTCATAGCTGCAATGGTTAGTTATAATTTTAAAATTGATTTTCAGATTTGTGCTCAAGACGTGCCATAAATTTCAATAAAATATTTGTTACACACAACTGAAACTACTTTTTACAGGTTCGTAGATGTTATAATGCTAATTGATTAATGGTCACTTCTGTTAAGTCATCGTATTTTTTCGATTGAGAGTCCAACTAATCAGTTACAAAAACACCATTCATCAACCGAACAGAAAAAATGAAGTACCGGTATTGAAAATCAGATGATTTAATTACACGATATACAGTACTTATTAACAAACTACAGTATTGTGCAATTGACAACTCCTTAATTTTCCATCATAAAGTCTAATTTTTTTGTGACGACTTAATTAAATGTCTTAATATTCCTTTTTAAAATCCAATTAAATTTGGCCGTTAACGCTGTTAGTACTCGTATTAATACTCTTTAAAAAAATTGGCAAAAGTTATGACGGAACTCAAAAATAATGCGCTATAGCTGTGAAAAATGGAGATAAATAGCTTTTTCCACGTTCCAAATAGCGTACATCTGACAAGATAAATTTATTTGACAAGCAAGCAGCCTAAAGATAAACCTGTATAACTTACTGTACGAATAAACACTCGAATTCAACTACTGTGTAACTAGGTATTATTCTGTTATGATCTATCAAACTAAAACTACATCCGTTAAAAAGTCGTATATACTGTATACAGAAAACTAAAGCATCCGTTACATTTTCTGTTTATCCACATGATAATAATAATATTGTTAAAGTAGTGTGATCATTCTTCACCAAAAGCTATACACAGCAAAAACAAAATTGAAGATAAATAACATAGAAAAAAAAAGCAAAGACGGAAACCACTAGAGCTAGAAGGCGCTGAACTAATAAATAACCCAATGGTATATTCCAACTCTCAAAAAAAAAAAAAAAGTCATTTTAGACTCTACACCCCAGGTTCACACACATACTCAACTAGCAACACTAAGAAAAAAACAGACGAAGAGAGAGATATTTGTTAAGATGAAATAAGCTCGGTTACTATGACAACACTCCATTTGCTACACAACAGGATAATCGAGGTGAGATGCGCCCAAGATTTGTAAATAATGCACTATATTTGTAAAAAAAAATAAAATAAAATACAATATACACGTGATCACAATGCACAAAATTTAATACGAAGATATAGACACGTGTCAAGAGCGCATACTCTTACGACTGACCTAACATAAAACCAATCTCAAAAACCAGCAAATCCATTTCTCAATTACTTTTTTTTTCTCTTCCAGACTTCCTTATACAAGGAACTGATAGTCTTTGAATGTTTAATACTTTTGTAACGTTTCAGTAAGACTACATAACTACTTAATAAAAGCTACATATTTTAACTAACTAAAAATAGATTAAAATGCTTTTTACTTACTTTACATCTTCAGCGTGACTTTCTCGGTATCTCCTTGGTATGAATTTATCCATCACTTGCTGTAGCTGATGTCCAGGACTGCTTGGCGTTGTCCTGCCTCTGTCAGAGTGATAATCACCAAATTCAACCTATAAAAAACGCATTAAAACAATTAAACTTAATCGACAAATTGATAGCGTTTCAACTCAATTACTGCTTCTAATTTAATAACATTGTAATAATGGTCCAATTCCTTATTTTTTATCTGAAGTATCTAATTTTTTTAGCGTCATTAAATTTGATGCCTTTTAATATTTTCATTTGCTTTGAAATTTCTTCACATTTTTTTATTATATAAAAACAGGCTGAATGGCCTTAAGTGAGACAAGCTCTTAAAAAAAAAAAAGATTTTTCGATACCCAATTGACTGTAGAATAACTTCAAATCGTATTAATAAAATATTTTAGCAATCCTCTCATTAGTCTGTAGTTTTTGAAATCGATGCACTTGAGGGGAGAGAAATCAATTTTTTTTAGAAAAAAAGATGAAAAGCTTTTTACAGCCAAGACATTGCAGCTCAAAAAAGGAAGAGATTGTGCGGTGGTAGATTTGAGACATTTTGGAAAAGCAGATAATGAACATCTTTCGATATATTAGCGACAAAAATAACATTTGGAAAGAGGAATGAACAAAAAAAATCTATGTGAAACTACTGTATACAAAAATTTCTAAAAGAATAAAAATAAAATGGATTGACAACTGAAAAAAGTGCAGTGTTATGTAAAAAAGAAAATATGGATAGAAAAAAAACATGCAGCGTAAATACTTTCACAACCTAGTATTCAACTATTCGCTATTTCTGACTTTTTAAAAAGAGAAATGCTAGCACTGAAATATTCCATAGTATCGACCACAAAGAATTTCAAATAACAAGTCAGCAAATAGATAGTTAGCTAAACAAATTACAGCTAAACATTAGTTAAAGAAATCATAAAAATGCGCATGGAAATTATATTTAAATTACTGTACATAAGAAAACACAAAAGATCAAGAAAATCATAAAAAGAAATACCAATTAAAAACTACAACTTCCTAAAGTTAACATACTTTGCATTTTAAAAACTAATCAAATAAAAATTAACATTTTGAATGTCTATAATGCTTTGTAGTCTAACGTATTTAAATTAACTTCATTTAAACTACTTAAAGTCTGGCCCAAAAAATGATGTTAACATTGATCAATATTGATTCAATAATTCAAACTCATTTTTTTCCAAAAAAAATTTTTTATAAGGGCAGGAAATAATAATGTACCATTTTAATGGGAAGCAATGCAGTGTAGTTGTAAACAAACAATTTAAACTGCAAACAAAAAATCATTGAAATTGCTTGTGATTCTGCCTCTGTATTAAAAATAAACTAACAAACTTCTATCCGTAGTGTAGACGACAAATATTTGTCTATATTACATATAATGAGATTAAATTATTGATGATAAACATAGCATTTGTATCTTTTCTATATCAATACGAATAAAATCTTTACGTATTATTAAAGATAGTGCGTAGTGATATTTTCAAATCGTATTCGTATATTGTTGCTCTCAATTCAACAGTACTTAAAGTATCAATATGTGTTTTGGCAATGCTTGCGCTATTACGCCCTATATGATCGTTCTCTATTTACATATATTTACATGTCTACCCTTTAGTACAATTATTACAGTCTCTTTTCTAAACATAAAGAGAATGAGATAGCTAAGGAAAAATGAGATGATAATCGCATCTTGATAAACATGCACTACACTCAACTACGACTTCATAAACAAAAAGTAACGTTTAAAATAACGCTGCTTTTACCCTTCCTTTCAACAACATAAAAAGACCTAAAAACATTTCTTACAAAAAGAAAATTATGCAAATTTGCTCACTTTAGATGCCATTTCACTTAGAATAAAGATGTACAAGAAAACTACAGAATTCTGTTGGGTGGAACATAATAGACCCATTAAAACTTTTTTCAAAAACTCGCAATTTGCTCGTTTTAAAACAGTCAACCTAGTATGACCTAATTTTTTTCCTTTTAAAGCGACTAAGCTAACAAATTTTAGTAAAACCACCTAAATTTTAGCTTATTTATTTGACCATTTTCCTATTCATATCACTGTATTAATTTGAAGAAGCATCATCAATTAGCATTTAAGCAGAATCAATTTTTACGCTACAATACATTAACATTATTTTAAATTTTTTTTTTTGAAGTAACAAAATCTATCATCAACATCACTTAAAAAACCTCTCAAACTTTATATATGAAATTGCAATTAAGATAAGTAAAATTTGATGTAATCTGCTATAGAACCAAGTGAATAATCTTGTTACAATATATATGAAAAATAACACCCATTTCTAATTAAATTGCGTGTCATGAACTATAGAATACTTAAATTTCAAATCGTTAAAGAAGGTTAAAGCAATATTTTACAGCTGCTGTCTCTTTCTATTGTCAAAACAAAAACAGCTAAAATGGGAATCAACATTATCAGAGTATTCAGACAAATAAATCAGCTACATTCTATCTCACAGAATGGCGCCAGCATGCACTTTTGTAGTTCAACTGGTTACACACACCAGTTGATGTTTTATTTAACAAAAACCTAATCTACTTGTAATACTTGGTTAAAACAAATCTGATAACTAAGGATGATCATAAGATAAGTGCTCACATAGAGATCACTGACAATAAGAAAACGAGACAAATAATAATTGCAAACAATGCAATATATTCCCGTTTCTTTATTGCCATCATTTGTATGTGAATTATGATCACACTGTAAATCATTAATTAGGTTATATATGACTACGCCCATTACTCTTGTCAATTCATAATATCGATATAGCGACCAATAGACAAGCACGGTAAATCATTAGTAAATACAAACTCGTTTTAGTAGGTTAAAAGTAATTAGAAAAACTCAAAAGTTTTGTCCAGTTCACTCATTAAATTATTCGAATAGATTACTCGAAAAATTCAATTGGAATATTTATAAAATATTCTGGAGCTTCTATTAAACGTAAAAAGTAATTTGTCAACTCACTTGCGATAGCAAAGCTGCCAATTCGATAGACAAATCCATTGAGGCTGGAAATCGATCGTTGACAATATCTTCGTTGACTTGATAGGCCAATAAAAGCCTCTCTTTCTCCGTTTCTGTCTTGACTAAATTTCGGAAAAACAATCTAAAAAAATCGATTTAATCGGTTAAAAAAGACTTGACACGCCAGTTTTCAAATCGAGAAATATTATTGTTTACCTATTTTTATATGTTAATTTAATTACTCTCGTATTTTCAAATTTTCCTAATTTGTTTTCTCGTAGAGCTGTTTCCCATTTAGATATCACATCGCAAAGCTATAATAAATGATTTAATGTTGTAGCTTAAGTGCTCTCGTTAATAAAAACTTTGAATGAGTTACTGACTTTTGCATCTCCTCTTAAACAGGTTTCCAGCGTAGGATCTATGGGATCATCACTATAAAGTGCAAAACCAGATAACGATACATCTCGAACTCCTATCTCTTGATTTAAAGTTTGCACAAATTCCTCCACAGTGGTCGACCCGTCAAAACCAACCACCTATAAACACATTAAGATTTCGAGTTTCAAGATCTGATTAATAAAAACTTCAAGAACTTTTCAAATTAAAAATAGAAAAGACAAACTAAACCATTAACTACTATAATTATACTCTGGTTCACGTTATCAGTGACCAAGGAGACTTATGGCATCTCAAATAGTCTTCGAATTGCATTCCGCGCTATAGACTTCTTAGCAACTGATAAAGTGAACCAGGTTACCAGAATATAAACAAAAACTTCTAAATTCAACAGCAATAAAGCTACATCCTTAAAATAATAAAAAATGTTAATAAATTAACCTGATATGTGCCATTTATAAAGTGAACAGGGATGCTATGGGGTAATGAATGATGATATGGATTTTTGAGCAGAATCGAAAGCACTTCCATGCGGGACGGTTTCGCTGTTCGGCTTCCATTTTTTTTCGCTCTTTCTAAGGCACGCTGACAAAATGTTGAGTATTTACCAATTTCAGATCTAAAATGTATTTTGAAACGTTAAATCAAAGAAAAATAATTAGTTAATTACAGTATTTTGTATCAAAACTCACTTGGCGTTGGCATTTCTCTGCAGATGATGATGTAAATACCACAGTAGACGGCTGTTTCTGGGTAAAAATAAAGAAACAGCCAAAGCCAGGAGTTGCCAACCCTGGACGAAGACAAAGTTAGCAGGATTGATCTTAGAATGGGAAGAAGGGAGAGGAGGCAAGGATTGCATTTGATTGTTTTGTTCGGTTGAGAAATTTAAGGTTGGAGAAGTCTGATCAGTCCCAGCTGAATCGCATAAAAATAGGGACTGTGTGGCACATAAAAATAGTTGCTGCGCCGAAATTCAATGTTTTAAGTGTTGAGTTGAAGTGTTTGAAAATTAAATAACAGGTCCAAAAAAAAACGGACATTCAAGTGCACAAAGATAAACGTTAATTTCATATAAGAGCAATTATTATTTCACCGCAGCAAAAACGAAGGCAGCAATTAGGCGTCATCCAGCAAGGCAAAAAATAATTAATAGTAACCAGGGTTATGAAGAAAATTGATGTTCGAGTACATTATAGGATTAGCGGGAGAGGATTAGAAGTCAAGGAAAGAAAAAAAAAGAAAAATTCAGTCAATTAATGACCCCAAGTACATCAATTGTATCAACAATGTGACAAAAGACAAAATAATAAAACACCAATTAACGTCAAAAAAGTAAAACATCTAGCAACAAAATATGGGTCAATTTTGGTTTTAACACACGACATGCCATGATAGAATTCATGAATAAGCTGAGTCATTTTTCAACATTGTTTGCTTTTAACAGTAACAATTGATTAGTATTCATCGGGGAGGCATTAATTAACGTTAAAAGAAAACACAAAATGCAACACTAAATCGATGATTACAGTACAGACAAACAATGATAGAATTGGTAAACAAGAAGCACAAACAAACACTGCAAATTACACACATGCCAATATACCATAACAAATACAAAACAATAAAAGCATAATTGTTTCACAGTTAACATGACACTGTATACAAAGATGAAAATGTATAGTCACGCTTTTATGAAAATTTTTAATGAATATTAAACGTGACAAAAATTGTAAGTAAAGAGCATGCAATTCCAAATCAGTTTACCTGTACGCCTAGTTTCTGCTGAGTATGACGAGAAGTTTGCTTAATCAGCTGGCAGTACAATTCATTTTGTAATTCAGGCATGGTGAGGCACTGCTGCAAGGCATTCTGTGCAAGCACAACGTGATAGTCGATTCCCGCAGAATCAACTAACACCGACATAAACAGCTGACAAGACTAAAAAAATAAAAAAGACAATTTAATAACGAACAAATTACGACTTTAAAAGATCATTACAGTAACTCATATACTGTACAAATTCGGTGTGGTTTTTACTTCTTAAAAAAACAATTCATTTGAGTTAAATCATACATTAAAAATAGCAGATTACTTTTATGACTTGAAAATACCATAAGTATCAACTTGTAGGGAAATGGCACCTGAACCAACATAAATTTGCCTTACAAACTCAATTACTGTATTGCGTTTTAAGAAGAGTTTCGTGTCATTTTATCGGCGTATTTGTTTCATTACCTTAAAAAGCTTTATTGCCTCAGTTTGCAGCTGCTCTGATGATAAGGTAGTTAATGATTGCGTGATTGGGTCTTTGGTATAAAGCAATAAGGGATGCCTCCATATTACACAATCTACAAGAGAACATATAATTACGGGCAATTCCATCTTCTCATTATTTCACTTAAACTCAATTAAGAAGAATAATTCTTACTTGGATCGCCACTGACTTCCATTAGCCTTTGTATTAACTGTTCGTATTGAGTTCCAACATTTGCACTACCCCCAGAAACAACCGTTAAGTGATATAACCAAGTATCCTAAATCGAATCAAAATCAAGACCGTAAGTTTTAGCTTTGAGCGCAAACTTGAGTAGTAATAAAACGATTATCATTTATCAAACAAACTTTTTCTTGTTTTGACGCCATGAGCAAATATGTAGGACCCTGATGATTAGGAAATATGCCAACAGTAAATTCAAATCTTTGACTTTTCATTTCAGTATCGCCGTCTTCTTCATCACTATCTGAAACATGCTCCACCTCCT
Source organism: Helicorthomorpha holstii (assembly GCA_013389785.1). NCBI lineage: Eukaryota > Metazoa > Arthropoda > Diplopoda > Polydesmida > Paradoxosomatidae > Helicorthomorpha > Helicorthomorpha holstii. The sequence continues at coordinate 13,702,943 of JAAFCF010006680.1, forward strand.
CCACTCTAGCATCTCTCATGTTAATCTGGCCCATAGGAGTCTGTAAAAAGTACACATTTCATAAATAAAAACTAACAAAAATAATACTTAAGAGTTAAAAGTAAATAATAACTTGCCGTATCATTCGGTGTTTTAAAGTATAAAAACATTTTGCCAATAAGAACGCACCATGTTCGTTTTGAATGTCCATGTTTAACCTAATAATAACATAATAATCATTCAGATGAAGGAAAAACTACTACTGTTTCCAAATTACCTTTACAAGCCATCCAGCAATTGTTGGCTTATTTTCTTCCTTGCTGAGTAATAATTTAGTGGCATTTCTTCGGAGCACATTTTGTAACACTGAAAACATGAGAATTTCTCATTAGACAACTGAATTTCTTCAATTGTAAAACAGATCTTTTTTTTTGGCCAGTTAAACTAAATGTGAAGCAATTTTTCTCTTTTGTACAGAAAATTACCTCGAACCCATTCTTCCATTGTTGCAATTGAATCGGCAGTCAGATAATACGTTTTCTTGGCTGTAGAAACCTAAAACACAAAAAAATACAGCTCAATTTAGCGTCAATATACAGTAGTATATAATACAAAAAGATTCTCATCTTAAAGAAAACATTTCGTTGCTACACGTGCAAAATGAAACATTAACATCTACACGAATTCTCGTACAGTTAATGAGCCGATTAATGACTTTACCTCGAATGTGGCAGCTCCGTCAGCCCTTGTTACATGGCAAACTTCATCTATGGTTATTTGACCCTGAGGTTTACGATGAATATCGCTCTACATTAGTAAACAATAAATAATATTAGTACAAGAAAAATACGTCCATACAGAATGAAGTTGTGGGCGCCCAGATACCAAATTTTAATAGTTTAAAAATACGATACGAGATCAGTACACCACAACCACACCAATACTATTAAATTTCTCACTGACAACTCGTTAAAACAAGTTGTATTTAAAATAATAAATCCCTGTAATTCACTTACTTGAGACTTGTAGTATGAAAGCACTCCATTTTTGAGCACGAACCACCTTTTCCTCCATGTTTTTAATTTACCGCCTAATTTAGTTAAATAACCGCTCTTTTCCAAAGATTCCTAGAAATAGAATAAATTAAATAATCATTAACCATTTACTGAATACCTCGCACATCACACAACTAATCTTTATTGACTAAAGAAACGATTATGCGATAGAAAACAACCTAAAGCTAAACCGTCACTTAATAACCACTATAATCCGAAATCATCCAATTTAAAATAATCCCAACTCGTTTATCCAGAGACGTTGCAACAATATATTTTATTGTCCAACAGTACAGAACTTCAGATAAAACAGTACTTACCAAACACTGATTAAAACTGCCAACTTGTTTAAAATGTAAATTACATAGCTAGCTGTGACAACAACACTAAATTAAGATAAAGACAAACGAAGAAAGAGAGTTCGTGTGACGTAACGCTTGTTTGAAGACGAAAGACTACGTATGACGTTATATGGCATAACGTTCCCTCCTAATCATTACGCACACTCCTACGGCCCATTCATAAATACTGTACATCAATTAACCAACAATACAAATAGTGTTTGAGTTTGCTAAATAAATTCCAGTAAAAACCAAACTTAAAACACACGCTAACTTTCATTGAATATTTTCTGCATACAGTACTTTGTAAATCCTTTTACATATAAAAACCTTTAGTAAATTTGTCTGATAAAATTTAGTTAAACAGGGAATTATTATGTAAAATGCTTTATCATTTTTTGTTGTTGTAATATTGTCAATAACTTTACAAGTATATCAAAGTGATGAACTTTCTTTACCAAAAGAATTATAATAAGTAGTGTAGTATCGATTTAATATTCAACCAACACAACAGAAGTGTCGGTGCTCGTGTATTGAAATCTAGGTGTATCTTCTCTTTATATTAAGAGCTATACATAAAATATTCAACAGAAGAAAAGAAAATATAATGTAATTCTGAAACCTATACAAAATACAAACTCAGTAAGCTGCTTATAAGGAATTACACCGACATCATTACATTCTCTTGTGAAAAAGTTACCTAAGATCTGTGCAATCAATGACAAACTACGGAATTGTGTGCATCATAACATAACAATGTCGTATACACATGACACAATTATTTACCTTTTTAGGGCTTTCATGAAGGTTCAATTTGGTAACGCACTTTGGCTCTAAACTTGATTCGATGTTGCCAGAAATTGCGTCTGGGGGTATGGTGTAATCGTCAGATAACGTTGATTCCACTGATGCATCTTTGCATAGAAGAAAAAAAATGATAAAAATTTCATAAGTTAATACACAATGTCATCGTGTCAATCATCATTAAGCACAACAGCGTCTTAATTAAACATTAATAGCTATTTAGGTTGAGGGTTAAGTGTTTTAGAAGATTAGCAAGCAATTTTTAAAAGCTTGGAAATGTTGATAAGCTAAGTGAATGGGAGAAAGTTCACCTCGACGAAATGACTTGGATGGGGAAGAACTATTTGGCTTGGATGAGGAACAAGGACTAGAATAACCTTTCGCACTTTTACTAGGACTACTGGTGGACAAACTGGATTCAGTTGTCTCACCACTGGTCGTATGGGAAGATGTAGTTGTCATGGTAACACGCGTAACATCCTCGTTATCCGATGAATCGGAAGACTCTCCAGTAAATGGAATAGACCGAATTTGAGATGCCCTCTGAAAAACCCAAAACAGAAATTAGCAAATAAGTTACAACAATTAATCTTCTTGCCGCGCTAGCATAGCATTAGAAATAGCATTTATACAGGGAGATCACAAGATAACTGTTTACGTATCTACAGTTCTGACAAAAAGAAACGTGCGATTTATTACTCTTATGCTGGTAATTATAAAGAAACGAGACAAATACATATTATAAGCAATATAAATTATTCCCGTTTCTTTATTGTTGGTGTTTAAATGTGAACACATTTTTTGATCACCTTCGATTACATTTTCTCATAATAACTAAAGAATTTAGGAAATTAAATATTCAAACTAAGTGTATAAAAATGTCACTACATAAAATATTATGTCGTATAGTACTTCTAAATAATATAAGACCAAATTTAATGTTAAAAAATGCTCGGTTTGTGTTCCTATACTAATTGAGCTCAAATTCTCTTCCGGCAATTTTGTCTCATAAACTCATTAACAAAAATACGATGTAATTAAAACTGGCAAAAATGTGCGTATGAACTTGATGTCTATTAATAGGGTATTGACAACTCCTATTTTAGTAAACATAAACAAACGTGTGTTGCTTTTAATATAACAACATCCGTATTTTCTATATTATGCAAAACACTACACGCAAAATTAATTAATTTGTAAATAAGAGGTTTCTAGTGGTTCACGTAGCGTTAATAATTCAAATAACTTATAATACATACGATATAAATGTCGCATTATAACTACTCATAACAATCATGTACATGTTAAAATTGGTTTTTACGGATACATAAACATTCCTCTTTCACATTTGAAGTAAGACAAAGATTACACATACTGCACATATTAAGTTAGTTGAAAAAATAAGTGGTATGGCAGCAAAACAGAAGTTAAGTGATTAAAGTTGTTTGAAAGTCATTTTGCTGCAAAGTTCAACGATGCGAAACAGATGTCGCAGCCATTTTCTCACTTATAAAGATCAAAAAACACAAGATCATTTAATTTCATGGTAACCCGACAGAGAGAAATTTGTAGCAACAGCATTCGTACTAATAAATGCCAATTATAACTGCACTACCGCAACTGACAAATTCCTTAATTACCAAAACAACTGGCAATAATCTAATCAAACAATGGATATAATTGAATTAATAAGCACTAACTTAACGTTGAATTTCCAGTATGTAAGAGTTAGCAATCATTACATGAAAAAATTAAGATCAGTTTCGTAACACTCTTAGTGCCATTTTGCTGACTACTGAAGAGTATATTAAAATAAGCTGAAATTTTTTAATGTAGCAATTACATTGGGTAATCTTAAAATATGTCTTGTTATAATACTGTATGGCCGAGAATAAATAAACGAGAATAAACTGCATTGCAAGCAATAAATATTCGTCTCGTTTGTTATTGGCTAAAATTACCAATAAAAAAACGGGAAGAAATCGCATTGCTCATTACCAAAAGTCTTACCACTAGCTACAGTAGTAAATATATTACATAAACATGTAGGTATCTTATGATAACACTGTAAATTTACATTAATGTTAAATGTTTACAAGTAATAACAACCAAAAAAAAAATTCTCTTGTAATGTTTTTACCTAATAAAATAACAGCACGACTTAATTTTGAAGCTCTATGAAAATATTCGAATAAACATCTTAATTTTAAAGCTGCAAAAAACTTTTTATTAGATAAAACATTACAGTGAGCAAATAACTTCGCTTCATTAGCAGCTGAGTTCGCAGCATCAGTTTTACGATTCCTGTGCATATACTGTAAGAGCACGGCATAATCGCATTTTCGTTTTTTTAATCTTTTCCGCATTCTTTAGCTTTAATGAAGGCATGAATTGCTTTAAACTGTGATAATAACACATTAAAGTAAAAGAGAGAGAGAGAAAATTTGAGCAATATATTCGAAAGTGAAACCAAGCTATTATGACACAGGCCGAATAGGTTGCAGCAGTGGATCGCCTTAGGTCACTTAAGTCAAGCCACAATATGTTGTCAGTAGATCGCCAATTAAAACTCCATTTAGCTATCTTATCCGAGCACGTAATTGGATTCAACAAAAGTGTCACAAACCATTTCTAAACTCAACGACTATCGCAATAACATATAAACATTAGCCGGGCCGCCACCACCATTACCAGCACAACAACAATATAACAGCATTAGATGAGCTAATAATGCGAAAACGATATAGGGTTTATGCTTTCGTAAATCTAATAACGCGTACATAGCAGTTTTCATGACAATAATAACAGTCAACGCAAAAATGCCTGCTGTATAATGAAAAAGTACTCCATAAAAAAAGAGAAGCATATAATAAACTTTAAAACTCACTCCTTTGACAGTGGCATAGACAGGAATACTGATGTCAGGATAAACTTGTGAACTATGTGCTGTTGTGCAATTAACTGGTCTGTTGTTGTTTGTTGAATCTATTAACATGAATAAAAAACAATGTTAAACATACGTCTGTTAAAAAATATAAAATTTCAACAGGTTTTATAATTATGATTAATTCAACTGATGATTGGATTACCCTATGATTGAAAGCTTTATACTAATGGATAATTATTAATGAGAATTAATTAAAACGGAGCTCATGATGGAAAAAATTGCTCAAAATATTGTTTGCTTTCAACAGAGTTTTCATACAATATTTAATCATATTGTTGAAATATTTGCCTTAATTATATACCAAAATGATTTATGCTGCAAAATCCAATTTTCTATAAATAGCACCGTAATTTATCCAATTACTATTTATCAACATAGCATTGTTGATAATAGTTATTTGAAAATAATGTTTATACGGATGCAAACCCCCCGTCGCCTATTTATCAGTTAAAAAAACTCAAAAGCAGAACAGCGTGAGGGAATGTTTGTTTTTTGTGCTTATTAAGTGATAATATCTATAGACCATAAACAAATATTTCGTGAATAGAATTCAACGCATCAGATTAAAACCCGATTGTGTCTAACTTGCTATTAATTGACTGAGTTAAGTTTGGATTTAGGAGATGTGGGATTGGGTGAGAGCTAGTCAGAATTAGACGACAAATGATAAGCACGTAACTGTCTGCAGTATAAACAAAACTTCACTCAACGTTTCAACTTTAATAATCGCATAGTCATTTTGTCTATCCTTACCTGACTGTGTTCCAGCATTCGCCAGCGAGCCGTTAATTGCGATTCCGCTGGAGGCCACATCGTAAATTCTGGACTCCTGCAATTTCAACAAAACAAGTCAATTGCGGTTAATGGCACTCCATTTACTAAGTATGATAATCGATATGAAGAAACTGTAGTTAAATGCCGGTTACACTTACATTATTTCCATTTCACATTAAATTGTTAAATTTACTGGTTAAATGGTTACATTATCGTTTAATGTATAAACAAATAACATTAAAACCACGTAAAAACAGCAATTCATGACATTAAAGACTGAAAATATTAGTTAGCAAAATGGCAATCATAAAGAGTATTTTTATAAGCAACTAATATTAGTTATTGCACTGCATTGCTAAGTGTGCAGTTGGACAATTAACAATTATAAAGACTAATAATTTTGTTTAAGCAAATATTAGAATTGTAATCAACTTTAGAATTACATGTAGCTTTGATATAAAAACTAGAGCCACTTACCCAGGAAGGAAACCTATGTAATGGCGGTGTTGGAGGTTTATTTGCATCTCCATTTGGACTAGATGTTCCTTCAGCTGCCCACTGCGGAAGACGTTCTTTACTAGGCGTGTAAATTTCTGCATAATCATGCGACTCATCTTCATCAGCCACTCTAGCTCTCGCACTTAAACTCGGTTCACATGTATGACGAGAGGATGTTTTCAACGTTCCTAAAGTTCTATGAATTGCATCTTCTCCACTACGATTAGCTACGAACGACCTGCCTTCTCGGTCGTCTTCTAAACTATCAGCGTACGCGCCTGTATCTGCCGTGAGACTAACTTGTAAATCTTCCAAACTCTGCTCTACAGAAGATGAAGACACTTCGGACGTCTTTTTGGCAGGAAAACGGGACCTGGGCGGAGGCACTGGTTTCCGTTTAGCACCATTACTGTCCACTTTACAAATCCCTGAGGGTGATGAGGGAGGTTGAGGCTGATTTCTACTGCTAGACATGTTAACATTAGTTCTAACAGCCCCAGAGCTCACAGGATAAGAACTACACATGTTCATTTCAATTTCGTCACCAATTGGTCCAAAAGGCGGACAACTGATACCCATAGGAGTGGGAGGACTTCTCGGCGTCCCCGTCGGCGGTGTTTCCATATCTACCGAACCAGAATCAAAGCGAGAATCACGTAAATGGCGGCCTGTAGACATAGCTTCTATATCACTTGGTTCCTCCGACGCTGGACTACTTGAAAACGACACTTGACTATCGTGAAATTTTTTACGTTCTACTTTAACTCTAGGTGGAGCTGTCCTTCTAGAATTTGTTTTCTTTTTACTATAATCAACTTCAGCGTACAGAGGATCAGTATCCGAATCCCCACAATTGATTCCACATTCAATACCACCACTATGATCAGAGTTTGAACTCCCTTGGCGTCCACCGCCACTTTCTCCGCTACTACTAGTAACACGATGACTCGTTCCTAAAGTGAGTGAATGTCTCTTGGGAAGCTCGGGTGGAAGGCTGACGTCTGAGTCAGGTTGGTCCTCGTAACTACCTCGTGATGAGTCCTAAGTTAATTTATTAGTATGAAGTAATGCAATATTCAAAAGCAAAATCGAATCAAAGATGATAAATTACTTCTGTACTAGCTCGGTTTCTAGTCCTTACGGGCACATTGGTAAAGCTATCCAATCGTCCTCCTTGTAGCAATTCCAATTTATGAGTAACCTTTTGATTTTGGACTTTTAGAACTTGGTTCTGCTCTTCCAACTAAAACGAAAAAAAAAATCAAAACATAAAATATCAGACAAATCTTTTTGGAAAATAAATTTTATATTTTCGACATAGCTTATATCCTATCAAAAAAAAAATCTTTTTAGACGCTTATTTTATATCGAAGTTCATACAGTTTCCATCAAACCTCATCTCCCGCGAGTCAAATCAATCAGCCGAGACAGAAAAAAATATTGGAGCTGTCACAAGTGTTATGAATGCTTCTATTGTTTCCAAAAAAACAAACCTTTAAAATAAATCTATTTCCAGACAAGTCAAAAAATTAAACAACACAAACCGTGCTACCGTCAGTCAATACGTTAAACCGATCGATCAACAGTTACACTTATACACACAAACGATAAAAAATAAATAAATAAAAGTGGCAAGTTATATCAAATGACTGTCTACACAAAGTCAAGAGTTTCATTTAATCGCAACGCGCCATCCAAAAAAAAAAAAAAAAAGAAAAGAAAATTAATAACATTGACATTGATAAACGTTCAATTACAACACGTACCTATAAATTGTACGTTTACTTTAAAATAATTAACTCTCACCTCAAAAATACTGTTACAATTCAATGGTAAAATTACAAAACAAGAAGCTACATTATTTCTAGTTTTACAGTATTTCAAGTACACACACTCGTCTTCCCCTTTCGTAAAAGTGTTTGAAAACAACTAAACCATACAAAATACTCTGCACTAAGCTGAGAAATACTTCATTCCCCTGCTCAGTTGATGTTTTATGCAGGCAAACTTGAATTTTATTTAGTGAACCCTAACTGGTGCATTTTCACTTTCACGCAAAAAAAACACACACACTTCGAATAGATCATTTTCTGTACACAAGGTATCTCAAGTGAATTTAACATCCTTTTCCAACAATTTAAAAACTCTCCCAAACTTGTCTTATACGTCAAGTGTACATCACATATTTCGTAGTTTTCTCAGCCGGTTCTAACACCGTTTCCCTACGTATTTAACTCCCAAAAAGCCATTTTTCTTTCCGTTTTTGATGTAAACGAGGTGAATGAAATAAGAAACACAAACTACGCAAAAAGAGCTTAGAAAATAGAAACATATCTTTCACTTTGAGTCTTTGGGAAGAAAGAAAAGGAAAAAAAGAAAAAGAAAAAAAAACAAGAAGCAAACAAAGTTTAAGTAGAAAGGTTGCATAATAAAAACTAAGAAATAAAATAAAAATACAAGCAAAATGAAATCGATATAGAGTGAAAAATGTCTTAGTCTACTGTTTATTTATATACATACACTTTTCCAATAGCTTCCTTGTATATTAAATGATAACGAGCTCGGTACTACACACAGAGAAAAAAATTCGAGTATGTAACATTGTAACAAGTACTTAGATGCGGTAGACTGGGAGAAGAAAAAAAATAAAAAGGAAAGAAAAAAACCCCTAAGATAGTTGGTGAGGTGTAGCAAATTATAAAGATAAATCCCCAAAGACGAGTATGGTAACCTTATTTATAACGTCACCTTATTCTCGTCTTTATAATAGAAAAAAAGAAACATCCTTTTCTCCATATCTGCCTTAAAGATATGGGAAATTTTTTTTTTAATATAAATAAACCCATATAGTGTATCTAAGCCGTGAAACAAAGTTTTCTTCTAGCTCGATTAATCAAAACTATGAAGGCGATTAAACAAAAAAAAATATACTGAAACGTTATGCTACACTAATCTTACCAAGTCGTTAAAAATAGATTAAATTAATAGATGAATATAAAAAATGGATATGGTAATGGTTGTATATGGTACAAAGATAATTTTAATAAATAGTGTATTTTTTATTTAAGAAATCACGCCTTCAGTTAAATGATGCAAAGATATAAACTTATACCGTCGATTTTCTAAATTGAAACACTATTTTTTAAGTGTAAATAGAGACAAAATCATATCAGTTCCAATAGCGATTTATCCCGTTTCTTTCTTGCCATTTTAAATATTTAAATTTAAGAAAATCACCTGGTATAATAATTAATTTACTTTACACCAATTTCGCCGAATACACTACGATTAATTAAGTTTTGTTACTTACATGTGCTAAATTATTTCTTAACCCACCCAAGACATTTCTAAACCTGCAAAACTCAGCTTGAGACTTTTCCAAATAAAATTCAATACTTCAGCCACGTCTGCTTCGTGCACATCACAAAATCAAAAACGGAATTTCCCTCCCCATGTATAAACTACCTGTATTACAATGTCCAGTTTTGCAGCAAGAAAAATATCTTTTATGGTCGATTAAGTTAAGTTTACGAGCGTATTATAGGTATGCACTGCTTATGTGAAGGAGCAAAACATAAACAGCTTTTTAAGTTTGGTATCTCAACATAAACACATAATGTTGTCGTTTATTTATTTATTTTTTTTCGTTTACCGCACAAGAATATGCGCATTAAAGAGCAGTCTTGTTTTCAGCATAATACAAGAATATAAAGATTTCTAAAAGAAGAATAAAAAAAGACGAAAAAACGAAGATGGTTAGATTTTTATATGAAGAAAAGTATTTTCCATAAACCTTTGTAAAATTTCGTATACAAGCTAAACATAAGAGCACATACAATACTGGGTGATTTCATCAATTGGAACACTTCCCTAACCAAGAGAAGAAAAAAAAAAACAAGAAAAATCGTCATCGCAACTGTTAAAATTTTGTCTGGTTCCTTTGATGACACTGAATAAAAGTGCTTCAATCTAGAAAATCACCCGGTATTATGCGCCTCTATGAAGTATGCAAGTACAGGTTAGTCAACATTTTTTTTTCTTTCTTAAGTTTCACAATAGCAATGCCACAACAATATTGTACGTGCCTCTAATACGAAAAAGGTGTGGATTGACGTGTACTGTATTGTGTGCCATTGGCCCATCACTATCAAATAAGATAATGATGTCAGATGGAGAGAGAGAGGAGCATTGTATTAGTATGAGGTTACGCTGACAGTAGTCCTGACTATTGAAAATACAGCAAACAACGTATGCAATATACACAAAACAAAAGAAACAGCTAAATCAACAACAAAGTTTGAAGTCGAGTACCTAAAGGGTTAAAAAAACGACGAAAGTCGACAAAGACAGAAGAGAAAAGATTTTCTATTTCCTTTTTCTTAGTTGAAACAACTACCGTTTCACCTCCATTATGCTTGCCATATTTTTCTATACATCAAGCACAAAATAATGTATAGAAAAAGCTGCTGGCACCTTTGGCGGAAATGCTCTTTTCCGGTCAACAACGTTGTCAATAAAATAACCGTCCACGGCAAAAAAGATATATAACCAGAATCAAACGCCTGAGCTTTGTGTATTCGCCGTTTCAAACAATAGATGAGCTGTCAGTGCACAAGAAAATAAAATAAAAATCGCAGCTGGACTTCTATTCACTAAGAGCCTATCGCCTATATGTAAGTTAGAATGCACTGTACATACGCACAATACAAGCCAAAAGGAACAATGGAGAAAATAAACACAAGTGGACATGCATTTTCGTACTTGTATGCAAATAACCCAACAGAAAACCCCCTAGAGATAAAAACATGGGACTTTTGTCGTAACAAACAACATTATTACCAAAAAAATGTCACTTTAGTGACAAATTGCCATTCTGGTTGCCAAATGTACACAAAAAATCGACATGTTTATGAATGCAAACTATGAAATATTCAGTGTCTCACGCGGTGAAACGTTTTAAAAAGTTGATAATTGCTTTTTGTAATTATTGTACAATAGTTTTCACACTGTGCAAACAGCTGTTTAAACATTTAAACAACTAAAGCATGCCAAATATTTGGTAAATTGTAAAACGTCATTAATCATTTAAGCAGTAAATTGGCTTTTAGGAGGACAGTAACTTAATGCTTAACGACTTTAATTTGGTGTTCTTAAGACTCATAAATTTGATACCAGATGTCGGCACATATTTTACGATTCCATGGTATACCAAGCGATTTTTTAAGTTGATGCACTATTTACAGTGTCAATAAAGAAACAGGACTAAGTCTTGCATGTTTCAATGACGATTTTTCCCATTTTTCTTCTTCTTGCAATTGGAAAAGATGTTGCAGTGTAAAACCACCCGGTGTTTAAAATGCCACTACTTTGTATCCATCGAATATCATTACGCAGATCAATAATGATATGATGCTTAAATGCACCTTTTTAAGTAATAAAAACTCCAGTTTATATTACTTTATAAACCGACCTCTGGTACTTTTAGTAATAACTTATTCAAAAAAAGATGTAAAAATTTGATGTACCAACGCGCTCTGGCACCAATAATTTCCCTTTGTTTCCCCATTGGACAAGTGCGCATGATGGGCATCGATTTTATCCGCACAGTTGTCTAAGCAATGGAAAAATCGATGGTTTAAAGTTAAATAACGCATTTAGTTATTGTGTAAGTATAATTAAGTTATTCCATAACCAGAAGCAATGTTGCATATACTGTAGTTGCAACTGCCTCGTCTCCTGTTTACGAATTCATGTTGCTATTTGTATTCATAGACTAGCACAGCAGATTTTTATGCTTTTTTTTCATGTCCTCTACCTCTATCTCTTCAAAACTCGACAACGACAAACCCTCCAAAAAAAAAAAAAAATCTTTACGCACACATGCCATATTACTCCCACTACTATTTCAATACACACACATACACCCCTTTCCTCCTCCCAAACTTAAATTTGACAAAAGAAAATCTCACAAGACTACATTTTGACGACGTAGCTGTACAAAATACTCTCGGCAAAAAGTCTTTGCATTCCAATTTCCGAATCTCTTCAGTCGAAGTCACCTTTTCAACTCGAATATTACACTTGAAAACACACACAACTGAGCGTAGTGGATGGAATGTTTGTCTTAAATAGTTTTTTTTACAGAGGTCACTATCCATCCAGAAAAACGAGGATAAATAAAAAAAAAAGACATGAAAATTTCATCCAGCAATTCCCAAAACATTCCTCATAATCATACTTAAAATGTCTTCGATCCTTCTCTTCACTTCAACACACAAATAATCAGCATAAAAAATGTTGCGGATATATCTCGGTATATTTTAAAATACAAATCGAATCAACCTGATAAAACGATACCCGAATCTGCAGTACTTCAAACTTTCAAAATTCACCAAAAAAACAAATTTTACCGACATTTTCCTTAAAAATAAAATCACCAGCGACGTCTATACTGGAAATTTAAATTAAAATGAAAACGTTATATGAGAAGAACCAAAAACAGACAATAAGGGAGTTTATGTAAACGTTCGCTGTCAAAATTAACCGTGAAAAATGTGTCATTTTTAGTAAAAGCATTTTTCAGCTGATCGCATCATTAGATTAAAACTGCAGTGCTCAAAAAACATTATTTTTCATTTAGAATGCCGTTAACAGTACTGCTGAAGTTGTCACCTGAAAATTTAATCATACCGAAAAGCATATTAATTTAATGAAAATGTTTTTAATTTAGATGATTGCATGTGCTCAACTGTTTCGCTTTTACTGTCATTAACTCATTACAGACATATCACATTTAAATTTCATTTCACAGTAAACTGTTTTTCAGCGTTTAACTAACCATTACATCAGCTTTAAAAGTACATTTGGCATCCAAATAAAAATTAGTGCACATTTTTGGTTTTGTGTAAGATACCGGTACCTATAAAAAACGGACGATTTTCTAAATTGAAACACTGATTCTACAAGGTTAATACAATTACGAAGATGGAATGTGTAATACGTTGAAGTAATTAAAAAAAAACATCAGGTTATAAGAAAATTTGTCCTTTTTGTTACTTGAAAATAGCACCAAAAAAGAAACGAGACTAAATATTAACCGTTCCAAAGCCAATTGGTCCCTTTTGTGTATTGCCAATAAATAAACCTTACCAATTCATATAGACATTCTCTAAATTTTGATTTTCATGAGAAAATAATATTCCAATTCAGAAAATCACCTGGTGAAATAGACGTTTCAGTGTATTGTTACATCAAATTTTAGGTTTTTAAAAACGTATAGACTACAATTGTGTCAATCAAGTGAAATAATTGCATTAAAAACAATCAAAAGTTTACTTAATAAAATAAATTACAAATAATTTTTAACTTACTTCTTTGAGCTTATTGGTGACCCACTGTTTAATTCTAGCGGCTTTGGCTTCCACTTGTTTGGCATCGTGTACCCGTAGTTGTTTCTGCAATGACCATAAAAAAAACACCAAAATTATAAAATTGAACTTCAAAATAGCTGTGTAAAAACGGTGTAAAACTCTTAAGCACCGACAGATTTTACCAAAATAAAACGCCATAAAAACCGAAACGTCGTAAGTGACGCGTGAATACTAATTTTCTACAATAGAAATTCTCAAACTGCTAAAATAAAATAAAAACATCCATCTGGAAAACACATTGTAGCGCTTAGAGAACGCGAGTTTGCGAAGATAAATTTCCGTTTAGATTAAATAGACCCGAATATAAAAAGCTTTAGATTGCTTTCTAATGTCGGTCAAGATAAACAGAATATTATCACTAAAGCTGAATAGAAGAAATAAAAATTTCGATAGAAGATGACAGTCAACGCGGTTTTACATGACTCAACGTGTTTTCCCAGAAACCCTACAACAGAAGAAAAAAAAAAAACACGCAACGTCACTATCAACAGAACGTAACGTAAAACAAAAATATACTTGGAACGTACACGTGACCAATCGATAAGCACTAAAAGTGTGTGTAAAAGCAAATTACCCGGCCGTCAGTCAGCCAGTCTGGTCCGACTGGCGACGTAGCCATTAAACATATAGCTTCTCAACACTGTTAATCTCTTAAAATAACTTTACATAAAAAGAAATTTCTAATTAAAGTGCGCAATAATACCATTTCATTTCAAGTTTCAGTACTTTAATCAACGTTCTCAATTCAGATAGTTACATAAAATCGTATCTAGTTATTCAAATACTATTTATAGTATACACACTTCATTGATAAATTTCACGCTTTTTTTTCTATCTCAACGCAAACATCTTTCACACATCAGAAAAATACACTGTTTCGATGTTACGAACGTAATAAATTTTGATAGAAATGTAAAGCCGTCACATCAGATAGTAAAGGCTGAAATTGAATAAATTTAACAGTCAAATAGTAATGGTTTTAAAACTGTCAGTCAAACTTCTCTTCGACGAATTGAAAAAAAAGCAGAAACTGACAACCACATACACACTTTTGCCTGACAAATGATACTTTTATTAACAAGATGTATTATTTTTCTTACAAACCGCAGCCCAACTGACTTAGACATTTACATAAATCCATAGCTGTTTTGACAATACTCTAAGCAGAAATAACCGTTTTCAAGTGGACAGTTTGCACTCTCCAGACACAAGTATATTATATAAATGGAAATTACACAGTAAAGTATGCAATCAATAGGGAATATCAGAGCAACTTTCAAACCGGCTGACTTTGTCCGCTATTCAACCAAATATTCTGCCATAGAAGCCCCTGAAAGTTTCATGTTGAATAAATACTGAAAACTAAACTTAGGGTCATTTAATGTCAAGCTTGTCAAATGGAACCCTTAACAGTGACACCTCACTGCATAAATTGGACAGTTCTAATCATTAAAAAAACATGCAAAGATATAAGCTACTCAGATAAAAATAATTCAACACAAAAAATTCTACAAACTAAATAGACTAGTAAATAACTAGACACATTAATATTACAATTGTAATTAACCTGAAAATTACAGAGTTATCATAAAAGGAGTGTTAACTTATGCAAACTGGCAACAAAGAAACGGGAATAAATTAAATTGCTTACAATAACAATTTTTTCGTTTGTTTATTGCAGTATGGAAATTATATGCGATCACATATCTTATGATAGTCCTGTATACATGAACTAAAACGTATAATTATTAATCACACTTTCAAATAGCGATTATTACCATTCGAAAGTCGCGTTAATATCTCTTTTTAAAAAAGTCATTTAAAATTATTAATTACTGTCATTTTCTAAACGTTTCTAATGTCTTTAATTAGTTACATCAGCTATACGACTCGATTTAATTTGTCACCCAGCTGATGCATTTATTGTTAAAAGATTTTTAATTTCCTCTTAAAAAAAAAGAAGTATTTAAATGCGCCTAAGATTATTTTGAAGTAATTAACTGTAATTATGTAAATGTAGGTTGCACAAATGAATGATGGTACAAGTCCATTAAATGAGTCGTAGTAGAAACAGCTGATGATGATTTTGATAAGTTTATCATAGTTGAGAGATACTCTACGCAGTTCTCAGCGTAATTTCCTTTTACGCCATCAAAGAGTCATTAGCCTTTCCCATATCACAACACCTACAATCTTTTAAAAGCAGACGACGGTGACTTATTTTTTTTGATTCCATGTTCTCGTTATACTCCATCTTATTCTTTTCTGCCATGTGTAAAATCTCATTCCAATCTCGAAGAAAAATAGGCTCATGTATTTTTTTATCTTTTGAATTTTCCTACTTTTTTCTCTTTCTCTCTCCCTCTCTCTTACAGACTTACACCCAGGCGTTCCCTCACCCTTCAACCCCCCGAAGGAATTTCATACATCACAACGAAATCAATTTGATAACCTGAGAAAAGATGACGGTGAAATATAATTCCACTCTGTTAAATGGAGAAAACCCTTCGGCTTTATCGCACATCCACTTTTAATCGTCCAAAACAAAAGTAATTTCACAACGTTCACAACCAAATAAACAGCTTTTCTGCTCGCCAACAACAAAACACTTTCCTTTAAAATATAACATTGAAAATTGAGTGATAAAACCTCACTACAAGTTAATATTTTTCCACGATAAAAGTCAGCTCACAACCGAACAAAAAAATGTGCATCAAATCAATAAATTTCACACACCAATTTTTTTTTTTTTCCTTTTCTATATTTCCAGAGATTTTTCATCAAGAGCGAGATCGTGTTAACTTGCACGAAAGTGAGAGAATTTGTTTCACTGAATGCATCTTTAATTATCATCTGTAGTCTGAACAAAATATACAAATTTGTTTAATTATAGAGGAAGAAATGTAAGAAAGACGTAATCCCAAGTGATATTCGCTTTCCACATACAAAATGCCCGTTCATAACACTAAGTCTATTTCAAACTTTTAAAACTTCTTTAATTGTAATAAAAGGTCTCTTGAGAAACTTAACCACTTATGAAACATCACGTACATTTGAGTGAAATATAAATATGCTAATATAATCTCGGATATAAACTAAAAATGAGATGAAACTCTCGTTTCGCTTTAATGCATTCTCAGTTAAATTGGAATCGAGAAATTTGACAGCTTTTGAGGCTCTGGTAGGCGTTGCACAACACCTCGATATAATCAATTGTAGTCCAATCAAATTTAAGTGTTCCGAATGAATTTATAATAAGAACCATTGCTGTACAGTATAATAGCAAGCATAGTACTCAACCTAGTGTTTTGTATATAAAACATGAAATTTTGCAATTATCAAAAGTGTGAAAACATTTTAAACTGAGACAAACTCAAAGTAATAAAAATACAAAATAAATGTAAAAACTAGTAACAGTTTTCAATAGTTTGTCTTTGATGTGTCTAAACTAATGCAGCTATTAAAATAGAAGTTTTAACACTTGTTTTCATTTAAAGAAATTAATTAAATTGAAAATTCAATTCCCACAACAGTTTACCAATTAACATTCTCTTTCTCACATGATCTTCGTAACTCTTATGACTTTTGTACTTTTCATATGAAATTAATGAACCCTATTTAATAAGTACTTGTATTAAAAATACCCGTCCATATTTGGCTCAAAATAACACTTCAAAAGAACACAAAAACAATTCATGCATTCATTTAGTTTTAAGTCTTGATAAACTTATACCAGACGAATATACTTAACACAGTAACTGTACTACTGTAACGGTATTCCTGTATAGCACTAAAAACTAGACGATTTCCTAAATTGAAACAACAGTTTTTAAACTGCCAATAAAAAATTATTTTATTTCCATATACTGTAAGAAGAAACGAGGCTTATCTTATTTAGTTCAGTTCTTTTTTGTTACAAAAAAATCGTTCCAATTGATAAAATCATCCGGTAAACATTGTGTGAAGGCATTCTGCGGTATATGCTCAAGTTACACCGACGTTTATGTCAAGTTTCACGCACAAATTGAAAGTAAAATAACGAATTATTCTAACCTGTTCTTCAATTTCAGTTTCCAGTTTGACTATGAGCTTTTCCTTTTCTTTGACAGCTGATTGTAGTTCTGTAAAGCGGTCTGGGTTTTCACCCGGTGGCCACCTCGACTCTGCAAACTTCTGCTCCATCAACCTCACCTGTAAATACATAAAAAATAGCAGCTATAAAAAAAATTCTCTTCAAAACAAACAGAAATAAAAACAATAAAAATATCGGATGTGTCATATTTTCTTTCTGCAAATAGCATTCATATTTTCATAAGACAATAGATCAAGTGGAAAAAGTTCATTGTGATATGCCTTCCATTAACGTTTCTACATGTTCATGTACTACTATTGTATGTGTGCACTTTAGCAGCTGCTGATAAAATTGATTTACCAAACGAATAGATGTGGCAAGATGCCCCTTAATGTTCATTATTATTACATACAACTTTGATTGCAACCTTAGCCATGCAATTTCGTTCCATTTCCTTATTATTCGGATGTCAAAATAGTCATAATTGGGAAAGAGAAAAGAAAACGTTGACCGTAAAGTCACAGCCAAATACAAAACGCCACTGCAATACAAGTTATCACTTCTAATCAAATAAACATTAGCTATTTTGCTTGTGTCTGAATTTAGGTGTCACCATTACAATTTCAAATACGAAAATGAAAAAATTTGATATTCAAAATTGTGATAAGTGAGATTAGTACAGAAATCGATTCCCTGTTTATTAAACTTTCATTTTTATTAAAGAAAACGTCTTCTAAACATTAATTCACATGCATACTGGTCTCTTTAGTTACATTTTAGTCAACGATAATCAGTTCCACCATATAGTGAGATGTGCCCTCAAAAACCTCATCAAAAATGAGGCCTGATAAAATCATTCCTAAAAATGTGTTAGCAATTTTTGCTCACGGACTTCCATCGTTATTATTAAAAATACGAAGTTCGTAATTATAAATATTTGGCAGGTTGTCATAGCTTCCATAAAAAATCCAACCATTCCACAAACTTTTTTGCAAGAGGCATTTTTTCCCCTTTCAGTTTAGTAATGTAATTTAGTGTCTCTGTTGCTTTGTGACTTCAATGCAACCGAAACTCATAAAATATTTAACGAATCATCCTTCCTAGAACTCGCTGATAGAAACACTTAAAATTCATAAAAAAAGCCTCTTTACAAAATGTTTAGTAGGTAAAGTACTTAACCAGCGCTCATTACCATAATTTTCATTAAAAACAACAAATCGAGTACCATCTAAATATTACTAATCAAATAACAGCGATGCTAATTAAAGTTAATCTATAAAAATTATAAAATCTCTTACAGTTTGCTATTTATAGTAAAAACATAAAATTCGTTAATTTAGTTTAAGTATAGTTGAGTGCGTGCTTTTGTATGGAGGGCTTTTGAATATATATGATTACATTTTGAAACGCATCTGCGTTCATATTTACTCTACACAAAACGCTACTTGCTATTTCAATTATAATCACTATCATCATCAGCATCAGACAGCTTTGTAGACGTCGATTTATTATCAATCGTTTTCCATTCATCCGTCTGGTTCCACCAAGCATAAACAGCCCCATCCAAGTACTTTCAAAACGCTACCCCCTCCACTGCCTCACTCTTTAAATTTATCTCAACCCCATACTTCCTCCAGTTTTCGTTTCTCTCACACTGAATCTCACGTTTTATGCACAAACTTGCATAGAGTACTATAGTTATTGCAAGTGTGACCCTGAGCATCAGCAGCCAGCGGGGAACCGAAGCAACGCCACCTGATGGTGTTGCTTAGCAACCCTGATGTACCCACTGAGGGTTGTTATTCATCCTTCCGACTTTGTAAAACTCTAGTTCCACTTGAGAAGAAGCAATGAGAGCCCAAAAAAAATCATTGAATGGCTGGGAATGCCAAAATCTGCGCGCAGCTAACTTGCATAAACAGTAGTAGTGTATTACAACTGCTGTGAGAATTGCAAACAAAATAAACAATTGAAGATAATTGATTGCGTGATTAAGTCTCATTCATAAAAACAAGTTCACACACAAAACAAAACAGCCAACATTGCAAATTCAAATATTTTCTTCAAGCATTCACTGAATTTCATGCAAAACGTTTAAGAAGACAGAAACATACACGAAATTAATTTAGAAAAAAACAAACTATTCAATGTAGCAATTATTCCAATTAATTCGTTTATATTTTATAAATGGCAAAAGCAATCGCTTTTATGCAACACATTATTTTCCTTAAGCTTATTTATATTAATTAAATCCAATAAATCTCTCTTACGGTACAAGAGTTGCTTAAGATTTGTTTGCATGTAATAAGCCTGAGGACTTTTTTTGTTGCAAGTTACAGCACTTAATATTATGCAATGTAAACAAGCTTGTTTGATTACAGAACTCCTCATATCTCAGACGTTTGATTTGTTGAATAATCTTATAAAAAACCTGATTGTTATTGAATGTTTTTTCCCTCACCATTTCTGGCAGCCAGAATGATGAGAAAGAAAATACTTTTGATTTGATGAGAGAAAATGGCAGAAGCTAAGCAGCCATCAAATTGATTGCATTTTTCTTTCTTTTTCTGTTGGTGGAATGCCTGACGGAAACCATTACGTTTGCCTCTAGTACACACACGCAATAAACGCTTATTAATCGGGTTTATGATGATAAAAAAATAGTTACCCCCGTATTAAAAAAAACCAATATTACAACCAACTTCGCCCATTTTTATACGTCCTTATGAAAATTCCAAGAACAAATTCCAAGGAGAAAACTTTAAAAACATTAACATAATCGGATAATGTTAAAGAATTGCCATTTTACATGAACTTGCACTCTTGTTCATACTGAAATTAATCACAGCATTTCAATTAAATTTCCTTATAACGTCATGGTTAACTTCAGTGAGATCAAAAGTAAAAAAAAAACCACTTTCCCCAACAACAAAATCCGTTTCAAGTATTTCTAAAAGATGAAAAGATGCGTAAACAATAAAAATTAACAATAGGAATGGTCAACATACAGCGAATTAAAATGAATGTCCATATTTAGCTCGGTCAGAGATTCAACATTGATTATTTGCGCAAATTCATGTCAATGCACCTCCATTGTTATCAGATAGACAATGGCAGTGGGTTTAAATAATGGCGAACTTAATTGTCGGGACTTGTGTGGAAAAGCCTGGATGCTAATTAAATTATCACCCTAGAAGCCTACAGTAATTGACTTTGGGACATTTATTCTTCCCGATCACGTAATCCAGTGCTGTAATTGGTTGTAAAATGTGAAGTAATCTACAGTACCATTCTGGTTGTACAGTAGTTTTCAAGCACTTTCTAATAGTCCCTTGTAAAAGTGTGTTTACATTTGAGTGTTCCACCAGGCGTATTAGGGAATTGCACAGCATGCCATACGTTAACATTAACAACAGTTTTATAACAAAAATATTAGTCGGTTAATATGATTGTAAAATTGTTGTTCACTGTACATCATTATTTTTAAGATCACTATTTCAGTGCAGTGCAACTTATTAACGTGGTCGACTGCTCAATTTACGAGTAGAAGTATAAATCACCGTTTATTCGTCTGTGCCAATGTCTAAATTAACGTACACGTATTGTTTTGATGCTGAGAAAAACAAAAAAAAAAGTGGTTTTAGAAACAATTACCCAATCACTACACGTTGAACAGCGTGACTTCAGAATAACATATTTCTCGCATTTACCCCCCTCTGAACACCTTATAAACCCAAATCCATGTACCTAATTGTGCAGTAAAATGCCTGTCCAACTCAATGGGTAATATACTGCACAGTGTACGAGATCGTAATGCAGCTTTAAATGTTATTAAAATTGCTTGATTACAAAATACAACTTTGATTTTTTTTCCCCCAGAAACTGAATTCTCTTTTATTAATTGCTAATAATAAACGCACGGGTTATTTGGCGCTATTAAATCAAAGCTAAAAAAAAATTCTTTATAAATATCAATAAAGGAAAATTATCAACAAAGTCGTCGTGAAAAGTTGCCATTCTGGGTGTAATTAAGTGATTTAAAACTCGTATTCGATGTTCAACGTTGCGGAATTAAACGTTAGAAAGCAGAACGTCGATATGTGCAAGGGTAAATGTCAACGCTGAATATGATGAGACATGTTTGCTCATGCGTAATTGAAATATGATGAACGAGCTCTAAACTTAACTGCAGTATTGATAAACACATCGGATGGAAAGTCTAAAAAAACTACACTACAGTAGGTAAAAAAAAGCACAAAATTATATATTGGTCAAGTTAGCAAAACATGGATTTTCAGCTACTTAGTATTCCATCCGTTACAAAAACTTAAAAAAAAAAGAAAAATTAAAGTGCACATTGCATTGAGAGGAAACAAAAAAAAGATGGAGCGTTGTTAGTAGTAGTACCGAGGGCATGAGCAGACCATTCACAAGGGAAACAAAACTAAAGCTTTTCTATGCAAGGGTCTGCTAAGGTCCTTGTTTGTTTGATGTTATTATAATGAATTCAACGCTGTAACATGCTCTCCCCTACTTTTACTTTTCAAAGAGGAGGGTTTTCTCCTGTTTCTTATTCAGCCCGTGACTCACAGTCTGTCAGTCGCCATGGTAACCAGGAGGGTTAACCAAAAACGAAATAAGAGACGTGATGCTGAGGCAAAGGAGGGAGATGCAAAAGGAAAAAAAATATATATCTAACCTCCATCCATCCTAACAACTACATGTTCTGTACAACATCCAGAACCAGCCAAATGAAAAAGATGAAAGTCAAAGTGGAAAGCGAGTCATCAACACAATGAAACCTAACAAACCTTATTTTTACTCTCTTTACATTTTATCTCATGGTTCAATAAAAATTGAGGTGTATATAAAAAGCTATTGATGAAAAAATATATATAAGTAGTAGTTTCACGACTATCTTAGATGACGACGACGATGATGATCGAGCAAAACGTATAGTATTGATATAAGAGAGCATAATAAAACGTCGAGGATACCAAAATAAAATAAAAAAAATAAATAATAAAAAAATGTACCTGTTTTTATTTGGCAAAAATATCCTCTCAATGTTTGAAATAAAATAACAGACGGATGCGGTCGAAATAAATGGAGCAAAATATAACTCACGTGTAGAAAAAATTGCCAAGGAGTAGTAAGGGTGGGAGAAGGGGGAAAAGGAAAGAAAAACCAATATCTCTTTGCTTACTGGAAAATAAATCACATTTTAAATTTTCAGCTTTTCTTTAACTCCCTCCCTTACTTTTTCACTCCCACTCTATCGCCACCAAAGACGAAAAAATATACAGCAAATAAATATTTCCCCAAGAAAAGTCCTTTCAATATAATCTAAAAGCAAACTTCCACATACGGAAGTGGAACTCAAGGCTACTACGAGAGCTGAATTTCAAAAGTTTCCAAAGTAAACAATTTTAAATTCTTTTCAAAATTGCCCACTAACTAAAAAGATATATCCTCAAACTTTTTTTTAGAAAAAATCTTAAATAGCAGCAACTACAAAAACCTAAAGTCAATGTTGTGAATCATCGTAATCACTTTCATCACAGTATATAAATCTCCTTTCTTTTTATTTTTTTTCCCCTCTACAAATATTATTTTTTAAAAAATTTAGGTTTTTATTTTTGTAAAAAAATAAATAAACTGCTAGTACTGCTTTCAAAGCCGTAAAACGCTCGTAACAAATGTATTATGTGCAAGTTAAAGTTTCGTTATTACTTTAGATAGGAAAGATTAGAACTCAGTTGGGAACAAGAGCTATTGTTTACCTCACTAAATAAAAATGATCATAATCTTTAAAAGGTTAGGACATTCGTTTATTAATATGTCACGCAGCTCCTTAAAAACAAGCATTTCACATGCAGAACGCAAACGATTTAAAACGTACACCGTATATATGTGACAGAGATTGACAGACACTGTCCTAATCTTCCAGTAAGATGGACATGTTACCAGTTTCCTCCTTTATATCATCTCATTTACATAAATAGGGTCGGCTGAAAGCAGCATTGTGTAGGCAGAGAAATCCATTACGAATGCAAAGCAGATAAAAGGTCGATAAAAAATAAACTTTATCGATACATTAATTGACTGTATGACCCAACATAAAATCACAATGTTCAATGTATAGTAACAACAATATTAATGCAAGTCAAACAAAATAAAAAAGATTGTGTCCATATAGATCGATAAAATTGTCTTAATTTAAAGATTCTGTGTTTGAGTTAACAGTTAATTTAAATTTGAACTTTCTTGGGCATTTTATAGCAAAGGACTCGTTTACTTAGCAACTACAGCCTCAGCTACAACATGCAATTGTTTCTTAAAAAAACTAAAAAGAATTACTGTACTAAAAAATAATTTGAAAAAGATATAATCGCGACAAGCAGAGTAATTAGAAAAGACGTCCTAAAAAACCAAATTTACTGAAATGAAATTCTTAAAGGCACCAACGAGCGCCTTGAACATCAACTACAGCACTTAATTTATAGATAAGTTAACAAATAAACCCAAAAAAACCTTAATAAGCACAAAAGTTTTATAAATAATTGTCCAAAATAATCGTAAACTGTAATCTTAAATTGATCAACGCACAGAAAATTTAGGTCACATCGTGTAATCTTCTTGATCTAGTGAATTCAGTTCCAATGTAACGATAGTTAACAGAAAATATCCTAGCATAGCAACATTCGTTAGCACCAATAACACCACCAACCGATGATTAAAATGTACATGCGTCTTGGCTATGATAAGCAATGGAGAACTAAATGGGTTGGCAAATCACTGCATGAGCAATCACAATTTATCCGGTTAAGGCTCATTTATAACTCAATGGGTCTCGTACATCTTAAGAAGAGCTGCAAAAAAAAAATAAAGATCCAATAGTCAACATGCTTCCAATTCCACCCCCTGCCATATAATTGCTACTTCACATGTCACTTAGTACCAACCAGTGCCGCCTAAAAAGTCAAGCCACAATTAGAGATAAATATCTGAACCAAGAAGCTAAACTACCACCAGCAAAAAAGCAGGGTGTGTAAGTCGGTAAAGAGACTAGTAACGCCATTACATTATAGTTGCAAGGATTATAATCGTTCGTTAGAGTCAGAAGGCGTTTTTTATTCCTTATCCATGATTATACCGGGTGATTACTAAGTTAAAGCAGATTCTTATAGTGTCTTTTAAAGAACGAGACTATAATTTATCAGTTCCAACGAACGGTCCATCCCAAGCCATTAAAAAAGTACAATAAGGAAACGAGTAATCAGGTATCTTATCAGTTCCAAAAACAAGTTGTCCCGTACTTTTCTCGTCCTAAGAATGAGTATCCCAACTTAGAATAGCACCTGGTACATTATACGGGTAGCAGCAAAAGCGGTGCGATTGATTGCCTTCACTTTCTCTGGATTTAAGTGCAGCACTGCACTTTGGTATATTTATATTTGATATGGAGTCTTAACGTGATATAGCTTTTCATGTCGTCAACCAATCTTCTATACTCATTAATCTTGGCGCCAACAACTCACTGTACTTTTCAACAACCAAACACAAATCAGCAAACACCCTTTGCCCTCCCACAAAATCTATTAAAAAAATATATTTTTTTTACTCTCCCTTTTACCAATTTTTCTCAATATAAAAAATATTAAACCAAATGGAGTAATTATTGTTATATAGGAATTTTTAAAAGGAACGTTTATATCGATTTTGTAATGTTTTTTTAGTTGCGAGAAAGTGAAAAGAAAAACGTGGTGAAAATATAATGTAAAAAGATCAAGTTGAAACAATCCATTTGCGTTGATGTATAAAAAAAAGTATTGAATGACATTTTCAACTGCAACAATCGGCTTTTATGTCAACGACGGCTGCCAGCCAAATAAAAAATAACGCTCGTAAACGAATTAGACAAATCATAAATAGCGCAATTTCTAAATATTTACTTATATTCTGCACTAACACATTTAAATTAAAAAATGTATTTTTTTAGAGCTCAAATGTATGAAATCGTAGCAATTTTTCAATGTCTTTACAACGGCGCCATAAAAACTAACAAAAAACTGTAAAACGTAAAAAATCCACAGCAATTACTTTACAATGGAAACAAAAAGTAAACGTAAAAATGAATACTTCGTTCAATTTAAACCTTTGCATAAAGAATAATACTCTTAAACTCAATAAATCACAAATTTAATCAACGTTAAATTTGATAATTTGTAATGTCCACAATTTTGTAATGTCCACTGGGTATAACAATAAAGCTATGGTTGCTTTCAAGATTCAAAGTTAAAGAAAGCATATGAATTCAAAGTACAGTATTTTCATTACCATTGGAAATACAATGTTACTCGTAGACTTTCTTTCACTTTTGATGTTTGAAAACGGCTATAGTATTGTACCATTAAGCGCCTAAATTCGATTAATAGAGATAAATACCGTAACCATTTTAGCCGAGCAAGTTTGCTTTAAGTAAACGAATGCTGACTAATAGCTAATTCAACGCAGTAAATTACCAAGATCTGTTAAGTAGGAGGGTTAATATGACGTATGCTGGGGCTTACCGAGGCACCTAATCTCGCTTTGACACTCAAATATAATGTACCAATGGGTGCAAACGTATCTTTAGTAAATAACGATAAAAGTTGAATAAACGACAGTGGTAGGATTACGCAGAAAGGGCTTTTATAAAGAAATAGCAAGAGAATACTGTATATTCTATCAATATTTGGCTTAGTATAGCTTACTCGGCTTTTGTATCAACATCAAAACTAAGCGTTCCTTGTCTCTTTTTGCCTTTTTCGCTGTTGTGTTGGCTGCTGCTGCTTCTCTTTCAATGAATATAAACACAATGGCGACGACAATGCTAATGACTCAGAGACTAAGCTTCAGAACAAATAGGCGTTTACTTCAATACAGCACCAAAACCGACAGCAAAAAAAAAATTAAAGTTTAGTCGAACAGAACGGTACAAGACTTCTTCCCAAAAATACATCTTCTTTTACAATAAAACACGGCGTAGAAATTCAAATAAAGGTTGTATGAAAAATGTCATTAAAGATAGAATAGCAGTAACTTAAGAGAAGTGTATTTCAATAATCACATATTGCGACAAGCAGAAAACTATATCATGGATCAGAAAGCAAACTAGCAAACGATAGAACTAAAATGTCAACAAATTCCACGTTAAACGCTTATAACATTCATAAAGGCATTGATCTATGATAGAAATTACACATAAAAACTATTACCGAAACAATGCAAGTACAGCATACCGGATGATTTTCAAAATTGGAACACTTTATTACATTACCATTAAACGAACGATATTTTCTGTTTCTTTTTTTTTGCCATAGGGGAAAAAGAGATCCAATTTAGAAAATCACTCGGCATTGAAAGAAGAATACTTCACGAATTGTTTTAAGAAAAACATACAGAGTAATGCTTATTTTAACTGTGGTTCCGATGTCTAGAACAACAACTACATTGCTCCGAGTATAAATCAATTTGAATTTTATATTATGCCTTCTGGTTATTGTTTTTTCTCTTGAGAAGTTTAAACGATATTTGTGAAACTACTTTTATACGAGTACAGTACTTTTAACTGGGTTCTTACTACAGTACCGGTAAAAGGGGTGCACACTTTAGTGACAATTTTAAAGCACACGGTAGTTTTCGTTAAAATAACAAGCGCTCAGATTACAGCATTTTTTGCCTGGAGTATTTGTAGATTCATTTACGCCCTATATAACACTACAAAATCGGTTAAACTAAAAATGCAACCAGCAAAATTGAATTAAGTGTTAACTCACGTAACACGAACACTGTTACCACTACAACATAAAATTTAAGAGTTATTTAAAGAGTTTAAAAATCAAACAAAGACATTCTTAAAACAACATTTATCGACTCTTACGTCTTCCTTGCTTGTTAGTAAAACATCTGTAAATAAACCAGAACTGAGAAAATTGTTTAACATTATGAACCAACTAAGCTTAACAATGACCAATTTAATCGATAAAATGTTTAAGCAGTGCTGTATTGCAACTTACTTCTTAGCACGAATAAACAATAACACGGGTTAATATGGCCCAAATGTTACACTGCCAGATGCTATTCAGTGAAGTGTCTTTAAATAAGATTTAATTAAGTTAAACTTGGAATATAAAAACGAGCCAGATTTAATTTTTAATAGCTAAAACGGAACTTTAGGAAGCTCTTAGAACACAATATTAATTCGATTACATTAGCAATCAATTAAAAAAATTAAAAGAAACAACTCAAGACATTATTGAGACAAAATATGTAGCTGCGACAAATGCTGCTTCGATATACTGTAACGACATGGAACAGAAAAACACTTATTTAATATAAAGCCTAAAAATTTTAACAATTCCCTTTGGTCTCATTTGGCTACACTTGGCAATCTTTTCACAAGTGAAAATATGCTGTTTAAACTCATTCAAAATATCCACCGTAATTGCTAAATATACTAATTAGCGGACAAACAATAAAACTAAGTAAAAGGCAAAGAAAAACTAGAAACTAGCATATTTTTATTTACTTTTAAATATCACACATACAACATAATAACCATGAAATGTTTCCCGTGGTATTAAAACGTATCACCGGTAAATACCGGTATAAATAATCCACAACCAAAGTCACTAAACAATTCATTGTATTCGTTATGTAACTGCTCGTGTCGTTTTTCAGTCTGTTTTTAATTGCGGTTATGTGTACAATAGCTTTTTGCACACATGTCTACATAAATCACATTATATTCACATAAACAGCAAAATAATGCTTATAAAAAATAACAGCATTTATGTTCACGTACAAAATTTTCCGTATGAAAGTGTCAAACGGCACAGTTAAACTGAAACCAGGTTGAGCACTTTACCATATGCAAATATATTTATATTTATTTTTTTAAAAAAAAGAGATACGTTTAACAATTTAGTATTCAAATCACATTTGAGAAAATGCAAATGTAAATAAATCAACAGAATCGATAAAGCAAACGAATATGGATGGTAGTCATGGTAACTATATATGGAATAGATAAACAGCTCTTCAATTAAATATATTGAATTTAAGTAAAAATAAAAACCACCCATTTCACTGACACATCAGAAAAATGGACAAGCCCTTTAATTACATTTAATGTGTTTTCAGTGCTAAATTTATCAAACAAATGAGCACTCTTATAACAACTACTTATGCAAGAGTAAATTCTCTAAACTTTAAAATAATATAATAAATAGTCCAGATTTTATTCCATTTCAGAATGTAATTCATGCATCTTAAGACTATTTTTAGTGCACTTTGACGATTTTTTTTGAACACTATGCTTACTAAATAATTGACAATCTGACCATTATAAAATGGCAAAAGTACATGAACCATGATATGCGACTCATGTCGTGCCATTCTGCCGATTTTAAAATAAAACCAGTGATTAAAATACCACATTTTGATGTAATAAATCATTATAAACAATGAATAATTCCCATTATTTCCCCTCTCATCAATGCTAATGTGTACCTCCAAAACTGCAGCTGTCCAAAAAAGATACAAATTCCCTCATCGCATCCCTCACTGACACAACATCACTCCTACTGAGCCTATACGGTTCCATGTGCTAACCTCGTCCAAGTAATTTTATAATTTGAAATCATTCACAAGCGTTTCAACAACCTTGGAGCAACAACCAAAAAGAAAAAAAAGATAATATTCCATATAAATAAACTCCTCCACTGTACAGTATACTGTACGTGCCCTTTCTTCATTTTCCAAGCCCTGAGGGATATCTGAAATCTG
Source organism: Helicorthomorpha holstii (assembly GCA_013389785.1). Classification (NCBI taxonomy): domain Eukaryota; kingdom Metazoa; phylum Arthropoda; class Diplopoda; order Polydesmida; family Paradoxosomatidae; genus Helicorthomorpha; species Helicorthomorpha holstii. Next base: position 13,732,675 of record JAAFCF010006680.1, read on the forward strand.
GAAATAGCCCTCATCAATTGTTAAGTCGAATAGACGAAGCAAACGATGTGGATGAAAAAGGAAATAAAACACAAGATAAAAGACAGTGGAGAGGGTACTGAATAAGGAAAAGAGGGAATAAAATAGGGAATAAACTCAATTTTCATCTGACAACACGTGCAAGACCAACCGACCGTCTCTTCTCTTTTATTCCCCATCTCTAACTAACCTCACTCTAATTTCTCTACTGCTCCCCATCTCATATCCCATCCCACTCGCACTTTTCATTCTCTTTCACAACACACACTCACACTTCCATTAAAAGATGGCATTTACAATAGAGAAAAGACACAGACAACACTATAACCCAAAGGGGGAGAGACCCCAGAAGGAAAAGACATCAAAATCCCCCTCTTATATAAAATTATCGATTCTCTTGGACACATTCAGTACTACATAGTACACATGGCTTTCTAAGTGAATAACCCAACTCTCAAACATTTATTTTGTTAAATAAAATTAAAATCGTTTGATAATAAAATTCCTGCTTCTTTTATACCAGAAGATTTTCGAAATTGAAACATTTTCACCCTACATTGCACAAAAGAAAAAAAGATGGAAAATTTCTCCATTGGAACTGGTGAAATTTAGTCTCGTTTCATTATTAGCATCTTAAAAATCTATTCCAACGTAAAAATCAACATTTATTATCTAATAAGACCAAATTATAACGTTCATCTTTTTACTCTGGTTTTTTTTCCGTCCTTTAAAAAAAAAAGCAATATGTTACTCAGTTGACAAATATTTCTTTCCATGAAATTGGTATTGTGAAAAAAATTTCCCATTCCTTTTTGATCAGTATAAAAACCCCTCAAAACCATTACCAAATCGATGCCTATACTATTTTGTTATACATATTTTTTTTGTATATACAGTACAGCATAATAGTTCTCGTCTCAGTTAAAATGCAGTCACCCTTTTAGTCCCCCTCATAATGTTACCCTAGAGGAGGTATATTGAAAAGAAGAGCAAGGATGAACGTGGAAGGGTATTGTTCAGCATCTACAAAAATGTAAATTCAATTTAAGATCGAAGTAAAAAAAAATGTTAGGAGTTCAGTTGAGTGCAAAGCAAACAGTTTTTCCACTCTTCACTTACGGTCTGACACCCACTTTATTGCTGCAGCTTTAACCGCGTGAAACCGACATAACAGCAACAACCGACAACAAAATAAAATACCAAGTACAAAACAGAACATAAAACAATTCGACAAATTATTAAATATATTGTCAGCAGTTGTAAATAACGACTCCTTGTTCGACCACCAAAAATGCTTAATTGGATTTGCAATCATCCATCCAACCAACCAACTTAAAAGCAACTCATTGTGACAAACAAGTGACATTCAAAATGTTAAAACTAAATACTGTACATCATATAAAGTTGATTATGATGCCTTAATAAAATAATGTTTAGTGTTTGTTGGTAGCTCTATCGATTAAAGCAATCAAGTCCAAATCAATGTCTAACAAAGTTACCCAATTAATTAAATAGCATAATGCAGAAGAATGAGATCTGTACTCATGTCACATTTAACCTAAAAATGTTTAATTGAAAGTGACTGTTGCTGTCTAAAATAGAAGTCATGATGAACGACCTGTCTGCTTCAATTAACCTTATTAGTAATATTTTTCATATTATTGGTCAATATAGGCGGAAACCACAAACCAAAAAGTTTCCTAAAATGTCACTCAACTTATTTTTTAACTCAGTCAGCCAAACATACTGTATTTATATTTAAAACACCTAAATAAAATATTTGGATGTCACTACTGCACTGTATTAAAAAAACTAATACACCAACTCTACTAATCGATTAGCCTAGCCAGCCTTAGTTTTTGTATATTGTTCGCCTAATGACGTCAAGATCAATTAATCAGACGCCATTGGAATCCATCCGACCCCCATTCGCCCCCTCTTCAACATGAAGAAAAAAAAATGATAAATACATGGTGCATACGACTCATTAGTCAAACGAAATTTGAAGAAGGGATTGAGCTTTAGATATGTAGGCTATGTACACACAAAGAAATAATGACTTTGGAATTTCTAATACTAAATCATTATAATATCTGAAAGAAGGGGGGTGGAATTAAAAACTATACATAAATAAAACCAATTTTGTGTATAATCAGCAGTTAAAAATAATATTAAAAAATAAACCAGTTACTAAGTTGGCTGTCAAACTGATCGATTGCCTTAATAGATTAAATGCCATACAGAAATATCAATTTTTAATCCATCATAATATCAACATATTAAGGCAAAATGTACTCAAATATGAAATTTGATTAATTATGCTATTAAAAACATCGTTGAGCAGCAAGATCATAAATCGACGCAACTATATGGTAATCAAACTAGTATACTCAAGATGCATCAAATTGTAAATCATATTAAACAAGTGTTTAATAATAAAAATAAGTATCTGGTACAGGGAACAAGTCAATAGATAAATGTAAAAAAACATCACTTCAAATTTTAATTTTTTTAATGGAAATTGTACAAAAAAAAACCCAACAACAAAACATTAATTTAATTGGTTTTGCATAGTGCACGTGTTGAGAAGAGTTGTTTTAGTTTATTTACAATCGTTTTATTTACTTAAAATTGTTGCCCCAGTTGATTAAATTGGCCATGTCATCATATACACTTTCGTAAAACAAAAATAAGAGTCAATTTGTTAATTTACTTAAGGTAGAAATCGTGTTTCCCAACGGAAAAAAAAAATAAAAAAAGCGTCAAATTAAAAGTATGCGCTTTGCATACGAGGATTTCAATACAGTAGTAGAAAAGTATAACTGAAAATAATATAATACAAGACAAAAAAAATCAATCGATATTAAATGACAGTCTAAATGAAAACGAAAAAAAAACCGTAGAAAAAAAGAGACTTGAAAGCTCACGAGAGTTGAAAATAATTCTCTCCTTTTTTTTGTTTTGACTTTTTTTGTCGTTTAATTCTTACAATATAATTGTTTCATCTATATATTTCTGTATTGGCTTCTTCGCAAACGTGCTCATTCCTTTTCAGCTGGGTGAAATTTCATTCATTAGTTATTGCACATCAATTTATCACAGTCAACATCACAAAAACAAAATAAAAGAAGAACCTCGCATATTATTTAATACTTAATTCGATGCATTATTAAAGCGCAAAACACTGGAAAATTCAGTAAACAAAATACTCGGCAATTTAATAATACAGTAGATACCGGCAGAATCTTACCAAAAAAATAAAACAGGAAACAAAGAAACTCTTGCTACAATTTCCTAATACATCCTCATTTGTACATATTAAATGTAGCTTGTATCTTTTAATCTAATTCTTGTCATGTACATGTTAAATAACAAAAACATTGTTAGTACAAATATTAACTAGATAAAACTCAAGCTTATTTATAAAACACCTCCAATCTCAAAACTTCATTACCAATAAGAAACGAGACAAATCTGCATTGAAAGCAAAGCAATTTCGTCTTGTTCCTTGATTGGCAAATTGAAAAATTAAAAGTTTTCTTAAGAAATCAACAATATCAATTTTATATTCCCTAAAAGATAAACTTGGAGCGTCCATTCTGTAGCTTGTGTACATTTATCTTCAGCTAAAACTTTCAAAAAATGAATTGTTGATATACAAAAAATAATAACTTTTTGTTATATCTTTAAAAAAAAAAAAGCTATAAAGTGAATAATGTTGTGTAGTGCATTTTATAAATTCAAAGTGGTTCTTCTCTACTACATCAAGATGGACACGTACTTTTCTATGCTTGAAAGGCCCATATTTTCTCCTTCAACACTACATTAGAAAATGTCATGCATAGTAAAAAAGAAAAGCTTGATCCCTTACATCATTCACCTTGAATAGCCTCATTTAAATAGATATCTTGTCTACAGCAAATTGATAACTGTTATTTATTTCCAAAAATATATAATAAAATTGGACTTTTGCTTTATAGATTAAGGCGTTGACCCATGCATAAGGAAGCCCGGAAGAAAATGTTGACAACTTTTATATCAAAACATGAACAAAAAAAATAAAATTTTTTTTTTCATATATTAAAATGCCTGGTTTAGTACACCGATATCATGAGAAAATGTCTTCAAACATCAAAAATTGCCATGCATTTCGTTCACGATGAAAAACATAAATTTCTCCGCCCAACACAAATCTCAGACGTTTTTTATTATTATATTTTATTTTATACTTCTTACTAAAATATAAATAATAAAATAAAATGTCTACTATATCATACGACACCGTCTAAACTTGGGTATATAAACGTAACAAAAACTTATAAAAAAATATAATATAAGAAGGAAGACGCTTTTTATTCGTTTTAACAACGTTAACAAAATCAAAGTAATAAAATCTGCATTATTCAAATTGAAGTGTTGGTGTTTTGGTTGATAAACGACATTTTCAAATAAAAAGTTGAATGTCATTCTGCCTACTAGTTTAACCAAACAGAATTTTTTTATTTACAAAAAAAAAAAAGAGAAGTAGTAGATAATAAAAAAAACAGACGACTTTTATCTTAAATTCTTATGAAAAAAATCTAAATAATAAATTACCAAACTGCTTTAACATTAAAATTATTCATCTTAGATACTCAGATTACTCATTCGCTTTTATAATTAGCTTGCAATACCAGCCAGATGTATTAATACCACATTTTGCTATTAAACTCGAAAGCAGTTTCATTTAATCTAAAAAGCAATTAAAAACATAGTGTACAGTAAAAACAATCTACAGTGCATAGAAAAATCTTGTATGTAAAAAACATGAACTACATTTTAAGTACAAGTTACATCATTTCCATACTATTTATGCAATATGTCACTGAAAACTTGTACTAAAAAAGTCCTCTGAAGCTTTTTTATTGAGACTTTTTATAGCAAACATAAATAGTAAAAATAGAAATTCTATCATGCATGTAAGCTATTTTACTATGTCTAAAAATAAATTCTTAAAAATGTTAAATTAAACAATAAAAATGTAACTACACGAGTAGGGAAATCATAAAATACAGTACTTATATTTGAATAATTTTCTAAAAGCTTTTAAAATGAATTTTTTTAATAGTATAATCAAAATAAAGCTTTGTAGTTGTTTTTTTTTTTTTTGTTTTTTTTGCTACTTAATCCAAATACAAAACAAAATTTCAGGGGAGTTATGTGCTCACGATTACGATTTTACATTAAAATATGAAATGTAACGCAATTTTCTTTCAAAATTTTAGTGTATATTATCTTTACGTGCTCTTTCAAATGAATAAAACTCTGCACACGTTGGCCGATTTCCCGTAACAAAAAAAAATATAAAATCGTAAAATTTTATGTTACACTTATGTTTTAGAGATGTAGAAACTTTGTGATTAGATAAGGGCATCATAAGACTGGCTAAGGCATATACAGTATGACCAATATGTTATTGTGGTATTTTGTAGCTTCCTCCAACTGAGATAATCAACTTCATCCTTGTTGTTATCATCCTTCAACCATTCAATAATGATAATAAAAACGCTGTGAAAGCGATGGTTACAAATATAAGAAAGCAAATAAATACGTATAAAAAGGTACCGAATTTGAAAATTGAGAAAGACATGAACTGAAGAAGAAAAAATCGAAAATGAAAAAAAAAAAATTGTTCTGTACACCAATCACGTCAGAAATACGAGAAAGTCTTTGTAATAAGCCATTTCAGCGTTAGTTTACGTCAAAGCACTACTGCAACATTTGTTCAGGTTAACCAGAAATGAAAATATACAAGTTAAAAAGATAAAAAGAAGAAAAAATAACAGTGAAAATAATAAAAGTGTAGCTCGGCGGTGCACTCAAAATGGTAAAAGACAAGAGAATAAGAAAATTGCAACTCAGGTACTACATGTTCAGAATGAAAACCAGTAAATAAAATCAAACGATACCCTATCACTTCACATATTACATCTTCTCCCAAACTTATTTCGATTCTACAGTACGTCACATGTCAATGCTTCAAGCTTCATGGTAAATCCAACAGTAAAAATAAAATTGAAAAAAAAAAAAAAAAAAAGAAACGATTTCATTTTACAATCGTCAAGTACACCAGAGAACACGAACATTCACATTAAATTTAATGAAACTCAGGTCTGAATTTGAAACAAGATTTATAACACATTTAAAAATAGTTAGCTAAAATACGACATTTGAAACCATTGTAAACCATAATGTCATTTGAGACACAAGAAAATTAGCTTACATTGGAAATCGGAATTCTGAACTCGAGGGAACAATTTCAACTGTTCAAATTGATGCTTCAAAATCAAATAGCAAGAGTTAAAAATAGTTTCCCAACGTCATGTTGTAAAATAAACCAAAAATACGAGTTTTAAAATAGCTAGTTTTTAAAACTCCTAAAATTGTAAACTTTACGTTAAAAACTAACTATTTTTCAATGCCTAATTCATCGATGCGTAAGTTATAATTGTACTTAATTTTAATTTCGACTTTTTGTTAAGTCGTATAATCATCCATAAATAATGACTTCGCTGTAACAAACTTTAATTAATATTACAGCAATGTTTTTTATTGTACATGTCGATAATATTTTGTAAATACAGTATAAAAATAAATTAAGCCATTATTAAATAAAAGCAATTTCATTTCGTCGTCATAACATCACTAAAGTAACGACTGCTTTTGCTTATTAAGCTAGTTAAATATATTCTTTCGTAAGCTTTTCCCCCACCCATTTAACGTGTAATTTCACCATCAAATTCCTAATCTTCTCATGCGATCGCTCCCATCTATTGTACACCGTTGTCAATAATCTGAATTGCGTCACCAAATAGGTTTTTTTACTCGGTTTTAGTTGTATACAATGTACATCTATTCCGTTTACTCAGCAACCACTTTTTTTTTCAGTCTTGGTTACCTAAGGCCAGCTTTATTTGACTCTAGAGCCATCAGCAAAGGTAAAAATCATTAAGAAAACAGAAGCCTCATTGCTTCCTTTTCAAACCTTATGAAACTTTCTCAGCCACTTTCTCACCCACCACCACCACCCCACTCCACCACCTTCAATCCATTCATCCCACCCACACCCAAACATACAACCTATCTTCGTACAACGAAACAACCAACGCAATCAACTATTTTCTGCAATTCCCGCTCGTTTCACGTTTTTATTGCAAGCCGTAAACGGTAGAGAAAGGCGTAAAATATGGAAAAACGTTCAATCTACGTTGGCAGATCCTCAAGTTGACTTTCAGCTTAAAATTAAAGAAAAGATGAGAGGTAGGCAGAGGAGTAAAGGGTAACGTTTTCCCGCAAACAGCACGTCGTTGGCGTAGAATAACTGATGAAGCCGAGCAACAAAACAGTAACTCCATTTCTTATTTTTTCTCTCTCTTTTCTTTCTTATTTTTCTTCGTACTTTTCTCTTACTTTCAAAATAAAAAAAAAATTGAAAGTCCTATTGAAAGCGATTTTGGTAGACGGCTTGTCACCACCGACAAAGCATGAAAAAAGTAAACTGCCAAAACAAAACAAAGTGGGACCATTCATAAACAACAGCTAGCGTTAAAAACCAGAATCACCATATACTGCCAAAATGAAAACACAAAATGATCATAAGATACATATTCACATCATTTATATGGTAGTGTTGGTAATAAAGAAATGGTAATAAATTGCAAAGCTTAGAATATATATTATTCGTTTTTGGTAAAAATTAAAAATAAAGAAATGGGAATAAATTGTATTACTGTCAATAGGTCTCGCTTCTTGTTTTTAGTAAAAATTACAAATTAAGAATTTTTTAGTAAGTACAGGATATGGAAACATTGAATACACTGTATATCATGAGTATTCAAAAAAATAGGAACTCCATAAAAAAAATCATCAACGGAAAAAGCAAAATAAGCAATATCACTAAAATCGTTTACATTTATTACTTAGACATGGTAAAACGTCGCCCAGTTCTAAATTAATTTGGTCTTTCATTGAATTACTTAACAAAAATGTTATGATTTTGTACCATTTAACAAGAAGCAACAATTGCTGGATGCTTCATAACTTAATGAGCTTATACAGAAGTCATAATAGTAAATGTGGATAGCAGTGTTTGTATTATATTCGCAATAAATGTCTTATTTTAACTAACGTTTGGCTGTAAAAGCATGCCAAATGAGTTAAATTAGTATATCAACTTCCGCATTAGTGTTTTTGGCGTTATTGCAAACGCCACAACAAGTACTGTATAATGCATAATACCCAGCCATGATGGTTTAACAATAAAGTCAGCTGTGCAATAAAATAACAAACTAATCCAGTGTCGACTCAGTGCCTCTCACTTTTATCTCGCAATGAAATTAAACCGCATGCAAATAAATGCAAATTTGATCACAGCCCATAACATAATTAGTACTTTCGCCTTAACTGTTTAGTCGATTTCGCTCGCTCTCCATTCCACTCTATGACACATTTGTCTAACCTCTTCGGGGGGTTTTTAGATCGTTATGGCTTACATAAGGATAAAACATATAGTAGAAAATGCGATGGTTGTACGGGATAAAGAAAAGGAAGGAGGAGTTAGATCCATGTAGTTAAGTGCTGAGCCGCCATTTGTGCGGGCGATTAATTCAATCAGCACGGATGTACGAACAGCAATTTCATCTCAAACGTTGCTGTTGTTGCTGCAACTGCTTTTCTCGCTTTCTGTAATGTCTAAATTTGCGCCATTGTAAGTTGTACTTGTATATGGTGAACATGCGCAATTGATGTGGTTGAAATTTCCCTTTGCCCCCTCCCCCTCGTATATAGCGCCTTCCATCAACGCCATTGACGAAGATTAACCAAATTCCACCGGTGATTTAAAGCGCCATTTTCCTTAGTTTACCACAACCCAAGAACGACACCCAACAAATTTAATTTTTTTTTCTTCTTCGTATTTTCAGTTCACAGTTAAATGAAATGAAGACTAATTTTTTTTTCTCACTCGCACTCTTTTTAAAAGTCGTAAAAACAATTTTCTAAACTGCCATTAAGGTCCCTGCAAGTTTTTAAGTGCCGCAGTAAATTTTAATCTCACACCTTAATCTTCTAATTTGCCACCTAAAATGGCATCAGCATACGATTAGACGCAAAATTTACAAGTCAAGAAGAAAATACAGTAGGACCGTAACTAAAGCCTTAAAAAATAAAGAGTTAAAAAAAAAAAACCTCCACTAAGTTAAGTCGTAATTCAAAACAGGATCAATTGTTCACGTACGACCTGTCACGTCTGAGCATCACTTTCATTTGCGACCGAAATGACCTTCCCATCCATTCCAGCCTACACACACAGTATCCACAGGAAGCATAAAAAAATACTGAAGCGAGCCATTTTATTTTGTTGGAGTCGACGTTTGTATAGTCATATGTCCACTAAGTGACCCTTGTATGGCCTCCACTTCCATCATAAGTACCATTTAAGAGATAGAAAAGAGACAAGCTGAGAAAAAAAATGTCATTGAGAAGTCATTCAAAACTCTTTGTGGAGCCTTCACTCGCCACTCTCATACCCAGAGTTAAAGAATAATAAAAAAAAACTAAGTACAATTGATCTACCAAGTCTCGACACCATCGTGCACTTTAGAAACACGGCATTTCATGCCATTTTGATTAACTAAAAAACTTAATTAAGAGTACTGTAACATCGGAAATCAGTTTGATCAACATCACATTTTTAATGATCTTGTTGCAAAATTTGTTTCTTACTGATCTTACAAATGGTAAAAGTACATTGCAACTTATGCAAATGATTAACGAGAATAGAAAGAACAAGTGCAATACTGTATAAGTAATGGCACGAACTGTGATTGACTTTAAAAAAGATTAAGTGCTAATGCGATCAAAGAGGGTCACTTCAACGTCAGCGATGAAGTCTTAATTCGGCCAATGTGCAAAATGGGACGAGTTAAAAGCTGGCTAAATCGAAGCTACGGCTACTTATCAAAATATCAAGCAAGTGAAGTACAACGTACATAACTTACTAGATAGTTGAGACCAATTTTTCTTGCAGGGATAAACTCAAACGACATTTAACAAATGGATTTATCTGTCATACTCTACACGCCTTCCTCTTCCAACCTAACTTTAACTTAGTCCATTTCAAATACATCATTTATCTTCAGCCAAAAACTCCATTTTCTTTATACATTTTTTGACAAGTCACTAAGAAATATAGCAGTAAATCTCATAGATACCATTTTGTAAAAGTAAAACCCAAGATGAACCCAACCAACAATCTTTAAAGCAAAAAAAACACACACACACACTACGAATTGATTACTTTTCTATCAGACATTATTACTAAGTGATGCTATACAGTACATTACACGAGAAAAGAAAACAAATTAAAGTAAATTCTCTATTGAAGAAAAAAAATTATACACAAAAAAATCATCTGCCCATCAATTAGTAGTGCCACATCCAAACTTAAACACAACTGGCAGCGGATTAAATTGGCGGAGAAAAGTAATTTTAAGCGTTGATTTAATTAAAGTCTTAGATTAATGGAATGAAAAAGACAACGAAAAAAAATTAAAGCAGAAGACGTTTGCAAACGGAAATGCACAAGTTAAAATATCTGATAGGTAGAAGAAGCAAGGGATGAATAGTTTTTAAAACGCTGAAGAGAAAGACGAAAATGAAAAAAAAATTAAACTGTTAAGATGAAGTACTGAGAGTAAGAAGATGTACGGTAGCTAGGAGGAAAGAAAAAGATGCAATAAATAAGTCTCGAGCGAGAAATTAATTCCAGAAGCTGCGAATTTAAAGCAGCATAGTGGGTTTCTTTTTTCGTTACACCATTTTCGAAAAGTGTGTATGCCAATCCATCAAAAACGTACTGTATAGCCAAAAAGTATAGATTATATTTTTATACTTAAAAGATATACAGTAATGGTGTATGATTTTTAAATGCAAATACTGCATACTGTATATACGCTCACTTGCTCAACCAGAAAATTTGCCCCAAAGATAAAATGTTTTCCATTCACGTATCAACGGTTTTTAGTTTTCATTCTCCCATGTTGCATTGGATTTATAATGCCATGATGTAACTATTAAGCCGATGACGTTCTTAAAAATTGAGTCTATAGGTCCTCTGGAGAAAATGTATTGAAATTATTACACTTTAATTATCAAGTCACCGTAATACCGCATAGTAGTTAAATATAAAAAAAATGCATATTAAATTTGAGAAAAACAAAGTAGATAAACAATGGAAGAAAAGTGATTCAAAATGAAAATAAGAAAAACTACTCAAATATTTCAGTTGTTATGCAGAAGCCTCAAAGACTGTACTGTATAGCAGTATAAAAAAATACCATATTACACGTATGCAATGGTAGACAAAAGCAATTTTCTTAACAATTGAATTTTATAGCTGTCAAATGCAAATAACAGGGTTGGAGATATCCCACAGCTTATGTTTCCTTGACTTAGAGCGTCCAATTTCACAACATCTCAGTAAATATCACGAAAATAATATTCAAAGCAAACATGACTTCAGATTTTTCTGTAAAATGAATAAATGTCCAAAAGAAATTTCTTTGGAAAAGTGCTGAATTCAATATTCAAATATACAGTACAACGTCTTAACTTTGCACATTAAAAAACTAAACACAAGTTAGATCTACAATTCATAAAACAGTTAAATTGTTAATACAGTAGTTAATTGCACTTAATGTTTCAAACACACGTTTGAAAACTACTGCTCTATTATATTTTGGTCACTGAACTCTATAAAGCTACGGTTAGTACACTTGTTTTTGTTGCTTTTAATGTTTTAATCACAAACTTTTGTGCTTTTGTCATTTGTTTACTTCTGTCGTTGCCGACTCCATCAGTAAACACACTTTTTTCTAAGTAAACCTGACAATAAAGAGCATTTCAATTAAACGCACAAGTTACAGTTAATATTTAAAAAGCCCCAATTTTTACTCTTAAGTAATGAATCAAAACACTTTCTCAAAATGACAACGTTAACCAAAAAATACGTCATACATTTTCTACAAAACCATCGAATACTTACAAAATCCACAAAAAAGAAACCCATTAACGTTTTTTTAAAGCATCAAAGAACCAAAAGCCTTCCACATAAGACGCGTGTATATTGTACAAGCTCAAAATCATTTTCCTTTAAAAAGCAAATAAGCTGAATTTACTTGTAAAGCGTATTAGGTAAACGTCGCTTCTGCATAAAGATTAAACTAAGTCTGCTTATCTGCTTTACTTTTTTTTTTTCTTCCCTGTGTATAATTCGATTACAGGATGATGTAGCAAAATGCAACTCTAACCTTCTGATCCCTCAATCTAGCCCTTTGTGGCTCTAGACAGACACGTGATAATCTCCAACCACTACCCCCACCTTTGAAATACAAGCTCAATGTCCCTCAATATACAGTACTATATCTCTCTCTCCCCCAAAATTCACTATTAGCAGACGTCAATTCGGTTGGGCAGTGTCATTACTAAATGGATAGTACGAGATAAACACGAAAAAGAAGGGGAAGAAGAAAGATAGAAAAAAAGTAGTAGCTATCATAGATACTACTGTACTTGTGCTATAAGAGACCATTAGAAATTTAGCAAAAAAAAAGACGGAAGAAGATTGTAAAAAGAAAAACAACATCCTGCCACCCCTACCGAACCCCCAAACGATTTCTATTTGGTCTTCTTTTACTCAGGAAGAAACTGATCGAAACACCGTTTTCAGAGAATGTAATCGCTGGAAACAAGATAACGGTCTAAAATGGACGATACAATGACGGAAAAGTGTAGTGATCTATTTTTGCCTATACTCACACAAAAACATCATGCCAATCAAATGGAAACGTTTAGCATTAAACGTCCCCTTTTTCCTGCAAGTCAAAAGCTGTTTCGTAAAAACGGTAAAACTTAATTTCAAAGCCAAAAAGCATCTGAATTCTAAGGATATTACAAATCGAAATGCTGATGTCAGCGACAACACGGCCATTTTCGATGTCTTTTTACAAAGTAATTCAACAACTCTTATGTTGTCCAAATGTATTACCGTAGTACAACTAAAAACAAACTTCAGAAGTTAATGCTATCTCATAAATTCAAAACAGAAATCAATAAAACCGGCTCTAAATGTATACATGACTAAACAGTAAACACAAAGAAAAAGCAATAAAATGCTGCATTATATTGAATCTGGTCAGACAAGACCACCATAAACAAAAAGCGCCCAGCTATTTCAAAAAGAAATTTAATATTATGCAAAGTTAACTTTGTTTACGCTTTGCTTTAAGTGCAAATTCTAGAGCAAACAAGAACTCAGTAAAAGCGGTGCTTCTCGGATGTGGTTCATTTGCCCAGCCATAACCTAAACAAATACCGTAATCGTGTGTTTCTCAAACTTTTGATGGCCGATTACTCATAAAAGCTTCGTAAGAGCAAAACATAACATCTCCCTTGATCAAAATAAAATTGCAGAAATTTCCCATCGTAATTAATTCACTCACCACTAATACTCGTATAATTTTAACATCAAAAAAAGTTAGTACTGTATTTTCATAAATTCAGTACTGTACATGCAAGTTTCATTGCTAAATTTTATAATTACTTTTGCTTCTAATAAAACTAAAGCACAACATTTTCATACATGTTTTCTGTAACTCCAATGACTTTCATGAAGACACGCTGTATACTTTCAGATGTGGTATTCGTTTCGGAACCTCTAAACTAAATTCAGTAAAGTGTAACGCTTTAATGTTTAACGTCTAGCCACCACAAGATGTAAATTCTGCCATTGCAAACGTTCGGCAAATATAAAACTTGTGGCGAGACCTTAATCGGCCAATGTCCTACTTTTAATTTCCCTCAGTCACTGCGTACCATAGAAGTCATAATTATAATTTCACAAGGTGCTACCACTTTGATAACCTAAGAAAATCTTGAACTTAAACGGCAGTGCTTTCAACCCGAGCCAAGTTATCAACTTTCGGAAATTTCCGTTGTTTACTGTCTAATATAAAACGTGACCCATTGAAAGTCAGTGATATGATTTCAAGTACCACTTGAAATGCAATATGCACTAGCACTGTATTGCACGTACGAATCCCACGTTATTTTCTAATGACAACTTTCTCTTCCCACCCTGTCCCACCAATTTCAAATTTCACCCCTTTTAAAAAGTGTTATTATTGATCATTAAAAAGATAGATCATCAAGATCTTTCACATAGTTGACGACCGAGTCCTTGGAGATTTTTAACACGCAGAGCACTTATGTGACATTAAATATCATGAAAACACACGATACCAATTAAACTTAAGCAATTAACGGCCTCTGGTCATGCTTAACATTCTACTGTCACTATAAAACATAAACACCAACGCTCATGAGACGCTGTAAACAGCTCCCATCAACTAACTCTGTCGACTGTTGTCGTCCATAATGCTGTCACACACAAATCGATATTAAATCGTTGAATCCACATGGCGCCAATATCGAGTTACAAATTAGACGAAAATTTTAGAAAATAAAACTCCTTAAAAATCCAATAATAAAGCATTAAAAGCGGGTCGTACAACTACAACATTAAGCCTGACCCTCATCATCAAATCAGCTATTTTCCAAACAGACAATATAATCGATAAGACCGTACAAAAAATATACCGGGTGATTTTCCAAATTTGAGCACCATATTTCACGGTAAGAAATAAGACAAATCGTTATTGTAATTGACCGGATGTAGTCTCACTTCCTTATTGAAATTTAAAAAAGACCGATGCTCTAATCTAGAAAATCACCCGGTATTTGTATACAATATAAAGAAGGGTGTGCTTGTGTTATAAGGGGAGGAAACTCAAGATGCAAGGTTTCCCCTGGAGATAGAAATGGTTGTTAAATCTCGTTGCATATAAACCGATGAACCGAATCTAGGGGTCGGCCGGACACAAAATCAATAAGTGTGTATAAAAAAACGACAATATGAAAAATAAGATCAAGCAGACAATGTCAACCACGTAGAACAGAAATACTTATCGGTGTTGCAAACGCTGAAAGAAAAGCTCATCAAAAATAAAATATACGAGAATAAAATTGGCAAGTGTATTACATATTGTAAAGTCAAGGAAAACATATACGGAAATCGTTTTGGCATCCAAATGCACTTTAAGCCATAAAAATAAGATAGTCGGCCGTATAAAGGAAGCTAAATTAAATTATACTGAAAAGTCCACTTTCTAATATACACAACGTCCATATGTTCGTTCGAAAATATTAAGACAGTGCCAAGTACGCGATGAAAATACAGTAATAAAAAGTGATAAAAAAAGTTGTTTAAATTTTTTAAATACATTAGTAGCTACAGTGTGTATTTCATATTATCAATAAACTTTATTGGTGACGAATTTTGCATTACAAGCTAATAAACGCAAAAACTTAATACAGTAACCAAGTGGTCCCCAACCTTTTCTAAATTGCAGACCACTATTGTGAATTAAAAAAAATTCGGGAAAGCAACCTAAATTAACACTAATCCGACGAAACATTTAGAAACAAATCATGTAGATTTTAGGAAGCTAAATCACACATTTATGTTCAAAGTTCTAGCTAAAGTAACTAGATTCAAATTAACTAAAATTTTGGAGAAGCAATGGTTGGGAACCCCTGCAGTAAAGTCATATATTGAAACCAAACTTTTAACAAGCATTTTAAAAACAAATGTCCTAAAAACCTGAGAAAAACATACTAAATTTAAACAGATTTACAATTAAAGTGCACAATCGTACTAAAATATTCACGACAAAAAATCGATTTGGTTTTCTAAACCAAGTCACTTTAAAACGCTTCAAAAATTAGAAAAACCCTAACCTAAATTCTTTAAAAATATTTTTTCTACCAGTCATGAAGCTGCCAAAATCTTTTAAACGTAATTTATTGCTTTCACTCCACAATTTTTATCCATTGAATTTACTCCACACACAACAAAAAAAATAAAAAAAATGGCATGAGCTTGAGTGAAAAGTATAATATAAACGTTATAAAAACAGCCTTTGTGTTTGAAGTGATGTTAGAACTACGGAGTGTCAACCAAATTTTATGCGCGAATAAACGAGTTTGTGTAAGAAAATAGTAGACGATAAATAAAAATAAAAAGCGGGCGAAAAGTTTCAAGGTGGGTGGGTTAAGACCTCGGAGAAAATGAAAGAGTTCTTGTGATTTTCAACCGCATTTTTATTACCCTTAAATGTTTTTCCCAGCGAAAGAAAAGAACACAGTGAAAAGAGATGCCAAACTTTTGGCGTCACTTTTCGTTAACAGCTAAAACCTTCCCAACGTCTTCTTTTCCCCACCCCACCCCCTCCTCACGCCCTACTACTTATCCCCCACCCACCTTAACCACCATCATCTTTATACCTCTATCTCGTTCTCCATCACTATCTCTGCAATCATCTTTTGAACCAACCAACCCCCCATATTCTTTTTACACACACTCCCATTACACTTTTGTATATTTTACTTCCTCACAACCAGCAATCGTAACGTCTAGTTTACGTTTCCATTCGGCTTTACGACTGCATTTTACGCTGTCTAGTATTCACGCATGCGTACTTAACTCTCTTTGGAGTACATTTTAGTGTTCCAGAAAACAAAACGGGAATGAACAAATGACATTTTGCGAATATAAATAAAGCCAAATCCATAGAGTCAAAACATTCAAACCTCTAGATTCTAGACAAAATATAATAAAATATAAACATGATTAAAATCACAGACTAATTTCGTTTCAAAGTAGAAAACATTAAAATTAGCAACATATTACACGTTCAACCACTTTTACGACATCGTCAACATCTTCCTTGACAATTTATGTCCATTTATCTACGTTTGTCGAGAACAAACCATTGCTGAATCAATTCAAGTCAATTGCCAAAGTCAACGAACGTTCAGCAATTAAGAAAACAAAATTCTCATTTGTCGACTTCACCAGCATAAAATTTTAATCTAAAAATTTCCAAGATAACAAAAATGCGATTAATATTCAAAGCTATTGCGTGATATTCAAGAAAAAAAAGTAATATTTCAGCGGTGATTTATTGCTTGTAGCAACGAATAATAATGTCACAGTCTATTGTTGTCAACTTTTTCTTGAGACTTCAAATAAAAGATCAAAAGTTTTATATACACAAAACATAGAAAGCCATGCGAAGAAAATCAAAAAAAAAAAAAATCAGTCGACAAATTGGAGGATGTTTTTATACATCTTCACATGAGAGATTTTGTGTCATAGTTTCATAGTCATAGTTTTTGTGTTTAAAAATAAATTGTGAAACAGTGGAATGACAGTAGATGGAGTTTAAGCCCAGTGGTGGAACTAAAGAAAGGATAAACAACAAAGAACCATCAGCAGCCATACACGTAAACAAAAATATCAACCACCGTCAAGCTTAATCCGCTTAATCTTCATCGTGAGCAATCGCTGTCAGCATCTTCACCATACACCACTTTTTTACAATAAAGAAAACAGTCACGACAACATTACAATATATGACGCCCACATTTTACTTTTAAAGAAAAACCCTTGCCCAACTAAAACACTAAATCATTTCATATCGTAAATCATGGTAATGAATTTACAACGTAATTAAAATAGGAAGCAAATCAAACCAAGTTAGCAACCACTTTCATTTTAACTTGCAAACTACACTGGAATTCGTTTAACACGAAATGGTGGAAAACGAAAAAATTTCTTCGTCTTAGAAGAATTTTGCCTTTAAGCAGAACATATAAAAACAAAAAATATTTTCTCTAAAATTACATTTCTTAGAGTACATTATATTAGATACATTATTTACATTTCAAAATATAATGCATTTAAGAAAAAACAATGCTTTTTTTAATTTTTATTAAAAACAAATAAAAAATGCATTTATTCTGTAAAAACTTTAAAACTTAAAAATTTTGATTTTCGCGTTAAAAGGATTTCACTGTACATTTATACATAACCTTACAATAGACTGTGTTGATAGTTTTAATTAATAATCAAATTAGCAGTACGATTAATAAATTTCAAGTTTGCAATTACAGTTTTTGTTACTGAACTTAAATTTGTTTATTGTTTTGTCTTTCTTTTACAGTAAATGTAACTAAAAAATTAAATTCATTTGATGACAGTTGCCGTTTGTGAACATTTACAGTATTAAGTGTTGTAACTTGTATTGTATGCAAACAAAAAAAAAATAAAAATAAATTAAGTGTGTGTGTTTTTAATTAGATTTAACTTTATAAAGATTAAGTAGCAATTAGCCAGCTGATGTTTAAAATCCTGTCACACATACAATAAGAAAAGATTTAAATCAGTCAGACGTAATGTAATGCTCATCAACAGAATAAAAGAAAATAAAATAATTTTTTTGAAATTATAATTACGCTTCAGTCAATTTCAATTAATTAAATTTGCAATCCTATTAGAGAACGCAAAATCTCAAAATTCCAAATCTCGATCAGTCAATTATGTTTCTCTTTACTGAAACTTTCTCGTACACAGTATTAATGTCAATTCTATTTTCTTGTTAAATGTTAGAAACATCATACGAAAAAATAAAGTTCTATTTCAATACAATGTCTAAACCGTGTAATAAAAATATTGAATAAAAAAAACCCAATCAAATAAAAAATGACAAACACTTCACATCTTGAGAAAGAGCGTTAGAAATGAAAATCAGTAAAAAAATAAGCGTTGCTCAAGCTGACTATAAAATACAACCAGCTCCCCATAAAAACCATAAATTTTATTCCCCCCTTTCTTATTTTCAGACATAAAAACATCTTTTCCATTCGACATTTTTCGTTTATACTTTCGCTTTTCAATTGCTTCCATCTTTGTATTCACAAATCTACGAGTTTCAGATATATCGATATCAAATATCGTATTTTCTCATTGAAAAAAAAATTCGATGTTTTTATGTTTCAAAAAACAATTTTATCCGGTTATTCAGCACGCAAATGTTAGATCTGGCTAAATGAAAAAAAATCCTAAGTTATAATACACTAGGCAAAAAAAATGCAGTGGTGAGAAAATACAGCGGGAGAAAAACATGGCGAAGACAAGAAAACAAAAATCAATGGAAAATGCTCAGCTAGAAGACGGCATGGCACCAGCCAGCCGCTCTGCTAAACTTAACCGCCAGACAATGATGGTTTCGATCTGAAAACCTTATTTTCCACGTTGGTGAACTCCAAGGTAAAGCAAAATCGACGCCAAGGTTGGCAAATGCGATAATGGCAGTGCACAAAGCGTTCAAAGGCCTTAACGAACAAAGACCCAACACACTGCCCTCCATAAGTATTCAAATAAACTAATCCACTGTACTCACAAATATTAAAACATAAATAAAATCAAAAGTCAAGCCACTAAAATTAACACAGTAGTCGACACTTAATTATTGTCCTTAAATTTAACGCTGAAATTAACAAAAGTAAATGGAAATAAATTAAGTTTATTAAAAAAATATTAAATTCAGAATTTTAAATAAACTAAATTCTTTTATTATTTTTATTCAAATTTGTTAAAATCAACGTTAAGTCCAGTATAGTTACCAAACCATAAACATGTAATTAATGTTAAAAAAAGCAATTATTAAAAACCACCAACATTTTTATCCATAACAGACATAAAAAATTTAATTAGAACAAAAAATTTGCCTTGTTCAAATAACAATGCACAAATTCAAAGGCCTCACAAACTGTATAAAGTGAATGGTCCTGATGTTGTAGATAAAGAAGAGCAGAATGATGAAAGAAAAAAAAGGATAAAGAAAAGCGATGGACTTCACCGAATATGTAGGAATGAAAAGCTCGTGTCTTCTCACGAAATGCCATTAATTTTCAGGGGCATAAAAATTGGTTTTGAACATCGTGATGTTCAATAAAATAATGAGCTATTACTTCACCGAAAATGTTACGCCAGTGCGTGCGACAAAAATAACGACAATATAAACTGTATACGAAATACTGGTACATGTGCTGACGACAATCAAATTATTATACGCTATTTGGATAACTGAACAAAATCGATTTGATTTGTATTTAATGTGAAAGATTACCCAGAAAAAAATAATAAAATTAATCCCAAACATTAGTTAATCTCAGCACTGCGGCAAATAAAACGATGCAAAACTTAATAAGCAACATTAAAATTAAATTACAGAAAAGAAAAGATGCAATCAAATTAATTGAATCTTTCTGCATTACAATTAAATGCCGAGATTTGCATTTAAGGATTGAAAACAAATTTTTGCCCCTTGAAGATGTAAAACTAATCGAGCACCAATGAAAGACTAAAATGCCATCATTTATGGGCAAAACCCATCCGATTTCCTTTTCCACCAAAAAAAAAAAAAAAAAAAAATGTATAAAAAATCCACGCACATAGTATTACAGTAAATAATCAAATTAATATTAAAATACAGAAAGGAAGCCGTTCTTTATTACATATAAAAAACTGATATTCTGAGTAAGGGAGAAAAAAGCATAGCAGTAATTGACATGGTATTAAATTACGCTCATTTTCTAAGCGCTGAAGTTCAATATCTTTCTCAAAGCAGAAAAAAATTCACTCTTATCTACAACTTGTACTCGTGACAAATACTGTAAGCCGCTTTTTAACCACTAATAGAACCACTTTCTATTTTTTTTTCTTGAATATATCGCTTAAAAATTTTCATATATGTCTCAAAAAAAAAACAGCCAAAAAAAAAAAAAAAAAAACCATAGGCACGCTATGTTCGCACCCCCATTTCACATATTAAATCTCTCTCTAAAAATTATCCCCCAACGAGGTTTTTTTTTTCTTCAAGCTTTTTTCTTCTTGCTTAAATGTGTTTAAAGAAAGAATACAAGGTGTCTTTCATTCAAAACAAGTCAATCACCATTATAAAAAAAATACTACTCGACAATTTGTGCAAACATTTTTTAATTACAATGCTGTACTTCATACCATCTATATTCTGAAAACTATATAAAAAATTTGGAATTTAATGTAAATAAGAAAATGCAATTAACACAAAGCCACTATTCAGCTTCACACAATTCAGTTCAGATTATGAACTTTGTAGTCAAAATAATTAACTTTCACTACTGCATAATCAATTCATTATAATGTACCATTCACTCAATGTAGACAATGTCATTTTCTGCTCAGCATAATTATGTTTCATCACGGTCAGTACATCTAAATAACCAACGAGTATTGTATCTGCTTTGGCTAATAACGTTAACTATGTGCAAGTATATCGTCTGTGTTTTATACATTGTGTCGTCTAACACAAGACTAAACTCGACAATCTGTCTTCAAACAATTATTACCGAAAATTTAACTAACAAAGCACCCTGTACAGTCTCTTAGTACGCTTGAAAAGTCATCTTTAGTAATGCTTAAATGCAACCCGCCCTTCTTTACCCGATCAAATTGCCAGCTGAATACGAGTATACGCGTTTCACACCATCCAACTACTACTTTCCAATTTCCTCACAACCTCACATGCAAGCGAGTGAAGTACAAGAAAAAGCTAAGCTTAATAGAGAAACCAAAATGAGATTAAAACGTGTGTTTGCAGGTGTTTATGACACTGTCATGCTGTAGCTTAAACATGATAAAAAAATTAAAAACCATCCACAAACCATTCAACCAACTGCTGGCTCATCAACCACATGTATCTAAATTTACTAAACCTCCTACACATCTTATCTGCCAGCGAATTCATAAAGTTAATACGATCATCTTATGATTTTTAATGCTGAGCATAATCTTCTACACAAAGATAAACGCAAAATTACTAAAAATAAAAAAAAGAAAAGAAAGTCAAATGAAAAAAAATCACAGCTTCAATAAATACGACTACAACTCCTCAGACTACATGTAGATGTAGAGAATCTCTACAAACAACCATAACATCTTTATACTATGTTAAATATGTATCAACCCACGTTGATGATGATGATTATAACAAGATACTGAAACCCATAAAAAGCACAGCAGCTAATTGCTGCCTAATACGATTTCATGCAAAATTAACTTCACTGTAATTAGACTACCACTGCTAATTGTAATACAAGCTACATTTTACATTTTGAAAATAACGATGCCCTCTGAACAGCTTTTATCTGAATTGCCATGATAATTTCTGATATGATTTAATAATTTTAATATGGGTAGTGTAGCATTTCCTGCGGTAGACGCCCACACCAAATGCGGCATGTCGTCTGCAATAACCGCACAATATTCAAAATATCAATAAACAACAATTTCCTCTTTAAATATTTTCATATTACTTTTCGTTTCATATCAAAAATTCAAAATTTAATTTAAAACTTCTCTCAATATGTTAAATTAGATTTCAAACGAAACAATGTCTGCAATCTAGTGTTTATATCATTAAATAATGCGCACGTTTCGCATTTCCTCTCAAATAAAATCAAAATTTGTATTTATGTTTTTTTTCATCACAGCGTTTAAACTTAACACAAAGATGCGGTTCGCTTGATTACCCAGCATAACAACAGCAAAAAAAAACCTTTCGTAAGAGTATTAAGGAAGAATGATTTTTAAGAGAAAGAGAAAAAAATGTTTAAAAACTAAAAGGTTCAGTAGTTGCTATGGTTACCCACCGGATGCAGTTTCAAAGATTCGCTCAATAACAAACACGCGCCATTTAGCTCAGATTCTTTATAGAGCTGCAAATCTATTTTCGTTTCTTTATTTTCCTACTGTATTTTGACTCAAGTTTTCAACTTCATCTTATTACTTGGTTTTTTATCTCAGTCTTCATAACTCCACACACACAAAAAAAAAACATAAATGTACACCCAAACTAAATCAAAAAAAAGATAAGTCAACAAAAGTAAGAATGTTTCAACAAGTCTTACTTTGGACAAGACAAACTGATTTACACACACTATGACTATAAAGACAGAAACGAATAACTAAATTATTCTTCCCCGCCATGATCACTAACATGTCAATTCTCCCCCTTAAGTTTCACTCCAAAAACAACCATACAAAGAGTGAACACATACTCTCAATAGCTAATTGAATGAGTGACAATCTCAGTACACAAAGCACGTAGACTTACTTAACTGAAGCATTTCATTTCGACTCTGAACATTCAACGCACCAAAAGTAGTGTACAATAGTAAGTTACTAAGCTATACAATCAACTAAAAAAAATAAATATGCAAATTAGAAAGCTAAGTAGGAGATAAACTAGTCTTAAAAGCTAAACACATTAACTAAATGTCCATCTTAAGAAACAAAATTGATGACTATTTTGGACATTTTTTAAAACAAAACTTTTCTTGCTCAAGTTGCTATATTAATGTTTGACTAAAGCTTCGTAGCATCTTAATATAAAAAGGACTGACTACATTTTAAACAGCTTTGAAAAAGATGCCGAATCACGTTAAAAACATCAAATATCTTACACACATTCATTTGAAAATATCAGAAATTCTCCCACTTCCATTTACACATATAATGTACGGCATTGTCACTTAATCTTTCAATGGTAAAAATTCAGGAAAACATTCAACCCGAAAATTCAACAACTTGTTCACCAATTCAGCGTCAACTCATCGTGACGATGACATGAAAACGTCACATACACATTTCACCAGAAATGACAATGACTAAGCCATATTTGATCATTAATACCAATACCCAACGCTCTACAAATTAATAAACCAAAACCAATTTTCACCATCACAACGTAATAAAAAAACGACATACTGTACGCAATATAACGTTATAAATAAGATAGTGCATATTCCCAAACAAAATAAAAAAAAGTAAACTTATATTTTTGATTTGGTAAAAATTTTACCCACAAAAAATTTATGTAAATGTCAACGTATTTCACAATTGAGTGACAGCCAAAATGAGAAGCTACATAAAACACTTTCGATTCGGACTTATTTCCTAGGGTTATAAAAATATACGGATATAAAAACAAATTTATCGAAAAACGAGAAAGTGAGACTATGTTTTCAGAAGAGAATTTTTTTAAAAAAAAATATTTTACGGTATTTTATATACCAAAAAGCGCTACCTTTACGCTCGAGATCAATTTCACGTAAAAGAGAAAATAGAGAAGAATTGGGGGGGTTTTTGTACAGAGGGATGGATGAGGAAAATAGGTAGTGGATGATGATGATGAGGTGGTAGTGGTGTGGTGGGTTGGTGATATTTTTATCCTTTACTCTTTGCTCTCTCATTTTAAGCCTTTCGTACCTAAAAGCGACGAACGACGTCATTTGTTGGTAGAAAGCTTGGCGCCGAAAGAGAGACTAAACAACCGACTACTATTATAACAATGCACATACACGTTACGTATAAAGCTAGATGAAGGCTGAAAAGGAGAAAAGGAAGCTAGATAAAGGGGAGGGGGGGGTATATTTGAGGGTAAAGGGGATAGTTACTACCCAACTCCCCGGTCTGATAACAGATGGCCTGTAACATGAATTTCCCAGGTGCTATCTTGTTTCATATACAGACAAATGCCTCATACATATTTTGATCGGTTTAGATTAGAAGTTAGATTTATTGATCTTATTTTTAAAAAAAATAAAAAGTTATTCAAATTAACCAGCTGAATTTCTACTGTGCAAGAATTATCGAATAAAAATAATGTTATTGGGGTTCGTCCGATTTTCAATATCGAATTTGTGTAACTTGTAATTACAATTTCGTTCATCTTTTAGCAAACGTGTATTTACCTAGCATTTATACGATTTCAGTTGTATTTTAACATCAACCATGTAACTCGATTGAACATAACGGTATATCCATGTAAATAATAAACAAAGTAGCGATACTAAACTGCGGTTTTTCTGCATGATTAACAATATCGATGTAAATTTTTAATTATGACCACAACATACGTTAAAAGCGCAAATACAGTATCTTTGCTGTAAATGTTATCTACAGTATAACCAATTTAATACATTTCACAGTTGCACACATTCTGAAATGTATCAGATTCTTTTGTTGATAATTTGTAATACATTACATCAATTACTTAACCGTTACCATTGGAAATAGATAACATGGCAAATATTCGGTTACCAAATACACCAAAAATTGATTTTTTTGTTTTGCAATTGAAGTAACTTTTTTTTGGGTAGAATTACAGTATAACATTTTAGTATTACAGTTAATTTGATTATAGTGCGGCTAATACTGACAAAATCAACATCATTCTTAGACAAAATACCGTGACATTTAACTATAACTCTGCTAGATACTGAAAATCAGTGCATTCAAATAAGCTCATGTAGCATTAAATTGTAATTAGACATGTTTTCACCGACTTCGTGTTATTTGAAGTTGTTTTGGCTGAATGTGAAAAAGAAAATTTTTGCATTGTAAAATGCAAAGTGGGGTGGATTATTTAGAAAGCAGCGAGGCGTACTGCCGTTAACAATTTAATAAAAGAGAGATGTCATTGGTTGTTACGCTAAGTAAACAGTACAATATGTAGAAAATTATCATAGCAAAAGCTGAAACCTACCTTTCGCATGATCTCCTCACTCGTTCTCGCTTGCATGGCGCCGCCGTCCAGTTTTAATTATACTAAAGAGCTAATTACGCACACACGAAAAAGACAACGATGACTTTTGAAGTCAATTGCACAGCCAGACTCAGGCACACAACACATAAGCCCATTATGTTTTTACGATGACTTTGCATAGCGAACACTCTACATAGCTTTTTTTATACATCAATAATTTCTTTTTCTTTTTA
The DNA here is from genome assembly GCA_013389785.1 of Helicorthomorpha holstii. Classification (NCBI taxonomy): domain Eukaryota; kingdom Metazoa; phylum Arthropoda; class Diplopoda; order Polydesmida; family Paradoxosomatidae; genus Helicorthomorpha; species Helicorthomorpha holstii. The sequence goes on from JAAFCF010006680.1 coordinate 13,758,515, forward strand.
AATACACTGACCAATACAATGTAAGCCATATCACGCAGTAGTAACATTTGCCATATAATAGCCTAAAGGTAAAAGATTAAAGGTCAGTTAACCGTCGTTACTTTGTGCGCGTTTCACTTAGAAAATTGACCGCTGAGACACAACAAAAAAATAAAAATAGATATTTTTTTATCATATATTTCGTAACGTAATCGTGTCAAATGTGTTGTGGGGCATGTATATCCAAATTTAAATCTTCCCCCGCGGCATCTAAAACCGACTTAATGTCAACGGTTACAATTGAATGAATTTTTTTTTTCTGTATACGTTATAGATTGAACAAGTTGTACAGTAGTAACAGTGCCTATTGGCTATTCTACCTATACACACATTATATTGACCAGTGTTGTAGCATGTATTTGTCGTAAATAGCCGTCAGTTGGCATTGATGTCGCTTTCTGATAAAAAGCCTTAAACGTTAAGTACACTCAAACCACACAAACAACAACAACACGGTCGACAACTGCAACAAAAACATCGCTGATAACGCGTAATCCGTGATGCTTCAAACTTCCTCATGGCTTCCATACACACACATACTCAACTACATTACGGTTACCTAATGATCACACACGGTCACACCCCACACATACGGCTGAAGTTGTTGCAGGTATGGCTGGCTACAAAAAATGCCACACACACTTTTCCATTACGTTCACAACGCAATATCATTCAATAGGCAACGCCGGCGACACCATGCGGCCAAACAAACGCCAATTCCATCGGCAGAAATCCACACACGCTCGAACTGTGTGGATATGTGCACAATTATTTTTTTAAATAAATATTATACTATATACGTTTAAAAAAAACCAGTATTAATCGATGTGGGTAAATAAATTCCTTCATAAAAAAAATAATTTCCTATGATGTTATTATAAGTGACCATAAAGCGGGTAACAGATGTTGCAAAAAAGACTATTATTACTATTAATAAATCTCGTTTTTACTCTAATATTGGTCCTTTAAGCCGGGTTGGATTGGGCACAATCCACAGTGACACTAACACCACGCGATATAAACAACGTCTATGCACTTTTCAACCATACAATTGCCTCGGTTTACCCTCACTGTTCGCCACAGACACACCGGCGTTATGTGTTATACAACTGACAGTTGGGGAACAATCAACGAACCTAACGCCACCTAACCGTCGCCTAGCAACCTCTTCTCCGTCTGCGCCATCTACTGCTATTACTACAAACTAATCTCTAAATTCTCAACGGTTGGGCAGGTAAACTAGGCGCTAAATACAAAATATATCACACCAAAACAAAACAACATCACAACCAAAGACCATTACGACTTTGAGGGACTAGTAAAAGAGTATAAAAAAAAACATGAAAAAAAAATCAATGCGGTCATTAAAGATGACGGAGTCGCCATGACAACAAGGAAAAAAAAAAGTTTACACATACAGTACAGTAGTGTACATTGTATAATGCATACAACAAAAAAATAAAAAGAAAGCAGTAGAAAACACAAGAGATTTAGAAAAGAGAGTTAAATATTGTACAACACATTTTTATACAAGTCCTTCAGGATAAAATGAAACATCAATAAACAGTCGCCATGCAACGACAGTGTCCATGTTCCCTGCAAGTAGATTTCATAAGTAAACGCTAGAGCGTTGTTTATTTAATAAAAAGCTTGCTATCAAGTTACTAAAAATAAAACAAAAAATTCAATCAGCTTAAGAAGTTGCAAACTGTCCAAAGCAACAGAACAAAAGCAACAAAAAGTTAAAACTTTTATTAGGTACTTAAATTATAATAATCAGATATTTTTTGCATTTGCCAATACAGTATCACCAGTCGTTAATATTGCATTTATATCGAAATCAATGGTGCCTCTACTGAACAAATAAATGATTTCAAATCATGTAGTTGTCCAAATTTATTTTGACAATGCAGTAAACAAACCTTTCTAAAGTCCAGGAATACTAAACTATTATAACGCAATTTTGTAAAAAAGTTTGTGCTCCAAACTAAGTTTCTAAAGTTGACTTTAATTGGGATCAATGACGTATGCCAATACATCACTCATTGAACAAGATTTAGAAAGCCATAAAACACTTCGTGAAACCTCAAAACATCATCTCATTACAATAACATAACATCAGTTTCTATATCATTCTCATTTCAAATAATAACGCTCCCAAGTTTCAATTATTAAATTTTATTACTAAAAATAAAACTTTGACCTGAAATTGGTGTTTACGCACTCTCAACTTCCATTATGACACATTAAAGCAGTCATCATACAACATTGGAAATGCACACAAAAACTCCCTTTGAATCATGTCCAACTTAGCAAAAACAAATTCTCAATAAAGTACTCCACCACCATTAACTGTCTACGTGCACTTTAGAATTTCATCAAATTTGTTGTACGCTCATGTTGGCAATTTGGCTCTAATACGGAAGTCATATATTTACAAAATATTTACGATGGTTGCATGAAACGTAATAAAAACATATCAATTTCATTAAATTCAGATAGATACTCACTCACTGGCCGTAATAGCCTGTTACACAACCACCACGCAATGGAAAACGCAATTCTATCACTGAGCCTCCACACACACACACACACACGGTACCATAAAAATAGTTGCCAAGGGATAAAAATACGAAGGGAAAGGGGTGGATTGGGGAAATGGGGGCTGCACGTTGTCTGGAAAAATCAACTAACAACTCGGCCATAAATATAAATAACTCGTACAGAAAAACATAACGTATCAGGCTAGACAAAATAAACTGCTTGCTGGATAGATGAGGTCAAGGATGGCCAAACTAATTCCTTTAAAGGCTACCAAATTTTTATAACTTGAGTTTTTGAACGACAACTGATGGCAAAAGTTTAATACAGGGAATAGTTCAGCACACATTAAGATTGAATTCAGTGGTTAAAATTACTAAAATTATTCATTGATATCAAGAAGTGGTATTCTAAACATTGAATTCGTTTCACCCTTTAAGTGCCAAAACAAACCCATTAAAACACTATATAAATTCAGTTTTTGACTCTTTAGGGCTTAAGAGCTTAAAACCATGCATACTCTTATATGCTACAATGTAGTATTTCTTGTTACACTACTAACTTTGCCCAACTGCTTGAACATCCATTGATGATGATGCTCCAAGACTGAAATGCTGAACAGTATATTGACTTGTAAAAAATACATTACATGTACATACAGTACATGCATCACGTGATATGAGTGATGTGAAGAGGGGGAGTAATGGCCTCCGACTGGTTAACTAAAAAAGTTCCATCAAAAGTTTACGATGGTCGTAATTCATATCGTCCGTGGAATATCTAAACACAGGGCATAAAAGGGGTCACAACATTTTCAGTGCAGCTAGTCCTAACAGTACAGTAGTTGATGTTTTGGGTCTACAGTCGTAAAATGTCAGAAAATAGTGAGGGGGGGGAGAGTAAGCGAGAGAAAAACAACATTATGAGCCATCAAATTTCATCACATACAAACACAAACACTGATATAAACACACAGTGTTCCCATCATTAGCACATTGGGTGTTTTTCTAACTTAGGTTTGCCTACCTACACTACACACAGAGTGCAATTGTGAATTGAACATCAGAATTATGAGGGGGAGAAATTTTGTTTAGTTCCCAGCTCCACCTATAGAGCCTTGTTTTATTTGGAAAAGGGTGAGAAGTTGATTTCCGGCTACTCATTTACATTGCAAATAAAATGATCATTTACAATAGACAAGATTATGCATCAACTTCCGCCATATGCATCGATTTTTATATGTACAGCAAGCGCAAAAAAAGTTGCTATAAAAAAAGATAATTTTTTTCCAAAAAAAAATTAAAGTAAACCTCATTAGCATAATTCTAAATAATAAAAACGAGTTGAATTATTTTATATTGGATTAATAATGGCACGGAATTTTATTTAAAGCTAACTAAAATCACTAAACTTTGTGTCGCCTCTGTACGGTAAAAACATATAAAAAAAACACTAAATGAAATGTGTGATCGTCCTCCATATCTCTAACACTTTTTTCTAACCCAACACTCGTAGAAAATCCCAAAGGAAAACACATGCAATGTTTGTCATCGTAAATGAGGCAAACATTCAGTATCTTAAAATAAGAATCAATTTATCTGACAAACACCATTACCGATTTGTATCAAAAACAGCGTAAATTTCGCCTCTAAAATTTAATATGCCAAATATGTCAAAAATGCAGAAAAAAAAAGATTGCCAACAAAATTTAATTAATATAACCTAGATTATGACGCTTACAGCTACTGTATGTACAGTATATCAAACTCAGGAGATCAATAATCACTTATAAAAATATTTAAAATCAAACTGCTTTTAATCTTACCTTGTCTTCCGCTTCTTCAGCTCTGGTTTCGGCTTCGATTACACGACTTTCCAGCTCAGTCAACTAAAATAAGAAGACATAAAAGTTATTAATTGTCAAGTTTAATAAGCAATTCATTATACTGTAAATGAATTTTTAGTAATCACATTTAAATCATTTGTACTTTCAAGTCATTCAATTTTAGAAAAAAGTGCTTTTTTGGGAGTACTAAAACTGATTTCTGCATTGACTTGCATTAAAAAGCATAAATACAAATACTTTTGAAGTACAAATTCAAATAGAGAATTTATTTGCACTTCGGTTCAACAGTTTATGGACATAGACATCTATCAGAATCAATGTATTTCGAATTACATTGAAAATGCAGTGACTCTCATTGACCATATGTTCATAAACATTGTTCATTGAACAGACTTTTACATATTATATAATTCAATATGAAGCTATAAAATCGAACTAAAAATAACAATAATAAATAAAATTTGCCATTTATGTTTTATTATATAGCTCAATTATGTCAATAATGTATAGAGCACAAGTAAGATGATTTTAAACTGCATTTATTTTAAGGTTTTATATCAGCAAAAAAAAATATTTTATTGAAAAGACCTGGCATTGGCTAAGTTACGTCATCAATCATTTCCAACCAAATTTAATTTTAAAATTTGGAGCACCGATGTCTAAAATAGAATTATCAGTGGATAAAAACCTTAAAAATTATTCGGCCTATACAGTTATTTATTTTATGTTTCGGTTGCTGCGAATAGCGTTGTTTTGCGTTAAACATGTCCGCTGTTTGTTGTCAACAGTAAATGAATATTTGTCGTCTGAATAGCAAAACGCAAATGTGTAACGCACACAAAATTCTATTAATATTAACGAAGGAATCAGGATCGTCGGCTTAAGCACGGATTACACAATACTGTCACAGTCAATGCAATAAATTAATCATCCAACATTTAGCTATCTAAAAATGTACCCGACATCCATTATTAATTGCTAATCATCAAATTTAATGAATTCACGTTTGCATGTTCACTATGCCCATACAAAATTATTAATAATTAATTAAAAATGCAATGTCGGCAAAGCTTTTAATTACGTATCTAACTGCAAAGATGAACAGTATTACGATGTCTTTATATTCATTACAAAAAAATTACAGTATTTATAAGCTCTCTTTTGTGCTAAATTATTAGCACACATGACACAAACATAAAGCTAATTAAATACAAACATTTAAATTTAACAGAAAATAGATTAAAAACGTAATCCTTAATAATCCAACAATAAATCGCATTAGATTTAAAGATTTATAAATTACCCAGTTTTGTATAGTCAAAAAACAAAACAAAAAAAAAACAACAGGATAGTATTAGTGTCCTTCCCATCCATATTTGGTCATTTTTGCAGTCAATTTCTAGCATAGCCATTCCCTTTCTTTTTGATGATCTATAAAAATCGCTTACGTTTGGTCACACTGACCATTAAAGCTTTGAAAAGAAAACGGACAGAATACAAATTAGCCTCTTTACTAACATCTGAAACCTTTTCTAATATTAAGAAACATCGAGGTCAAGCGTGACAATTCGTCATAACATATAGGAAGTAATCGCCCACTCCTTTCCTCTACACATGGACACATCAATTGTTAACACATGGTATATTCTCACGACACATGTGGTCACGTTAGAAGTGACCACCACTTGCCAAATGTCTTTCGACTACTTGCACATTAAGCCATAAAGAGAAAGATGAAAATAGAAATTGTCAAATGTTATTCATTGTAATAAGACTAACTTCATTTTAATCAACCGAACATTACAACTGAAACCTTAGCAATTTAGCATGACCAAAGATCGACTAAGTATGACGTCTAAGCAATATCTGACAGACGTACTGTACTGTACTTTGATGCAATATTGCAAAATAAAAATGTCTTTCTTTTCCCTCCAATATATCATAATAAAACTCCAAATATTGAAGGGGGAAGAAGATGCAAGTAAAAATGAGAAAATCTATGCAAATGTCGTCTACAATGGTTGACTCAGTAATCGATACATCGCCCTTACTATATCATATTCATGCTTTACCCCATAGTAAAATATGCATTATAAACGATACTCAGACATGCATAACATCTTTTTTTATATATTAAACGCAGAAGTTTGTTAAAGATAAAGAAAATATTGTAAGGATCTATAAAAAACGAAGAAAATATTGATCAAGAGATATCAAGATACTGTATGTATGTAACGTATACAAGAACAAACATAATGAAAAAGCAAACATTAAAAAAGTGTAATTACAATAAATTCCATCATAATATTTGCTTTATATGAGCTATTGCATTCGAAAGTTTTTGAAAATTAAACAAAAATATTATATACTACGAATGTAAAATCAACATAAAATGGCATAGTTGCATGTTTATATAGACATAAATAATTCGCAATCAATATAAAACTGCAATGTCACATTTTTAATAGCAATAAAAATGAGCTTAAAAAATTATCACCGTCGTTAAAAGTTGCTATATTAACATATTTGTACTGACAGTACTGTACATACAAGTTTATGATCAATAACATAATTAGGGTATTCAGAGCCAAAAAAAAATGCAAGTACAGTTTAACGGGTGATTTTCTAAATTAGATCACGGATATGAACAGTGCTAATAAAAAACGAGACTACTATGTATCAGTATCAATGACAATTTTTCTCGTTTTTTTCTTGTCGTGAAGATCAACGTCATAATTTAAAATATTACCCTGTATAATAAACTTTCTTCATCACTGAAAACTAAATTGTAATGTTCATGTAATACTTTAATTTACTATACAAAAAAATACAGATAATCACTCCTAATAAATATGTAGTTTTAAAAATGAATACATTTAAATTAAGTAAAACTATTAAAAATCGTGAATGTATCATTTGAAAACACCATAAAAAAGTCACCGGATTTATACACAATTATCTTGAGTTTGTACAAATTTGTTATCAATATGTACTATACGGTATAAAAGCATACAACTTATAATCATGTAATTTGTCGTGCAAACCTGTCAGTTGCCATATTAAAATAAAGCTAAGCAAAACTCATTAATCCATCACTCTTCATCCATTCTCAAGTCGATATAATTGATGTGTCTTATGCTTGCGAATAGAAATCAGCTGAAGTCACGCATGTGAAAATGATAATCATTTAAATGGCAGGGAATATAGTGGGGGGAGGGGGAAAGAGTGTGAAGGGAAATGGAAGATTTTTCTCCCTTATCCCCTTCGTTAACTTCCATCATGGCGACTTACAATGGTTCTCCTCCCTCATTTTACAATATCGATTTTACAACGATTCCCATAATATTATATACTGTACATTATATTTCGAGTGAAAAAAAATATTCACACGAAATTATTAAATCTGATGCTTCAAATTCTGACATTCGATATTTAAATTTTCTTCTCTAAAAAAAGGCTTATTTCATCACAAAATACTGTATCTACACTTGGAGAAAAAAAATTCACGAAATTTCTATCAATTCTAATATAACTTGTCCCTAAAAGAAAATATATACCAGACGTGAAGATCTGAATTTTTATTTACGAAACATCCATCAATTACGGTCCTCACAACTAATCTATAGCACCTTCAATATAGCAGCACAAGCAAATGTTGTAGTACTAAACCGGATGGAATCAGTGATACTACAGATGGTTGACGTCATTTATTCCTCCCTGTTACACCATATGTCACCTAACTTACATATGGTGGTAACTCTCAAAGTCCTAAAGTGCTGCTCTGAACCTTAACAACAGCAATTTCAGCAGTGGCCAATAAAAGAAGAGAAAATGGCGTCCAACAATTAATTATTAAATTCAAAAGTAGGCAAAGTTGATGTTTGAAAGTTTAGAAGACAAAACGCAGAAAAACACCAGCTTTAACAGCAAAAAAAATCAAATACATTGTGCCTAAAGATCCTATTAGTAAATATTTAGTGGTTCACAACAAAGTTCTGCAAATGAACACTATCGTTTTGTCACTTGTGAAGCTGTGACTAACTAATTTGAAATGCACTTTGCCATCGAAATATTAAGTTAAATTTGAATCTAAAATCCCAAAATAATCATTAAAAGTGTTCAATTGCAAATCTACAGTATTTTGACCTTTCATCTGACAGACTTTCAAATGAATACCCCTCTGTCTAATAACAATTTTACAGCCAAACACAGTATCATAACAACGGTTTGATGTCCTAGTCGCGTCCATCATGCGTAAATATATGTCATGCCACCAGGGGCATAGTGGTCGATTTTGGCATTAAAAATCTCCTTTCAAATTGAGCTGTTGGAGCAAAGCAACACCAGCAGCAGCCACAGACGGCAATTTCATCGTCATAAAGTTGATATAAAATTAATGGAATTGTTTACACCAAAAATACATCTCATGTTTTGGCCTCCCCTATTCTTTTCGTGGTTCTACCATTTTCATGTGTGTTAAAGTCGATAATTTACGCTTTCCACTTTAATTAGCTAATTACAATGAAGCTAACTATGCGTTTACAAAATGAATTTACTAAGGCAAAATAAATTTTCCGTACAATTTACGTTAAAGTTTGAAAGCAATATTAACTTTTTTTATGCAATTCCATTTGCAGTTAAGCAAAACAAAATATTAATAACGTTATGAAAATCTAAGTCGTTCTGCGACATAAACTGCAGCAAAGAAAAAAGAAAAACTAAACCAAAAAAAATAAATAAAATGATTTTATTATTTTCATGTTTAAATAGAAACAATGCATGAAAGCAGTTAAAATAAGATACAATCCTGTTTTCTCAAATAAATAAGAACAGTTTAAACGTTCCCATAAGCCCACATCATATCATACATGTTAAGTATTAAAGATAATACGAAAATAATAGTAAAACCAGAAAAGTGCGTGTGTTTTAGGAAGATGTAACTTAGATGGGCAAGACTGTTATTCCGCTGATTTAACAGCTCATCTAACCATCGCCATAGCTATTAACAACAAACATATTGCAAAAGGAAGCAATAAATCCAAAACAATGCTCATTTAATATCCACCATAGCCGTTAAAAATATTCGTACAAGCAATTTAGATGCTGATACACGATTGTAAATGTGTAATACGTACTGTAAATGCTCATCGTTACATTCTAACTAAAAGTTCAGAAAAAACTCCACAAAAATACACAACTAATGTCATTCTTGTAAAAATAAATTGAGAATTTTTACCAATTATTATGTCAATATGCAGTACATCAGATGGGTCTACCCAAAAAATTAAAGTACAGTATAAAATCATAGCTTACAATGTAGGTTTAATGTACCCTGTACTAAAAATCAGTAGAAATGTTTTACTTTTATTCACGTTTCAATGATACCAGCTGGGTTAAAATATTTTGCTTAAAACCCATTGATGAATCACATCGTCATTTACACAATTAGCAGCCACTTAAACGCCTTAGTTATCATCTGCTCATCCACGCCATCTGCCTCAGTGCCTCTCTGTATTGTTTATCTATTATGAGAACCTTTTCCCCAAACATTTCATTTTTATTATTATTACTCCAACGCTGATTCATTCGCTCATTTATGACCAAACCCTCGGTGTTAACCAACTGGTTCACACGACCACTTTAGTAGCCTATGTGAGGATGACGCAGAGTCAGCATGAAGATGATGACCGAAAAAGTAAAGCGTATTTTAATTAAGAAAAACGATCAACAAAAAGGTTAAAACAACAAACAGGTTAATTGAAAAGTTGTATACAATGTAATAATTTCAGCCATCATAGTTTGGCCATGTATTTTTAATATCTTTTCAAGTGCTCCACGGGTCCGTGCTGATTAAAATTTAAAATGACGTAAAAACAAGCATAGGAAAACATTGGTCTTTGGCTGATAACAGACTACAGATCCATCTATTGTTAAAATAAAGATGCCGCAATGAAAGAATAGTTTTGGAGGGATTTTTAACGGCAACATCAAACAATTTTAACGCATGCGTAGTGATGTTTCAACCGTCACAACGCAGCATCCAGTGCATTTGACGCCATCTATCTGTTGTTCACAAAATCGTCAATACGGTTTAGTTTTCTCTCATTTATACGGTTTTCATGTTTGGCGGGAAATGTCAAAATTCAATTAGACATTAAGCAAGTTTCATTCATTAATAAGCTAAGATCCTTTTAAAGAAAAACTTGAAATTGCTTTACCGTCGTTGGTTTTATGGGGCATCTCAATTTTAATTGAATCAACAATTTATCACGACTTCTACCTAACGTTTTTTGCTGCAATTTTAAAATAAAAAAGATGGATTGCAGTTTGAAAAATCCCACACTAGGTGGCGGTCTGTGATCCATAATATTCCAACGTGCTTTTGCTGTGATCCATCACTCTTAAGTGTGTGATTCTGCTTATAGTCAACTATGAAATCTGCGCAGCATCACAAAACTTCTTATCGTAAAAATACTCCTACGTAGATTCTCTATCGTAATGTTATAATTATATTTACAATAAAAATGAAAATAGGAAGCAATTACTAGGTTTTCAGTTTTCTCGTTCTAAAACATATGAAAATTACTTTAATGTTCGAATTCTATTATTTAAAAATTTTAAGATTTTTTAAAGCATTCATTTCGTTTGAGCCAATTAATAAATGAATTTTAAAAACGTTAAAAAAAATTAATTTTTAATTAGAGACCTTTTACCTTTAAAAAAAAATCTTGCACGTGAAAACCACAAAAAGTTCAATTAACTCGATTTAAAAAAGTGTTTTGCATTAAAAAATGCACGAGTAATGAGTAATGGAATTATCCCTCCCTCTAAATCCAATGAGTTATGCCGTGTTATCATTTTCTCATTTAAACGCATAGGGATTTTTCTAATTCACAAAATCCTTTAACTCCATAATGTCTAGACAGATGGCGCCACCAAGTTCACTTTGATTAGAAAAAAAATTGTAAACTTTCCAGCATCTGTTGCTAAGCAACCGAGATGTACTGTACACCAGTTTACAAATTTATATTAAACACAATCTCCCTCTAGCGGCGCTCCATCAACAAAACACTAGTTTGGATCAATATTTCATCATTGTTTTACAAGACTTCACTGTCAAAGTAAATATTACAAGTCTTAATTAAATTAATTTGAAATTGCATTGTTTATATTCATATAAATTGTTAAAATTTTTCTACTTTCATTACAATTGCATAACGCACTTTTCTTATACTTATTTTTCTATACAACCACCGGTACTTATCCTCCAAAGCCTCCCTATCCTCTCTTAACAAACACTTGGAATTTCATTAGGAAACGAATTAATCACTCGTCCATTAAAATAGGCTCATCTTCAGTCATAAACTAAATGGACCAACTGGGAAAAATTTAAGACATTAGAAAGAAGTAGTAAGAAGTAAGGCTCCGCTCTTTGTTTGACGCTCCCTACGGCGTCGTACTAACGACGAAAACGAACGTAAAACCCAGATTATACTCGCTTCATTAACAAAAGGTTTGCTGTATAGTTAATGTCAACTTTTATTACTACTAATTAATCGACAGGAAGCACGTTAGTCACTTTAATGAGCGCTTGACTATTGATAAACATCCCCAAAACAATCGAGTCATCGCAGCTATAAAGTTTAAACTTCCATTAAAATCAATGACGTTTAACGTTAAAACTGTCGATTTAACTATTATCATTAAAAAACCATTATCATTAAACTATTTAAAACTTTTTTTTTGAAGTTCAAGTTATAAATTATTTATTCCCTCGATTGAATTTCAAATTTTAACGACGTCTCTAATGTTAAAGAGAGACTTTTTTATAAGTGTTAATAAAGGTTGAGTAAATAAATGAAAATATTCCTTAGAAGTTGTGTATAAAACTCAGCCAGCCATGCAAACGAGCACTAAATTAATATGTGAGTCATTATGAGTCAGTACTCAAGCGCCAGTCAAGCTGATGATAAATCGGTTAAAAAATTTTTAAGTAAATTTTTAGAGGAAGCAGCGTTTCCGTCGTTTTACCCGATAAAATTTAAGTCAATTAATAACCAAGAAAAAATGTATACCGGTATTGAAAATACATCATTATAACAAAAATATAAAAAAAAATTGACGTCAATTTTCATCTTTAAAGTTTTTCATTTAAAGTTATAAACAAAGCAAGTGGAGCAACTGGTGGAATAGCATATTGCTTTTTCTTCAAATAAAAAACATTTTCAAAACAATTTTCAAGATGGTGGATTTATATACACAAAAAAAAAAATCTTCAATATACATGCATAAAATTGTGATATCAAAAATATGGCACTGCATAAAGTAAGAAAGCGAGACGACGATAGAAGAAAAAAAAACCAAGAAACGCAGTGGAATATGAAATTATTTGATAAATTGCTTTAAATTCGTAAAATGGCATTGATTAAGTTTATGGCATACATTAAATGTCAAGTAAAGGGTCGTAGGGCGTTGTTAGCTGTATATGTCATATACAAAATATGCAGTACCTTATCTAGTACAACCATTGCACACAGTATACTACCGTACAACAATACATGATAACCCATTTTGTTTCCATCTTAATATTAAAAAAAAAAAACACCCGATGGTTTCTAACGAGCAAGAGGGAGAAACAGCGTTCCCAATATACGAAAAAGTCGTTTATAACGTTAAAAGAAAGAAAAAAAAATTAAAAAAAACTTCTCGACATTTATTAAAGTAAGCCCATTGCCTCGTGAACCCCCTCGATTAAGTCTTTTTAGGTGCTTGGGGGAAAGCAGAAATACACACAGCAGCGTCATCGACAACTCAATAATTCAGCATCATTATAAAATGAAGTAATAAGACGGCGACAAATGGGATTTGGAGCTCCATAGGACTTCCAAGAAAATAATGTCAACAGCCATCGAAGAACACGCGCATCTAATATAGCTGTGTATCAGCTATACAGTGTGTGTACGTGAGTATGTACACAATGCACAAGAACCGAGTGTCAATATAAATTTGATACTGGTCGCCATTTTAAACTATTATCATTTTTCAAACACGTGTAACACAGCGATAAAGCATTACACAATGTGAAAAATACTAACACGGCAACACCACAAAAATACTAAAATAAAAAAAAGTTTATATAATCGACCATAATAAACGATGCTATTTTAACAACTGCCATACTTAAATTCGATATAGAGCACGTTGTTGCCATAAAACTAAAACAATATTTTTAGTAATAAACAAATGATCGATTATTAAGCAACATATTAATACACAAGCATTGAATTTACGAGGTTTTCTCATGAAACATATCAATATTGTGGTTAAATTGACTAGATAAACCTCAGTTATCACACCATTAAGCTCAACAATGTTAAGCTGGTGTTCATTCAAGTGTTTACCTTAGTAAATACCCTGTTAAGTAATCAACATAATCTAATCGCAAACAAATTTACCTTAAAGAACACTCAACAATAAATCAATTTTTCATTTTTATAACAGATAACGAGAAACAATGCTTTTCCAATGCCATTCAAAATGCATAATTTCCCATACCTCGGTTTATCTTTTAAAGTTGAAAGAGTACAAAAAATAACTTTCTTTAACAAGAAGAACTTTCTTACCAAATAAAGTACATCCGCTAAACTCATTATGTACGTGTTGTATATTTTATTATATTTTCTAAAGTTAACTTTCCTCGAGGCATTCAGATCGTTCACTTTACCGTAATAATGTTATTTGCGCACCCTTAATAATATGCGGCATAAACGACACCATCTTTCCAAGTTGACTTCAATACAGTCGAGGCCACTTGGTACGAGTCCATCCTAACCACTTAATGAGTATGTTAATAATGTGGCGACATTTTACAGCCTACTGGAAAGCATTCCTAAATTAAACATCGTCTGGTGCTCTCTGCTTTACTTTAGCCTACTAAAATGGACGGCGACATATTTGGTTAGCTGAACATCATGTAAAAGCAATAAAATATAAATAAAGCCAACAGGGACAAATCATCAAAGCGTACTTTTTGTTGTTGTTGTAAATCCTATCTAACCACAAACAATATGTGACAGTGTTTAGAGGTAAAAAAATCAATGTAGATATAAAAAAATCATAATGCCAATTCGTTATGTATCCGCTATGACATTAACGACAAGATTAAGCCGAGTCATGAAAAATCTCCAAAAACGTTTTTATGAGCGGCATTCGACCCGACATTTTTTTACGACAATAGTCGAGACATCATGTTGGCCCCAACCAATTCTTACAACTACATTGTATACACCCAAACAGATAAAGACAACCATACGTTTTTATTTGTCCAAAAGCATGACATAAAGCTTGGTTAAATCCTTCAAATGTCATCTTTAACAACAACAAAATTATAAAAAATAGGTTTTCAAACAAAAAGCAAAGTTTAGCACAGTACAATGCTAAGACAAGTCTTAAGAGACTAAAGTGATGAACACACCATGGGGTAATTATTATTCAAACGGAAATTTAATCGTACCGATGCAAGTCACAACATTTAAATGACTAAGCGAACTCAATCACGTATTAAGCCATTAAATTTGTAAAATATAAAAAACAAAACAAATTGAATTCGTTGCACAACTAAAAAAACTAATATACTTAATATAAATATTACAAATCAAAACGATGCTAAGAGTATTATTGCGCAGTCACAATATGCAAAAACATCAACAAAAAAATAAAACAAATGTACTAGCAAAAAAAATTAATTATATTGACTTTTTTCAGCTAGCTTTCAATTAATTAAATTCAATTAATGCAAATGAGTTAATCTCTTCAATATGTTACTTAAGACGACGCGTTTAATCTCTTAGCTGTGCATCCCTACACAATTAATGATATGAAGATTCGATGCCCTAAATCATTAGAATTCAGCAAAAAAGTCTCCCCAAACAACTTCGAATAAATTTAATTTTTTTTCACTACAACAAAATAGGAAGTGATAAAGTCCTCAAAAATAATGATCTCTTTCCTAGTATTCCTCGCTTGTCTTAATCTTGAAATAAATTTAGTTAATCAATGTACGAATTTACAACAAAAAAAAAATAAATAAAAAGTAAAAAACAAAACAAGTTTGGTATTTATTTTATCGGTTACATACTGTTTTAAGGGTTGTACATACAGTACAGCAAACCAGTGGTGTAGTCATAAACAGCATTGAAAAAAAAAATGTTGAACGGCTAAAACAACATCACCTCCCAAAACCCATAAAAATCGGATTAAAACAGCATTCAACTTTATGGGCATTTTTGTTGAGCGTTTTCCACATGCTACAGTTCAGTATACATCACATATACATGATATACTGTAGAGAGTAAACTACAGAGCAAGTAATGACACCAGAATACACCGAAACATCCATAATCCCCATACACCAATAATCCGAAAAGTCAAAAATCACAAAGAAAAATATCAGTTGGCTTGTCACTGAATGTTTCAAATCAATAAAAGCAGCAATATATAAACTCTGAAACACTCACAGAAGAGTTCATAACACAATCTGGAATAACTTAACTCAAGTAAAATTTACAAGAAAAAATTATGTTAGTCACTGATTGCCCTAAAATTGACACTAAGGTAAAATTTCTCAATGGGACAGCGGTCACTTGAAGTCCAAACGTTAACTAAAAGCATCAATCTATTACTTAACATTAACCTAAATTCAACGATAAAGAAAATGTGATGACTTCAACAACTAACAAGCCCAAATAAAATAAATTTCAATTTTTAAATTTCACATTTTGCACAATATTTCTGTGTTTGTAGTGCTAAACATCTAAGCTCAGATTATAAATGTCCGATAGTAGCATTAAGTCGCAAATGTACGTTAAAGCTTTATAAAGATTTGTTTTTGCAGAAAAAATACACAAATGTTTTTTCTTAACTCTTGCGACAGCTCGTTATTTTCGTTGGTCATAAAAACACAGATTTATATCGACTGTAAACCTTTCATTCCTTCTTGTACATTTTCAAAATACAAAAATACAGTGCAAATACTAAACGGACCATTTGTAAAATTCAGTAAAAAATAAAGAGTCTACTCAATCTAACACTTGCGTGCTTTTTACAACAGCTGCCATATCAAGCAACAAAAACTGTCAATTGTAAACTACGGAAGTCCGCATTACACGCCAACATTATTTCCTTTTTCAGTCGACTATCAACTGCAACGACATAAAACAAATTTTTTATATTACATTAGACAATGCGTCAATTAAATGCAACAATAACTGCATGAAAACTCTTTGCAAAACGTTGA
The DNA here is from genome assembly GCA_013389785.1 of Helicorthomorpha holstii. Taxonomy (NCBI): domain Eukaryota; kingdom Metazoa; phylum Arthropoda; class Diplopoda; order Polydesmida; family Paradoxosomatidae; genus Helicorthomorpha; species Helicorthomorpha holstii. The sequence continues at coordinate 13,775,236 of JAAFCF010006680.1, forward strand.
AATGAAAATTCCCAGCTAAACTGACATGTAATTATCTCCTCTGAAATGCTTATAAAATTTAATTTCAAATGCAAGAGCTTAGTTGACAAGTATTGATTTCTTACAAAACAAAACAAAAAAAACACAAAGTTTTTCATACATAGATTAATAATTGAAAAGTTGTATTATAAAGTACATTGTTAAAGTATAACTTTAAGCTTATGATCAGCATAGAAAAATTCTAAACTATAAGTAATTTGGCTGATAAGTAGTGATCCCTGAAGTACAGTTTCTCTATTAGGTGAAGGCTCACTTCTTGTCAGCTAGTTAAATTACTTTGTAAAGCTCAACTTAAAACCATCATACGGGTTATTTCGCATAGACTAACCAACTTAAACCGACTTTGTGCAATTGCAAGTCAAAATCCGATAGGAACAACATACTTGAAACGCAAAGCAGGCTCAAACACCGGTTTAACATACGAAAAACAACCGGTAAAAACACGATAAAAGTATCAACGGAAAACAAGATAACCAAATAGAAACCTAAACCATATTACAATTCTAAGTCTTCTTTCTTATCTGCCAAGGGTTCAAAATAAATCCATCCAAAAGATTTTTTTCTTTTACAAATTGAAGGAATTTCCCCGTAAAAAAAATCCGACAATGTCTATTTATGTTTCACAACACACCGAAACAATGTTAACAAAAACTAAACAACACGCTAAACTAAATTCTTTGCAAAGAAAAAAAGATAAGAAAAAAAAATTAATAAGACGTCTAGAACCTCAAAATGGTGGGTTTGAAACGACACGAAACTGTTTAGCCGAGCGAGAAACATTACATGATATCCTAAATAAAAGTCAAAAGCTTATAGGAATTTTGCTTAAATGTAAATTTTCAATGAATCAGTTGCAACCAAGCGTTCAAACAACGCAAGTCGTAATAACACGATTTCCACCTCTGGTTTTCCGGTCGATTTTAACCTAGACATCACTTCCTATTTGGAGAAAGACAATCATCAACAACTTTCACTACTTCCCATAAAGAAAATCTCAGACTTTAGAAGCCGTAAAGCGACGTTATGAACTCAACTGAAGTAACAAATACCGTAATAATCTTGTAAACTACCTCTTGGCAGACAAACAAAACCAATAAAAACTTCCTCTAAAACTACAATCCCCGCAATGAAATGAAACGTACTGGCCGTAAAACACAACTAACCATACGTTTATTCAACAATATCCAGATTAATAAAAGAAGAAAATTGCTACAATACTGTTCAAGTCATTAATTACTGGAGCCTCCACTATTTTAAATCATTTTTAAATGCCATAAAAAAACCGGTATAACATTGCCTGAAACTGCGCATTCCATAAGTCACATTTGTACACAGTACTAGCTAAATTACAGAGTGATCAGATAATTTAGGTACCCCAAATGTGACACCTCGAGTGACAATTTAAAAAACGTTGAGTTAAACAGTCTTGGATGGCCTTCATTAGACAAAAATTACAAATATACAAATTTATTTGATGAAGTTCAAACAATTTCTTTGGCTATTTTCTAATAATGACAAAAGGTAAATAAGTTTTGATACCCTAAATAGCCACTCGAGATTTGCCACATTTGGAGTACCTAAATTATCTGACCACCTTGTGTTTAGCACCATAGAAAGCCATGAATTACAACATTTGTCCTTCTATTTTCTATAATAATGCTTGGACTCATCGACAGGGTAAATCTCCCTGTATTTATTGCACTTAGAACTTCAGCAATACAATAAGTCATAATAAACCAGTTATAATTCGGTATAACTACTGCACAACATCGTAATTAACTCTCCCATAATTGATTAAGTGCTATCAAATTAAAAGTTTCCTGCATTGTAGATATGTGTACACAGTTGGAAAACGTTTCTTAAAAACTAAAAGGCTTTATTTTCTTTTCTTCCGTCTATGTGCAATGTGAAACTATAAGATGGGAAGTTTTGATAGCACAAAATAATGAGCATATAGTATTTCTATCGTAGCTAGACATTTGGCTCCAGTACGGCGTCCTCCAGCATCAAATTTCAAAATCTTTACGCACACTAACTCGTTGTTTAGAATCGCAAAGAACAAAAAAAAAAAAACCTTTTATAGTTGCATGATAGTTTATTTTTCTTTGATATTAATAGAAAATGCGATTGTTTGAGTTTGTAGCTACAGTTTTTACTATTTATCTGATAGTGCCAACGTCCGAAGAAAAACAAAACAAGATGCAAACGCTTGCAAAAACGAATTCAGATAAACGTAGTAAAACAGAACTTCCAAAATGCGCCACTAGTGACCAGTTAAATATGAAGAAAATGTTTGCATCTTCAATAAACTTTACTAAAACTTCTTCTTTAAAGATTTTATCTAACTTAAAAATACACAAATTTTGTTTTGATTGAAAATGAGATTTACTTTTGCAAAAAAAAAAAAAAAGAGTTGCTGGGGTGGGAGTAGTGGTGATAGAAGATGAGGCGGCAGGAAAGAAAGAAATCAACAAAAAGCCCTTCTCTTTTTCGGATACTGAATTTCGTGTACAAATAGGAAAAGGAAAAAAAATAATCCATTAACAATAGTTTTTTTTTTTTTTTTAGTTTCCATGACAACTACTAAGAAAGTATCTTAAACGTCGACTTTTAAAGCTGATTAAGTATTAATTCAAAAAACAAACATTTTCACCTACTATACAGCACGAGTATCTAAGAAAAAATAAACTTAATAATTGAAGAATTCTTTTAAGGATGCTAGATCCTCAAATCAGTAACAATACAACAGCTGCCATCTGGTTACACAGCGTCGATTGTATCGGTAATACGCTAATTAATGTTGATAATAAATTAATAATCTGTATAAAAAATTAAGACACAAAGCAAACCCTTTAAGTAGAGTAACAACTAAGCACCCCGGGTGATTTTCTGAATTGAATACATTTGTTCTCATGGTAAGAAAAAATCGAAAGAAATCGTCTTTAAATTAATAGGATTTAGTGCCGTTTCTTTATCAGCATTGTTACCAGTTTTTCAATATAAAAAATCACAAGTGTTTCCCAACTTCCAAAACGTTCTTAATTAAGGCCAAAGATGACATTATTTACAAAATAACTCAAAAATCTTCACTTTAAATTCTCAAAAAGTTTTTAAAATAAAAAAAAAAATAGTTTTCAGTTAAAACACAGTTGTTCTCAGAATTAAATAACAAAATCTTTCCACGTTGATTTATTTTAACCAGATTATTAAATATAACCCAAAACTACACTCTTTAAGCTGGCACTGTAATTGCTCTGAAATATTCTCTAGAAATCTAGTTATCTAAATTGCATTACTTTGAAAAGATGATTAAAATATGAAAGCGTGTAAGATGAAATTAATATTTTATAAGGTATTTGTTGTGAATAGAAAATCCAGAGGAGGAAGCCATTGTAAACGAATTTTCATCATATCGTTTGCTGAGCAGCGGAATATCTTTGTGAATAATCTCCTACGTAGAAGATGGAAAGAGCGAATGAAAATTCTGCATAATTTAAAACAAAATCTCTATCTCTCTCACTCGTTTTTCGGAAGACATGTTGGGATCGAAAAAGTGATGGGAGAAAACTCATCTACGAGTACAACGCATGCTGCAATGATATTAGTTCCAGAGACTCCAGTAATAATAGATTATCTTCCCACAAAGTCACATTTTAGTCTAAATAACCGGAAATGAAAAGTAAGCAACATGATGGACAGCTTACGAAAAACCAAACAAAACAAAAAAAAAATCATACAACTAAGCTCACTTTCAATAAAAATAAAAATGACTACTTTTCCATCTCCACCCAATTTAGAAATGACATTGTAAACAATTTGCAAAACTGAAAAATTCAATTACACCTGCTCTCCTGGATTATCTTCACGTCATCCTGGTCTTAATTTATGATCCAAAACTGTCTCCATTATAAATTCCGAAAATAGATTAAGCAAGAAATAGCTGACCTTTCATTGTTTTCAATTAATTTCCACGAATTACAATGGCGCTAGATCTCATTTTTATTCCTTTTGTCAACAGTGCATTATCACTGCTAATTTGCTCATTTTTCCTATCTAAATAAATATTTGCATTTTGCATAATACACAGCAACACCATGCATAAGCTCAAAACGTATTCGGTCTTCCTCCTAAAGTTTTAATTTCAGATTAATTTTATCTGCATGAAATGCAAACAAATTTTCTCTCACCAAACAGCAATTTAAATTCAAGAACGATTTCATTGCTAATTTAATCCGCCATCATCAAATGCAAATTAGATCCAGCATTCACATATAAAAAAAAAACATCTGTTGCTTATCACGTAAACAATACGAACAGTATTGTCATCACTTTTCGCAACTTCTCTTGCAACTGTATATGCAAGTAAGTTTACTGTATACACAAAACTTGTTATTGGATTCCTTGGAATTGGGTACCAATCAAGAACATGATCCCTACGTTACTTCAATAATAGAAAATTATTGCCCTAAGGTGCGTAACCAATAACTAGAAAGCAGATTTCAGTAGTAATTTTGTCTGGTACTCTATTTCAAACCACATAGCATGTCTCTGAAAAGCTTTAAATCCAAGTGGTTTTCTCAGCCGTCACATTCGATCGTTGACATGCCTTACGTAAATTCCCCAGTCAACAGGAGATGGCCAATTAGAGAAGCGAATATGCCCCCTCCCACTCCATCCTCTTTATACACTATATACAGTATACTATAGTTAGATAGTACAAAGGCGTCTGGTGTATTGCTTAGCTGTGTACATGCAATTCGTTTTAGCTAAAGTAAACCCTTGCGAGTGGCAAACATTTTTTTCTTTTCCACGAGGAACAGTCGCTAAGTAACACAAACAGCAGTTCATCTTCAATTATTAAAGACAACAAATCATAAGCTACAATTAAATAACTTATATTAAAAGTCCAATTAGAATTGCTACACTGGTGTACTTGTAAAGATAAAACATTTAAAAAAACATCATAAATTATCATGCTTAACCGATGCTTTTCCATTAAAAATTCATGCAAAAAAAAACAAAAAAAATTGTTCCGCCACCAACATTAATCAACAAAACAGTAATAAAATGCGAATTTCCTTAAACAAATTTCCAATAATGATCATAACTGAATTTTAAAGTAAAAATGGCGGTATAACTTTTTGTATTTTCCTCACTTAAATTGTAGAAAAGTGCTCACAAAATCTACTTCCATCGATTTTTTTTTTCGTTGTCACTGTTGTTGTCACAGTCATTGAAGTTGTTTGTTTAGACTTTAAGAGTTTTCTTCAACTCAATTTAAAGAATCGCTTGTTTTCAATTCAAAAGTACTGTACTTTTTGTTTATGCCTGTGTACATCATCTTCCCTTGTCTCTACTTCTAGGTCTCCTACTTGGCGGAAAATAGCAAAGGTTCTAGCTCCCTGCACCACAGCAATAATAATAAAACTTCTTAAAAAGTTCAGCAACGAACTTTCGTTAAATAACATTTCTATAAACAAATATATTACATTCCAAGCATATCAAAGTGAAAAATAACATTTAGACATGCCATCGTACGTCAATACCAACATGTCATTTCTCATGAGTGGGATGCTTACTAGATACATGGGATGTTTACTAGATACAGTACATACTCAAAAGAACAATTTCTTAATATACAAAAGTTAGATGACTCACAATATTTTAATTTCCCTATTAAATCCAAATTCGATTTAGAAATCGACTAATAAAGAATTAAGAAAATGAACTGTTTTAAAGTGCTCTTAGTTATTTTTTCGGTAAAACTAGAATGATGACATGAAAGTCGATTTCTAACAAGCTCAATAACATTTCTTATGTCAGCTTAATTTTTAATATTTTAGTTATGTGAAGTATCTAATAAACGACATACAGTATCCAATATCTGCCCACGTCAAAAGTCCTTTTTCGTTTGTTTTTAAGTCTACTCAAACTAAACATGGTTTGTCGTTTTTTCCCCCCTAAATTTTAACATTCTTTATGTCTTTGAATTTTTTCTTTCTTTAAAAATAAAAATAAAAAAAGTTGAAACATAAAAAATGAAGCTGAATTCTTCCAAACATGTGAAAGAACAGATTTGAAAAATATCTTCGAATGCATTTGTATAACAGAAAAGGTCAAAAGGAAGTTGAAAAAAAAAAACCGAAATGGATAAAAACATGAGCAAAATAAGAAAACAAAAAAAATAAAATAGCGACGAGGTCATTTATATGAATTCGTTTAGCCAGTCCATTCATGTGTGCGTATCCGATTGCATCAGAAAAGATTTAAAGAACATCGTGTCCATTTTAAATAAATTTACAACACAAGACATTTAACCACATTAAAATAAAATGTTAATACAGAAACGTGTCTATATGTTAACGTGTAAATCAAAACGTCTCAAAAAGTAATTCAAAAGATAATTTGACATTAATAGTTAACAATTTAAATACTCAGATAAACGATTTCCTTCTCAATTAATTATTAAACCAATCCCAGATCATAAGTTGTCGCACCCTGTATAAAGTATATTATTTTATTTAAAATCCTTAACCAAAAAAATAAAAAAAAAACGGTTTTGTATCTTAAATATCGATCTTTCAGACGTACCATTTAACCCAACGATAGCTTTAATGTTCTTTTAAAAGATATTTTTCTTACAGCTAAACCGTCTTCAAAATCACTTCCGTTATTAAAAATCCGCCATTTTAAATAGCATTTTCTATAGAAGCTTATTCATTCAGTGTTGCACACACTTCAACAGATTTAATCTGTTCATACATTTTCCCTCCTCCCATGGCTTTTTTTTACTTCTAAAAGAAAACATTAATCAACGTTTATTTATTACATCTGTTAATTTTCAAATAAATTACATTAACAGATGAATTTAAACGTGCCTCTGATCTAATCCCACTTAATCAATTACATTAACTGTAATATGCAACTCTTAACTAATAGAATATAATTAGGTACTTAAAATGGCATAAGAAAATGGTTTTTATTTCAGAACAAAACAATCCATTTTGCTTTTGGATGTTTCGGAGTTTTCTGTTTTTGTTGTTCAAAAGAATTTCTTATTTTGTAAACAGAAACAAGCTCATTTATTTTAATACGACTTTGTGTAACTTTTAAATTTTTTTGGAGTGACAAAAAAAAGTTTTGTAAAGACAAAATAAAAAGAGAAACTAAGAGGAAAGATAAGCCAAAATGACATAAAATAACTAATTTTCCTCCAACAAAGTTGAAAACTGTCCCTTCAATATTCTGCCAAGCATGAAAAACAAATTTGTTTGGGCAAAAATGATAGCAATCAGCCATCTGGCGTTTGACATTTATTTTACAAAAACATACACCAAAAAAAAAATTACATGGCAACAAAAATAAATCTAAAACACTATATAATAATCACAAATACTTTCAAAAATACTTAAATCATTCTTTAAAACCTCATTAACAGCCACATTCAACTTGCTTTTTTTGTTGATACTTTTTAATGATATACCGTACCTAATATAGCAAATGTAAACAAAACAGTTTTTAGGAAATGACTGAAACGGTCATTGTCACTTGACAGCCTTTAAAAAATAAATAGAAACACGTAGTAGTTAATTAAAAAAAATTAATTAAAATTTTCTATGTTTACACATAATATAGGATTGTAAGAAAATCAAAGTTCAATCATTCACATTACAACAAAGCATGACTTTTAGAGAAATCCTTAACAATTGTCCTCACTCTTGATGTTTTCCTTAGAAAACTTAAGTTATCGATGAATATAATAAACGTCTCATCAGCATAATTATGAATTCGAAATTAAAATTTATGACAGCGGTATGTAGACTTAGCTAATGACTATTTCATTAATTCCAGCACTAAACACGTGCAATCTCGTCGATGTAAAGTAACGTCATCCAAGACTTTATAATACGATTATGTGGCATAAAATCAAACTTTATAAGTTTAATAGCATTCATTAAGAAGTACATCATCGACTATGAAATTTAAGTACTGTATTAAGTGAATTGGGAAATCATAATACTGCGTGTACATAAGATGAAGAAAAACTAAGGGAATTCTAAAACATAAAAAGTAATTCAACTGTTTAATCAGATCAATTTACTGCAGAAAAAATTATTCATGTCTTACCCTGCCTTTCTGCACAATTTAATTTGACGCTAATAAAAATTCTTGCGGCTTTTGAAATAAAAGATTTACGTATAAGTAGTAAACAGAAATACAGAAATAAGTACAGTATACTGTGCAATGTAATATACCCGTCATTTATAATGACTTGCATGTTGTCATATAGAGCCTAAAGTAATACTTCCCATGTGGCCCATTAAGACCACGAAACACGGTGAAAACGCAGCTTGTTCTTCAATTCAAAACCGAATTCACATTTTATATTATATTAAAAACAGTACTTTTATGATACTCACTTTTTAGCTCACCTAACACCCTAATATTAACTTATATCTTGTAAAAAAACCAACATAAGTTACGCATTAAAAAATAAAATCAAGGAAATAAATAACGTTGCACAGCAATGATACTGTATAAAATAATATTAAAAAAAGATTGAATATACAGTATGACAAACTAGAATAGCTATTAAAATAAATATTACATGAAATCATGATGGAAAATGTCAATATCTTAAATTTATCAACAAATCAAAACAAAATTCCGCATTTTATGACATCAAATCAAAACATCAGGTGATCACTAAATATGCGGACATTGAATTTGGGAACAGCCGAATATGGCACAGATAAGATAAGTTTCCTATTAATAAAAACAACAATACCCGATTAATAACAATTTCCATTATCACATTAAGCTTATGTATATTGTGGAATTTGTATTGGTACTGCAAATGTACTGATTAGTCTACCGTTTTTGTTTGAATATACTAAAGGTTATATCTTATTCTAATGTTGTAGCTGTCAGCCTCTATCAACGATTTAAAAAATTGCAAACATATTTACAAAATAAATATGGTTCAGCAGACGGTAGTTTTATCAACAAATAGTATAATGTAACCGGTTTTGTTACTATCAGTTTTCCCAGAAAAACCTAAAACGTTTGAAGATTCAATGATCACCCGGTACAATGTATTTTAAGATAAGAAACCATTTTCAAACGACTGTAAATACTCCAATTTCTAAACATTAAAAAGCATACAAAATAGAAAATGAATACTACGCTTTCCATGACTGAAATGTCGTTGATACATCGTTGTGTACAACATAGAATACAGAACATTTAATATTAGTAACTTTGGGTTTAGATATTTTAAAGACTAAAAAAAAATATAAAGATTGCTAATAACGATATATTCGTATTTTAAATGCTAAACGATTTTAACTTTTAACCTGTGAAAGAGTTTATTCTGTAGCTAATAAGCGAATTCTCCGAAAATTAATTCTGAGATGCACCATGGTTATATTTGCTCATTAGAAAAATACAATATCAAAACACTGCAAAAAGGTTTCCATCACTAAAATAGCAGCCCATATCATACTAAAATCTCAAAACTAATTTATTACCTATACTAAAATCGCATTAACTCTTTTCTCGTGATTGGTAAACGTTAATGCAACTTATTTCCATGAAATATTAGACAACAAAATTGTTCATCATCTGGCGCTCAAATAATCCATATATCCAGCCGTCCTTAAGGTTTTTCATTAGCTTAATAACGATATCATCAGATATGGCGTTGAAATTTGCGCCAGTTGTGATTTTTACGATCTTCATAACGCTATAACATGTTAGAAAAGCGTCAAAAGGAAGGAACAGCGAGGCCGTCATAGTCGTCAATTATTATGCCTGCGTTCAAAATGATGTGTCCTGTAATTAAGTTATTGGTCAGTTGGCGTCACAGGGGCAACATAAAAGCCCGGCCTGGCACTTTGCCTATGATATAATATAAATGCGTCAACCACATAAACATGGACCATGCGCAGCTAAACTTCGTTGTGTACGAGCTGCTCCGATCGAAATTTATTCACCATTAGCTGACCTCTTTGGTCATAAAATATGTCGTCCTCTCGTCATTTTTATGATTACATTAAGCTCAACCCTTTTCCCATAAAGTTAACACGTAAGCTTACAAAGTAGCTCCCCCTTTCAACGCAGTCGTAACTTAACACGAAACGACATTTCTGCCCATTTTTTCTCCAACTTTTCACAGAAAAATGTTTCTCGCATTTCGGAACATAATAAAAGCCCAGTTATTTAAATGACGCGTTGCAATGTCATGTTTAGGGCTGTTTTAATTTGTACCATTATCATTTCTAACTATACACAGTATGATGCAGGTGATATACGCGCACACACACATGACAAACGCAAATAAATTTTCATGCAGTCATCATTTTCATAATAACTTTACTGTATCACAGCAGCATAATCTAAAACGCACACAATGAAATGCCATCACTGAAACAAATTCAAAATAGCATCAAGTACACAAACACAAAGCTAACAGCACATAAAAATCCAAACAAACGTGATTATTACCCACAGGCAAATAATTTCATTTCCATTAAATTAAATATGCGTTATGCTAAAACCAAGTTTACTGCTGTAAACATTATTAAATAACAACTAATAAAAATAATATGCAAAAGCGATAATAAAAAGGAACCACTATACTAATGAACTATAATCTCTAAAATGCAAAAACAAAGTAGCAAAAAAAATTTCCATGTAGTCGTTCAATATTATTTAACTGTATAATAAAAGCTATTTTGTTACTCATAATTTAATCCCTTTGGCTCGAAATTATAATTAAGGATTCACGACAAAACAACATTTAATCACTTTCTCTCAATTAGTAATTATTCATAAACAAATGTAACTATAAAGACTGTTGCTAATTAAAATTATCAAGCGAAATGTAATATGGTTTTAATATTAATCTTTAATAACGTTGCGCTCAACTTTTATAGGATTACCGTATCTGAATTCTATTTTAATTTGAGTTGGTTATAATTGTGCACTTTGGAAATGGTGGAAAAACTTCTAGCCAAATATCTAAACATTTTCCCCTCATTCATTTAAAAGATAACCGAGTTTCTGACAAAATTATCAGACATACTTTCTCAGGTTGGCTTTTGACATATCGTTATCTATCCAATAGGTGGCGACACAGTTTAGTGTATATCAAAACAATTCAATTACACTGTCATGTGCACAATTTAGTAAACTGGATTCAGTGATTGAATTAAATTTATTTGATACGAGCTATCAAAGCTACAACAAAAAGTCGATGTAATTTTATGTGGCATTTTTAGTGGAGTAGTCTAGTCGTAAATCATGGCTGAAAAGTTCAGCATTTGAGTTCACCACTGCCCATAAAGGAAAAAGAAAGAAAGAAAAAAAGTTTTCCTAGAACGGATCCGACTTTTATTGACAAATAATCCATATGTTTCCCCGCTATCTCTAACATCATCAACGGTCAAAAGCCAGTAGACAATCCCCAAAGCAGACGATACTTAACTTCAACTCGAATGCCATAGCGATTATGACAAATTCCCATCACTTCCACAAATGCCAATGTCTTATAACTTACACTACAGTGGCTGCCACTTCTACAAACATGTCACACGATTGCAGATTATTATTTACAACTAAGTCGTGATCACATCAATTTGTCTTTCTAGACAACGAATAAACAATCAATCATAATTATTGCATCATCCGGGAAATCATTAAATCCACTAGATATTACATTTGTCTGGAAAAAGAAGAAATTTTGCATGATTTTGACATTTCATTTTGCACAGTTTCAGTGGATATTTACATTCTAGATATTCAATTAAACATTGCAATTTAAATTATTGCAATAAATTAATATTTACTTAACTATTTTCAATAACATTTGCACAAATAGAAAAAACCGTATAAAAACTAGCAAAAACTAAATAATTTTGGAATCATAAACAAATTTAGGTAATAAGAGCCACTAACTAATAACAAAGATAAATATCACAAATAAAAATTAACTTTCTACGGTAAAAAATCAATCCTAGAAAAAAGAAAGTCATGAGATTATATTGCGATGAAACTGTATATTATTAAACCGCCTTCAGCATCTCCAAACAAAAAAACCTAGATTTACTGCTAAAGAATTAAATAATTGATGCTCTGTAGTGTCTTGAGTAAACAAACGCTTCAAAAAACTCAACAAGAAACCGAAATTTAACAAGCAAAAAGTTAAAACTTTTAAACCAAAAAAATACATGATACGAGTGATAATAAATGAGATCATTTCTCCATAAAAAAAATAAAGATTTCATTAGATAGTCGGCTTTTTTATGTGATGTCAGTACTGAATCTCTTCCATATGTTGTGTAAAAAATCTAGATAAAGAAATGAAAACCTACAACACTTCTTCTAAAAACAAAAAATCTGGATAAATTTCAACGCCAATATGCATTGCCAATTCGCAGAACGTGTCAATTTCCATTTGATAAAAAAATTCTTAAAATAATAATGAAACAGTATGAACTTTTTGTACAGTATAATCCCTTTTCAAAAATATTTGGTATGACAGCGAAGTTGACAGTTGAGATTAAATAAATACAGAAAAGGAAAAAAAACTTTTTTTTTTTTGAATTTCCATTGCTTGTGTCTAAGTCCTAATAACAACAACACGCCCAACGTTCATTCAAGTACTGATCGATGCTTCATATTTTCGATGATGCAGAATTTAATTCTGTCTGACGTCTAAAATAACGTTGAGGAAATTCTTATAAATAAGATTACGCTTGACAGCGTTTTGCTTTAAAATGTGGACGAACAAACGGGTAAAAACAGATGGCATTGCTCTCATGCTTCAATTAAACATCTAGCAAAACGTTGCTGTTACCTACTGCACCTGGGTAAACGTCAACACTTACAGTATTTTGTCTAAATATTGAGATACTGTACAACGAAAACGATACAAGAAGAGAGGGGAAAAAAAACAACCCACATGTGTTTTTATGTATTGTAAATATATCTTTTCAAACACGCTCAGACAAAAACCCTACCATTAATTTGACATATTGAACACTAAAAAACATACAGAAGAAGCTTAAAAAGATCAATAGTGGCAATTACGCCGAGAAAAAATGACATTGAAAACTTAGTAACGTCAAATATTATACTAAATTATTAGCCGATCAAATATTAATCCTACGTTTGCCTCGCAGTTAATATAAATTATTAAAGAAAAAAGCATAAGCAAGTTGACAATTACTGAACCACATTGCACGTTAAGTGGAACTTCAGTTTGCACCAAAAAGCTTTTGGGGAACTTAATTCTACAATTACTGTACATAAAATTCTTTTACAGCTTACTCAATTCCATCATTTCGATCAGTCAGCAATCAATCTATGAATAACCATGTATTTCAAACATTCTTAGACTTTGACAGATAGGATTACTGACAGTGAAACTGATGAAAGACGAGTATGCACAAAACATCAAAATATGTGATCTCCATTAGTTTCCTCACAACATGTAAACTAATTTTTGTCTCTTAAAAACTACATCCCAATTATAAAGAATGACCAGTTTTTCTTGGATAATTAAAATGCAACTTAATTAACCCAATTAACAAAACTACTTCAGCATATTGTCCTAAATGTGACAAGAATAGGAACATCAATATTTCAACTGATGCCTTGCTGCATTCTCTTTCTCATAATCTGGCATTGATGATGTCTACGTATGGAAGTTATTGTCATGTTAGTAAACAGATAACAGCCTCGTCATAATACCAAATTGAACTCAAACATCGAAAGTTCATTATTCACTTCACTTCGAAGCCTAGATTGCGTGTTGCCATAAGTTCTATGCAAGTATTTCTACAATACATTACAAGTAAATCGCAGCCCCTTTGATTTGACCACATAAAGTACGCAATTTGACCCTTTAAATATAAACAGCAACCCCTCACACTCTTATACTCTCATCAAATCTCAAATACCCTTATCACACTTGTTTATTTGTGTTTGGGATAGAAAGTGAGCGGGAGATGGCGATAGAAAAAGGGCGTGATAACGATCACTATTTATGGATGTTATTTTAGCAACTCAAAACGCCTTCACATAATCACATTATTATAATGTGGAAGTTACTATGTAAAAATTCAAGCAAATCAAAATACAAATTACACTATCAAACCCAGGAAAATTGTGATTCATCATAGAAATACCACTTTTAATGCACATAGACATCAAATACCCAAAAACAAGAAAATCATTGTCGTCAGTACGTTTTGGTGTCTTCTTTGCCTTTTCACTGGGGAATCGGATGCATTACGTTAACTGTATTTTTATTTAGAGACATAAAACAGAAAAGAAAAAAAAATAATTGATGTCTTTACAGTTTAAGATAAAGCGGTAATGACTTTGCTGTATTTTGGCACAAAGTAAGATATCACGAGTTAAGTTCAGATACCAATATACTATTAACAAAAGTTCTAAAACTTTGTTTCAACTGATGCAACTGGCACTGAAATTGACTGACAATCAAATGAATTGTAATGCAAGGTAAAAATTAAATACCAACACTAAAAACCACACATATCAAGTCGTTAATATAAAAATCTGCAATCGTTACCGTCGTAAAATATAATTCTGCAAATAGATTAAAATTATCATCCTAATTAACATTCAGCCGACTTTGTAATCGTTTATAATCATTACCAACTTCCATACCTAAATGTCATCAAAAAAGTGAAAACAACGTAACGACGTAATAAAAGAGTTCTTAAAGATTATCAATTTCAAATCTCTAATCATTTAACGGATTATGTCGTTATCTTCTACGTGACTTTCTCACAAGCTTTTGGAAGAGAAAAAATCGAAAGGGATAGGATGGGAGGGGAAAAGAGAAAGAATTTTCAAGCACTACTGTTGTACTGTACATGGTTTCCACTGACTCACTGATCCCATCTTTACGATCAAATTTAAAACAGCACGTATACAAGTTCTGTAGTACCGTTACGTTACGATAGTATAGCGAGCGAACGTTGGTGGAGAATATGGAGAAAGAAGCTATCATGGACGAATGAGAGAGTTAATAATATTCGTGATATCTGACAATTGCGCAATACTCAAAAATCGATTAAAAGCGAAAGATAGTGAAATAAAAGTAAACATAGAGCAGATAGAATGGGGAAGTTCACCTCAGCTAAATGAATATTTTAAACGATGATATAGACGATGAATGTAAATAAAGATAAAATTTTGCCCTGCTCCTAAAACAAATCAAAAAGTATTTTTAAAAAATTACACAATATTTAAATAACGCATCACGCACCCAATTGCGTCATTTAAATTATAGCGTTAATCGCAATAAACTGATGACAATGACGATACAGAATACAACTAAATTGAAAAACAAAATCTCTAATAAAAAAAACTACAGTGGAACCCCGTTAATACAAAACACTCAAAACTGAGATTCTTTTTCGTATTAAACAAATTTTGTTTTAACCGAAACCTGCAAAAATATATATCTTCTTACCAAAATAACATTTCTTAAAGTTCACCTTATTAAATTCACTATATTAGAATCATTATTTACGTCATATTAGATACAAATTTTACATTTCAAAATATTATGCAATTTGTGCATACTGTACATACAGTATGCATGCATGCATTTAAAAAAAAAACGATTCATTCTAAAAAATGTATTGAATTTGTATTTCTTTTTATAAAAACTTTAAAAATTTTGATTTTTTCTACAGTTTCGTCGGGATATTTGCAATTTTTCATTTGCATTCAGCGGGTTTTGTTTCGTATTAACAGAAAACACATGTATGGAAATGCTTATACTGTATTTTAGTTCAGGACCGCAATGTTGTTTTACATTAAGCAGAGTTATGTATTAACCATTCAACGACACAAAACCAGTCAGTTCCAATTTAAATAATCACTCGAAATACTGTATATGAACAGTTCAAGTTTAAGATATTTGACCCCAAAAATCAGGGGTTCCAAAAAGCCTTTTTTAAGTTCCAAGTAGTGATTTAACTACAGTACTTAAAATCACAAATAAATTATCTCAAGCCACTAAAATAAAGATTTATATCCGATTTAACGCCTAAAATATTAAATTTAGAAACAAACCATGCATATAATTTAGTTTAACAATCGGCAGCTCTTTTCAATATTTTTATCATTGCTACCTAGAAAAGTTTTATTATTTTACACGCCAACAAAGCTGCTTAATATGCATTTACGTCTAACGTGGATTTTAACTTTTTAAGAGCACTGAAATTTTCACTCTAAACTTTATGTAGCTATAAATGGTAAAGAGTTCGTGTGACCACCCCTTCATTCGTAACGATTTCAAATGTTTTATTACATAATAAATTTTCAAATCCTTTTTTTTCTTCTTCTTCTTCCCGATGTAACCCCTTTCATTTCTCTAAACATCCCTGAGAAAATATCACTTTTACACCACAGGGCTGGTTCGTGCAGTAGATACACAGTATTCCATAATATAAAAGCGATGAAAATTTAATAGAAAACAGAAGTAGAAAAAAATATATATATAAAACATAAACACAAACCCATTTTTGCCTCTAACCAAAATGAAACACGAGAAGTTAAAGCCCCATTCTCAAACACATACACTACTTTCCCAAATCCTTCTCCATCTATTTTTTCCTTTAAAACAACAATCCTTACTTTTCACTTTTCGCCAAATTTCAATTTATTCACTGTCTGGGTTTACAGCTATATCCCCCCTCCCCATCCATCAATCCTTACATTCTTCACAGCAAGTATCATCTAAAATCTCGTAACATTCTCAAAGTAACACATGTTTATCATTCGGATATAAAAAAAAATACTAAAATAATAAAACATCTTTATAAGTTATAAAACTAATTTCTTTTCGATAGTAAAAATCAGGAACTACTTTTTTCTTAAACAAAAAAAAACCCTGAAAAACATTCATTCGTGTGAATTTCAAAGAAATTGTATTTATAACCGCACACAACTCAACTTAAAACGTTATCACATTTTGTTTGTTAGAAAAATATTATTCTGCAATAAATTAGCATAATCATTTTCGCTGTTATCAACATGTACGGTGATTTATGTAGTTGTTTCGTATTTAATGCCGTATTTTTGAACTTTGTGACCGCTGATAACGACAGCCGCAAAAATAAAAATACTGGAAAAGAAAATTCTCAGAAAATCTAAAATAATTGCAGCAATTTCGTTCAACTTAATCACTTCATTGTGTTCAATTATAAATCTAAGAAGCTGAGTACTAAGTTAAAGCAACACGAGATTTCCTTGACGTGATAATTACTGTTTTGAAAGATGAATTCTGTTTTGCAGCTTGTTAAATTGGGCCAATTTCGAGAATAATAGAATCCCATCATTATTCATTGCTCCACTGAAACAACAATGTAATTTGACAGTGTGTATATGACTAAGCACAATTTTAAGCGTTAAATATTCAGCAGCAAATAACATTTACGACAAGATTTCAAATGTAAACAAAAGCAACTTCCATTACAAATTAAATTCGCATTAGGTAAATCCTAAACACATCACTGCATAATTGTATAACCAAACACAAATGTATCTGACATTTTAACAATAATCTCTAAACAGAATATAAACTATTTCTTAAAACCAAATCACAATAGGCGTCAACGTATAAAAAAACCAAAACAGCCAGCTGCGTCAAAGAGCACAGAAATAAAATAATAAAAAAAAACAAAGTGGTCATCACAACACAATTCGTGATCAAAAGAAATCACTAACAAAACACTTCCCTAAATCGATACACGAATTAAAACCAAAGTGAAAACGCGCAATAACATCAACAAAAAAAAACAGCCAATCCGGTTCAAGTGTCAGCACAAATCTTGTAAATTTCCATTCAAGCATACTACACAAGATAACACAAAAAATTCGTATTCTACATAAATCCAAAACAAAAGCTGTATTCAAAATCTCTAAAAAAAATTCTTTCAATTGTTTCAGAGAGAATCAATAAATATGTAAACGACGTCAGCAGTGCCACCGTCAGTTAACGACAGTGCAACTTACAATAAAACATAGTGAACACCCGGTGCCAAAAAGAAAAAAAATCTTTTCTCATATACACATTTTCCCATCCCTCAACCCCACATCACTATTCACTACCACCCATTCTAACGCCATGTGTTATAATTTTTTCTTTTTTTCCACTTCCTGTACCACAACAGAAATATGATCACTACAGTGTCATAATTAAAAAATAATCCACATAAAGACGAGATGTACACCAATGTTGTTTATTATGTTGTTTTTTTTTTACTTCTCTTCCCCTTGATCCAATCCCTTCTTCACCAATTTTTTCGTTTAAGAAAAACCAGTAAAAAATACATCTGGAGGGACTAAGATACTATCCACCAATACGCATGCGCGGATTACGAGATCCGTGACGTCACAAATGAGAAATACACACGCGCGAAGCAAAACGTGACGGGTTGAAGAAAAGCATTAAAAGAGAGAGAAGTGATTACGTCGCCAGAGTAAATTACACGTATAACAGAAACTTTTACGATCCATCCCACCAACACACACAAACACTACCCCATTTCCCCCCTATAAACCCCCTGGAACATTACACAACATTCCCTCCCTCCATAAGAGATTCATAACGCACGAATAAGATACCAAAGGAAGATGCACATTTTCCCTGGGAATTTTACCCCCAAACAAATAACGTTTGCTGGCAAATTTCGGAGATGAATATTAAAAACATTTTCTCAAATAAAAGATTTTTCCTAAATTAAATTTTGCAGGCAATATATTTGTGAAGCCTAAAATGTAAAAACACAATATTAATGACAAATGCGCCGCAAATTTGTTTGGCAATTACTTTTATGGCATTGTAAGTTTATTTGCAACAATAATCATTTCTTCCACTACATTGAAAATTTTAATAAAACTATATAAGAGAAAATATTCAATAAAAAGAAACACCATAAATGTACTAAAGCGCATTACTAAGTATCAGTTCATACAGTATTATGATAAAACAGCTTACATATTTTTTTTAATTTAGCAAAGATGTACAGTAAGTATTCGTATAATAAAGTTAAATACTGTACAAATGTAAAGCTTAACTAAAAATACTTTTGTAGAAAAAATTAAATGGTTATACAGTATGTTAATCTTTCAATTAACAGATAATTAATATTTGGTCCTATGGAGTTTCAGTGCTAAAGTAAATCCCACTTTTAGATTTCTTTAAGAAATCATATGCATAAGGACTTATCGCTGTCAGCCACCGCTAACCTTATTCAGTAAATTCGATATTGTTCCAAGCCAGTCGTTCTCGGAATGTTATCTAATCAGCTGAATGTGTGTACATTTTTCTCCCACCCAGCTCTTTACTAAACGCCCTAACTCATTCTGATGCAATGAAAAAAAATTCAATAAATGATGGGAGTAGGGGTCGTAGATTATTGCAGTGAATAAATAATACAGTACAAGAAGGGAATAAAAAAACAACAAACCTTTTTACCAAGTAAGACAGGAAGAATAAAAAAAAACACGAAAATCCATAACCAGAAATGGATTCAGATAAGAAAACAACGAATTCAGAAGCGATATTAAATAATAGAAAATACAATTTACTCTAAGTGTCTGTAGAGTTGTACAGTATAAACAAAAATAAACGTCTATCAAAATAATTTCATCAAGCCTCAAGCACCAAATTAAATATCGCTACAGACAACCGAAACATAATTTAACTTTAGATGTAATTGATAATGAAAGTGCCCTGACAGTTACAATGAAATTGCCGTTCACAAACGAGTAACTTAACAGAGCACGCGATGCTTCGAAAGTTAACGCCGTCAAAAAATCATCTAACGCGGCATTGAGAAATTCCCGTTACGATAAGCAAGTTAAAATATTGATTATCAAAAAGAATCAATAAAAATAAATAATGCAAAACAAAATTCATCAATTAGCTCAAAATAATGTTAACAAATTTATTTTAAAATCATTAAAAATTTAAAAGCTAAATTACGTTAATTTTAATCTGAGAGCACAGTTAATTATTTTATGCCGTTAAAAATGCATTTAATGCGGCATAGCGGATTGTCCACCGTGAGCAAGCATACCGGTAATGGCAGTACCATTCTTAATGGCATGACAGATAGCACGCGATGCTTCGAAAATTAACGCCGTCAAAAAAATCATATAACGCGGCATTGAGAAATTCCCGTTACCATAAGCAAGTTAAAATATTGATTATCAAAAAGAATCAATAAAGATAAAAATGTAAAACAAAAATCATCAATTAGCTCAAAATAATGTTACCAAATATATTTTATAATCATTAAATATTTAAAAGCTAAATTGCATTAGTTTTAGTTTGAGAGCACGGTTAATTATTTTATGCCGTGAAAAATACATTTAATGCGGCATAGCGGGTTGTCCACCGTGAGCACGCATACCGGTAATGGCAGTACCATTCTTAATGCCTTGACAGATAAAACCTTTAAATAACAATTAATTCTCATACAAAAACTAGCTTATGGTATTTTCAAGATTAGCTTTATCAGTTTATATCTACTTTAAATAAAACAAAACCTGTCAAGCTGTCAGAAAACGACCGTTTTGAAGCCGTAATACAAAAATGCAATTTTGTTTATATGTTATTCTCGACTAGATGTTTTATGTATATGAGTAGAATGTACCGTATCTAGTTTAATCAAGTAATGACAGTTGTACTCGTAATATTTTCAAAGGTAGAATGGGAGTTTATGGTATAAAGCAGTAAGCGCACAGTGGGTATAGTGAAAACGCGTGCTGAATGATAGATAGCGGTTTCCTCACTTATTAATATGCTCCGTCAGACTCCACTAAGATTTTCGCCACTAAATTTGCAAGTGATTCATCATAAAGATGCCAGAAGCGTAGTACTAGTCTACTAGAACATCCTCTTTTCAAGTCATCATCTCTTTTCTCTTAAGTGAAGAAAAAAAAATTTTTTTTTTTGTTTTTTTTTTTATTTTAGTTTTTTTCTTTCTTCCTTTTTTTAAATAAAAAATAAGAATGCCTTTTCCTTTCTTAGAACATATACGGATAAAAAATGAATCTCTACCCTTAACTCTTGACAAAGCGCCGCCAAGCTCGTTCCACAAATGATAAAATGGTTCAATTTTGTTTTGCTACTACTCCAGTTCTACTTTATTACAGTCATTTTCGAAGAAATGTTAACTCAACGTTATTACTTTTCGTTTTAAAACCTTAATTGAGCATTCAGACAGTGGAGTAAAAATCTTATAACTAATGAAAACAAAAAGTAAAGCGTCAAACCAAATAAATTATGAAAAAATGACAAAACTCATTTAGATATTTGATGGAGTTTGAAATAAAAGAGTTAACTACTGTAAATATAAAAACTTAGGGAACTATTCGGTGCCATTAAAATAGATGTTACATTTTCAGTAACTCCACGACACAATATAACACGACAGAGGTCTACAATACTGTAAAACTAAATATGAAAAAGGATAAAAGGATGTAGAAAAAATGGGGATACATAGTTGCAACTACTGTTTACAACAAATAAAAACCAAGTTTCAATGTCGTAAATCCACTTTAGGTTCCACTCTCTCAATTTGATAGAAGCACAAGTCGAATTGGTCAGCAATGAATACCATAGCGAAATAAGGGAAAAAAATTTCATCACATTTAAAAAAAAAAATTAGATAAAAAAATAGCATCAATAACTCCTTTACAGTGTTTTCACAAGAGGGACACCTCAACAAATAATGTAGCGGGAAAATATATATAAATGGGCTCAGCATGACTCAGCTGATTACAGAAAAAAAAATCTAGACAAGTAGATTTTTCGCCCCAAAAAAAAGTATACGACAGATAAAAATAGATCACAACAAGAGACTAAAACAAAATCCAGTATAAAAGCACTCGATAGCGTCAAACTTAATCCAGATCAAACATGAGTTAACCGATTAAACTAACATTACGTCGTAGATTATGTTTCCAAAATCAAAAAAAAAAAGCGGATGATGTTGCTTTCTTAAGTCACGATAATTAACATTTAATGACATAATAAAATTGCTAAAAATTATTAAAAAAATAATCATTTATCATGCTACTTTTTAAAAAAAATCATTACTGTTTTAATTTGCCAACCGTTAATTTGGATATGGTAATTTAATTAAAAGCTAAATATAAAAAATTATTTAATATTTTGCACGCTGAATTTTTCTCGAAGGAATTTCGGCTTTAAATTCACTTCTAATAATTTTATTCGTCATAAAATATAATGTGCTTAATCAAAAGCGCCATTCCATAATCGATAATTTAATTAAAACTTTTCTTTAATTAGCTTACTTAATTCAAAACATTTCCATCACAAATGCCAACACTCATATTTCATTAAAATATAGCGAGTGCTGTACATGAACAACATCCACATCATAAAATACAGTAAACACGTTTTAAAAATATCGAAATTAACTTTGAGTTAATTAAAAAGTAAACAAAAATACCTAGAAATAGCGGCACCACAACATTATTTTCTCGACACAACTCTTCCACAGCTTAATTAAAATTTTAATAAAATGTCATCTGTTAATCTAAATGCCGTATATTCATTACACCGTAGTATAGTTAACTTCAAAACATGTATGGTTAGAACAGATAACGAAACATCCACCAATTACGTTAAATGTGAATAACAACAAAAAGTCAAAATCCTAATTTTGTTGGTTGTCTCGGTTTAATTAAACCACAAAAAAATATATTTCTATATAGTACTGTTATTGTCATTTCCATGTTATCAAAGTTAGTGTCAAATAAACCGAAATGTTTTTGTTATTTTCATTTAAAGATACGGGTGTATAACGACAGTCATATAGATGGCAAATGTCCAACCGTCATCAGTCATTAAAGCTATGAGAAGGAATACCATTACATTTGCCATAGAAATCAGCTTCAGTGATCAAATAATATCTAAAAAAAAAGCAAACTGTGGCAACGTCTGTTGAGCAAACAGCCTCTACATAACAGTCCACCAATCATCAATTGCATGTCATCTAATCTTTCTGAGCTTCCAAACTACGCTGACGAGACAATGCAATCATATTTACAACCCGAAAAAAATCGATTTCTACGACTTTTTTTTCTTCTTTCCTAGCAATATATTTTATATCATCTACATAAATTGAATAAGAGTTCAGAGAATCAGATATTACAATTGTACTAAAAGCGCAATAATTTAAATAACTTTTTAGCTGTTGAACAAGAAGAATAAAAAAAGCCACAGACATACAAAATCACATTTTTATCATTCAAAACAAACACCGGCATAATGAAGATTAATCGAAATAAAAAACCCAATACATTCAAGTCAACATTCTCCTCAAATAATTTTGACAGAACTGGAAAAATATTGATAACGTCAAAAAAAATATTTCTCCTATTAAAATCGATACATCATAAAAAAACCTATAAACATTTATTTAATTTTAAAAAACGTTTCCAAACATTGACTCCATTTCCTCGCAGCACAAAACTCCTAAATGCCAAAATCATTACCATAAACTAAAATAACTGAACAATCCAAAAAGCCATGCAAACTAATGATTCAAGTCAACTAAATACAGCACGCAATAGCAATAATATTAATTATTATTGATTAAATCAAATTTTTCGCTCTAAGCAAAACAAGCCACGGATTGGCCAACAAACAGAAACTAATCGATGACAAACACGTCATATACCGGTAAATTCCCAAAGTATTACACAAGCATTTGATATATACAGGAATAAATAGAAGCAGTTACACATGTCGAGATCAATCGTGATGAACCCATTGTCCAAAAGTTGAACCTCAGCCTCCCTTTTACACGTACAATCCTAACATACGGACAAAATATAAAAAAAAATAAAAAATGCGAGGGGAAAATCCCAAAGCTCAATTGAACACGTTATTTTCGATCAAATCATAGCTTACGCTTCAACTACATCATTTTCTGACCGACGCATTCGTACAAAAATGGCGTCGTTAGCAATAAAATTAGTCTTCCAAAAAAATAGATCGTTTCTCTTATATTTTTTTTGTATTTTAACTTAGATCACATATATATATTCATTCAAAAAACGTTCATCGATCACTAAAGATCATTGGTCTTTCATTCTCTGTCGCTAATCAATCAGTCGGGCGTCGTGATATGTTAAATCGCGCTTTTCGACGCCAACGCAGCGCCGGCACCGTTACACACGCTGATCATCATTATCCTTCTCATAGAGACTAATACACTACTAAAAATAGCAGTATATACACATCGTTATTACACAAACGCTTTGCTTTTAAACTTCTCAGCACTATCTCAAAGACTTATAACAATTGCCCTAGCGTTTATAGTGTATACAAGCGGCGATGAACTACACTTTTTTTACACGGTAAAGATGATGAGAATTGGCGCCTTGGGAAATTTCAACAGCGTTTAAATTAAACTACTGATAAAAAACGATAATCCGTCCTTCTAAACTTAGAATAAAAAAAGCTTGTACAAGAAAATTGGAGTTATAATCGTATTTAGATATTATACAACGCAGTGTAAACTTGCACTATCAGATTGCTTTAAACGAATTTTTTATTAATCGCCCTAAACGAAATGGCAGATTAAAGTTTCAATGCATCCAAACATATCTAAAGTTTCCTAAATAAAAAACAAATATACCGCTAAAGTCATAAGTGGATAGTGACCTTAGGCAATTGACACAATGCTAGAGATATTTTGAAATAGAGAAACAGACCTAAAAAAAATTAAATACACTACTTGGATGAAACACCAAATGACATTAACTAGCTCAAAGAAAGCCCCATAAATTAATTTACAAGGGCAAAATAGACGCATTTGCATTGAAATTTCAGGTGCATACTATCCAGTCAAAATATAAACCAAAATTAAAATTCTAAATATCCAGATTGTGTCACCAAACCAAAATTAATCAACTCAAAGTCAATATCCGTACCTAAGTAATGGTCCAAACTAACGCCAATGCTTGTAAATTTTAAATGAATGTTGCCAATTCTATAATAATCTTTTGATTCTCTATTTCGATCTGATAAAATGTCATTGTTAGCTACGGTACAAGTACATCCTACCATGTACTGTACTTTCTCTTTAAAAGAGTTCTGCCAAGTCCAGACTACAAATACATTAGAAAACACATTGTCAAGATAAGAAATGCTTTAAAGATTTTCTCCTTTTTTTTAAACATTCAAAATAGTGGTACTTTTATTCCCCTCTTCCAGGGCAGATAAAATCACAATTGACGCCCAATTCATGGTTGTGGCTACTTACTACTTTACTCGACCTATCAAATCTGGATAGTCAACAATCGGAAGTTTAACGTTAGGAAACAACTTCGATAACTTTTTACGTTTACTTTACATTTTCAAGTTGACGGAAAATCGTATTCTTGTATCAATAAAACCATACAAAAGCCCAATTGTAAACAGCTCTGTTTACCGATAGAGTACTGTATGTCAATCTCAACTCACATTTACAGTAAATTCCTAATAAAATTTAAGCGAATTTGCCATATACAAATACGTAAGCAACAAAAGCCTACCAACTAAAAATTTATTACAATTTCAGCTTTGAAATAACGATATTTTTTGTTGTAAACTGCAACACTGTATAGCAGAATATAAAAGCAGTGCTACAGGAGATTCGTAACTGTTGATTTGAAGAAGAAAAAAAATTCAACTTCTTTGCTGTATAATCTACTGATGAACCCATAAACATTGATTTATCTTTTGAAAATAAAACTTTACAAAAACAAGTCCTTCTTAAAATGCAAACATAAATTTCAGTTTAAAATTAAGATAAAATTTATTGTTGCAAGTTACTCTTATACACGATAGGGAAATTTTTGCATATAACTCACAGTACTTTGCGGATGCCATTTGAAGCAAGGAACATTACACTACAAACGATATCGAAATATTTCAATTTGTAAGTATTTTTATATTGTCTAAGAACAAATTTACATGCACTGACATTGCCATCAATATTGAACTAGAGCTGTTGGCAAAGTAGAAACAAATAGTTTCTCATGTGGCGCCTTGATGATCCAATGGAGTTCATTCGGCATACACACGCAATAAACGATAAACCATTGGGTTTTGTCGTTGAAACACAATATATGCTTCCCTATCTAAATTCAATGGTCCTGAAAGCATAATGGAGTCATTCAACAACATGACATAGACCTTAATTTCACTCGCTCCCTTTCCTTTTCTATGTATTTTTCCCGCCTTTTGTATATCAAAATCTAACGTGAAACTGATTCCATGAAAAGCATTTTTCGTGTGTTTTCCCCAAACAACAGCAGTGAACAACAAAGCCTCTCTGTGCTATACAAATAAAGTAACTTTAGCATGTGCAAATTTATACAACACCATATAAAAAATCAAAAAAAAAAAATTCTGCCGCACATCTCATTTACATAAATCAAAAACTGAGAAAGAAAACAATGAATTCCACATAGATAATCTAGCACTGATATGTCGCCAAGCATTAATGGCCTGCAGGGCAAATCATCTTGCAAAATAATTTACATTTCGTATAACAAATTTGAGAGCTGCTTAATGTATAAAAATTCCATTAAAGTTCATAATATTAAAAAAAACCCTCATTTTTTCTCCTGTTTTGTAAACAATCAAATTTTCATTTCTTTCTACAATTTCGTTTTCCATATTATCTTAAAACAATCCATCCCTCTCCATCTACACTTACGTAAGTAATACCGAGTACATTTCGGTTTCCTAGGTAGCTAAACATCTTAACAAAATTATTTTAAATAGCTTCAATAATTGATAAAGTTTGCTTTCCATATAAGAAAACAGCCGAGGGGCATCTCGCATCACTATTGGCAGTGTTAACTTAATTTCATGGGATAGCAATACACGCCTCAAAACTTCCCAAACGTTGTTGCATTTATAGCAGAAAAATGTGGTTACAATTTGATTACATCAATTTTTCCTTTTTATCTCGGTGTACTCAATTTCCCTTTTCACAGCCCCGTATACACGTGCATTTGGTACTGTATAAAACAAAACTAGAAGTACACTTGCAGCTGTTTACCGAAATAGCCTGGCTTTCAAGTCGCAGGTTGTTATGAGCATGCGAAGAAGCAAGTTAACGACTTTCCATTACTAATTTTTCTCAGCTTTTATATGGGCTTGCTTTAATGAATTTACATAAATAAAAATAGATGTTGCATGAACTGCTCATGTGAAAAAGTATATTAAATATTATGAACAAAAAACTATGCCCTATCCAGCCCTCCGCTTTATTGTACAGTATATAATTTTATTATAAACATGGAAGATGAAAATTATTAGCAGCAATTAAAACACCTTCGACAGCAACACCAAATTTACAATTGTATACATTACTGAAAGCCCATTTAATAATTCAAGATTTTAATCCCAGCTAAACTAAAAAATCGCTTACAAACCGTATTATTACATCGCTTGTTTTAAATTCTAATGCTACACTACTAAAACTAAACTTCCACATTGTATTTCATTAAGCAAATATCATGCACTCAAAATCCTCGTCAAATGTTCATAAAATAGATAATTACGTAAACTTAATAACACAAAATAATGATGGTTGAATCGATGGACGCAAATCCAAATGCAACGTTAGTCGAAAACAAAATGCAAAAGCCACAACACACATACAAAGCGCCATTATTATTTTCGTAATTGCTAATTAAATAGTATTACTCACCAAATTTTGATATCCTTCCACGTTGAGTACATTTCCCTCCATGTTACCCTGGTAAATAGCGTTAACAATCGCCTCCTGCAATACAAACGAAGACCGAGGCCAAAAATGATCAGGGGAAAAGTATTAAATTTCAATTCACACACTCCCAAACATAACAAAAAACCACACAAAAAAAAACATTAAAAATACTACAAATACACTACACAACTAATACAATATAAACAATAATTCGTCAACTTTCAAAAGATAAAACATAATTGTGTTTATGCTACAGCGCATAAAAATCTACAGACAAGTTATTAAAATTATTCTAAAATCTAAACTACACTAAAAAAATTCATATTCTTGCACCAAGCAAAACCTAAATCTATTTTTTTTTAATTCCAAGTCAACCAACACATCAGAAGCAAGCAACCTACTTGCTAAAATTAGATATACAATATAAAAATGTGATATATCAATCAAAATGATAGATGAGCATGCAAATACGTCCAATTATGATTATTTATATCGCCTACATAATCAAAAATATGTCAATAATCGATGTGAGAATAAAATCCTAACAAAGTAAAACAAGAAGCTTAATTTTCATTTTAAGGGTGTCACAGTACCATTAGCTTTGTGGACAATCTAAGTTTTTCTCTTACAATATTCACATTTTTTCCCCCATATAATCGATCTTCCATCACCCCCACTTAAAGTGCCCACATTATGTAATACGTCTATTCTCAAGTGCCATTAATTTAGTTTAAGAAGAAAACGGTTGTGCTTTAGTAAAGTGTAATCTAATTCAACTTTTACAAGCCCCATCGACAGACGACACAATGCTTATACAAGTGCAGTACATCTTCAGAACTTCCCCCAAACATATTTCAAAAAGAGTGGAGACTTTTTAAACAACGTCCCAATCCATTAACAAAAAAGCGTATTCGTCGTCAAACATTTGATAAGAGTATGTCATACTCAATTTGTTTTGATATCACCTGAAAAGCACTCAACCATAATCCACCAATTTTATTTCTCCACTATCATTTTTAAAAAAATAATTTTTATACAGTTATTGATAAAAAAAATATAAATATAGCAGTATTAAAATACAAGGAAGCAGTGTATTACACGGTCGGTTAAAAAACCATCAAAGTATGAACAATTTGAACGGTCAAGTTGAAATCTCAAACCGGTGTAAAAACGTTTTCTATCAATAATTTTTTTTATTATTTTATAAAGCTACATTATATTTTATGATTTAATTATTACGTCGTCAATGTAAACTAATATAATATTTTGTCAATAAATAACCTCATTATTTTTAATTAATTTTAATTACAACTAAACATGTTAAACGCTCATGTCGTATTTTACTCACGTTTATTAACATGTTTTAATTAATCAATAAATTATTTAAAAATTTTCTAGACACTTTCTATAAACATGAACACTGTACGTCGTTTCACATATTCATTTTGTACGGAGCCAAAGTTATGCAGTCATTACATAAAAATATTTATAGCTAACTCAGGAAACGTTGTAAATAAAATATGGTAGGAATCTACAAACTTCTTCTTTAAACTACATGTAGAAAAAAAAAAGAATTTTCAAGTTTATAACCAACTTAAGATTGTGTCAACTTTAGTGGAACTGACAATCATAATGCCAACGAATGGCTGAGTGGTTGAAAGAGCGAAAGGGAGTTTTACTTTTTTTTTTTTTTTGAAATTTATTTTTCACAATATTTTTCCACCCACTTGCATCCTACGTAACTCCATCTCATCATCATCATAACCGTCATCATGTACAACATTTTAATAGCCGAAAATTCCACAATCCCTAGGCAAACAATATACACATATACACTCATCTGTTCAGGCAAACAAACACAATATCGTGATAATAACAAATAAACGTTTTGTCACTCAGAAAAACAGAAACGACTTACGTCCCAAATGTTGTCTCGCCTACAAACCCCATCCCTCCCTTTATAAAATTTCGCAATACTGATTATGGGCGGCGTTGTGAAATGTTATTTGTACGTGTATGAATATGATAGAAATACGTAAACGACGCCATTTGCCTTTCTCCCCCAACCCCATTTTCCCCTCCCATTCACTCAGTGTATCAAACTATCAACCGCCATATAGTCTGCCCTCATTCCCTTTGCATCGTTATAGTGATTTCATCAAAGATAAAAATGCATTTTAACAAACGGGTGAATGTTTGGATGTTAACTCAGTCATAAAAACGACACGTTTTACCCCTTTACACTCACGTACACCTCTTAAGGGCACACATTTACACTACAGTTTACAGCATACTTCAGTAACGCCACAACACATTAGTTAAGTCATCAAACAACTCCATAAACATTCATACACAACACTACAAACTAAATTAACTTTCAAAGCAATTCATTTCAAATTTCGAGGTTCCCATAACGTAAGAGTTAAATAACTAGCTAATCTTAATACCATTTTAGTTCTACGTAACACCATACATTACGTAAATAAAAGTTATTTAATTATGAATAAGGTAACCATAAAAACCGCAATGATTACCATGAAATGCACGCTTAAAACTGTTTTCAATGCAATAATATCAAGTTTGACAGTTAGTTGACCGCTAGTAAGTGCAATGGTCCCTTCCAACTAAAGTCATAAAATAGTTTCCACTCTTGTTTAAATTTTCTCTGTAATAAAATGCGAATACATCCAGGATATAAAAAAAAATGCCATATTCGCTGCACAGTTTATTCCTACTCATTATTTTGCGAATTTTCAACATTTTTCTTTTCCACTGTTGCAAATGCACTGACAGCAAAACGAAAAAAAAATATTCTGCAGTATCACGGCGACGCACAAAAACAAAAGTGAATGTCTGAGTATTATATGGAGTGTTGTGTGGGGTCAGCCACATTAATTCCTGTCACGCAATCACCGTTGAGCGTTTTTTTGTTCTTCCTTCCACTTTTTCACCAACGACAACCCCCCTCCCCTCAAATTTGAAATTTCTACTCACTCATCCATTGCATCAACCCCCTGCCTAACTCATACTACAAAAAAAGCCTACCACAAATAACCCACACCATTATTTTTACTTTTTAAAACTTGTGAAAAAAAATGACCAAAAGATGCAGTATAAGCCACGCATTTTTTCTAACAGATACCGGTATATTATTTTTAGAAAACAAATTGCAACGTGCTACTTACACACTGCCCTTCCATAAAAAAAACACAGTATATTGCGATTAACTACTATGGAAAGCCAAACGAGCAAAATATCCACGCACAACACCATGTTAAATCTGACATTTGAAAGCCATTCCATTTCTAGAAATTAGTGACCAGATATGACCACACATGTACAGTAATTATTCAATTACCGGATTGTTTTTTTAAAAAAAACTATACTTTTCTATTGCTATTAAAAACTTTTTCTTATCATTGAAAAAAATGCAGAGCCAATAGAAAATGAGACTAAATCTTATCGGTTCCCCTAGCAAATTTTCCCGTTATTTTCTTGACGTGTTCTCATTTAGAAAATCACCCGGTATATTGTGAATCTAGCAATACAGATTAAACTACTGTGACATTTTAAAACTTAACCACAATTCATGAAAACTGAATACCATGCCAGTTACTCATTTCTTCTACCCAGAGCCACCGTTAGATATCAAATCTTGAAAAATACAAAAACGGTTACGAATGCCGTTTATATTGAAAGAAAGAGATCAATTTTGGGATCCGTTTCACATTGTTTGAGATTGGAAAAATCTATCTAAAGCGATGATTCGCAATTTTTATTTTATTTTTTTTCATTGATTGCCACTCGAAATAAAGACAGAACCAAGTTGAAATTGAACGTTCAAAAGCAAAATAACTGTAAGAAGAGAAATCTAAGTGGTTATAAATAAACAGATAACGTTGAAAAAAGCAATAAAAATGTCGATTATCGTTTCGGACTAAACAAATCTTATCCGAGCTAGTCTTAAATTCAAACTGAAATGCATAGATTACATTTCTTTATCGGCAAAGGACTAGGTTTGAAAATAAAAGAGATAGTTTTCCGCTTGTCTGCCGCAAAAAATAAGCTACAAAAAAATATCAATAACATATTCCACGCATGCTCTCTTTAAATTACCATCCATCGACAGCATACACATCGTTATACGTTATATTAAACAACCCCCTAAAATAAAACTTCCCACCATTACAATGCGAGACGCTATTAAATTACCAAGAAAAAATTTAATTTTAAAAATGCAATAAAAATGTCAATACATCTGCCAAACTTAATTCGAATTCTAATGCGATTATAGGCAAGCTAAACTTAAAGTTAAGCTCAGTTGGAAAGCGACTTAAAAATCCTCTCACTGCTTTCCAATTAAACATCAAATCGCAATTAAAAAGAGAAACTTTAATTAATCTCTTCTACAAAAACACAGTTCCAAAAGATTTGAAGTAACAGAAAAAAAATTGACTTCATTTTCGGTACTAAATTAAAAGTAGCTGAAATATGAACCCCGACTTTTCCCCTCCCATTCAAAGCTCATTTAACTCATTTAATCACCAACTTTTAATTTCCCTTCCCTGTCCCCACCCCTATTTCTTCCTCCCACTTGACTAAGTTATGCCCTTGCGCTTGATGGTCATTCATCATTCTGTCTCTTTTAGACCAATCCAGTGAGTACCATTTCTCTCCTGTTCATAATAGCCATCAAGATTTCATTTTGTGAGTTTTATCAGACTCCTTACACACACGGTATGAAAGTATACTCGCATACAAGCCATCGATTTCTATGAATGAGAGTATACTTCATTAACAAAATCCCAAAACAAATAAAAAAGGAAACGGAACTTTAGCGCGAGCGATTTAATAGATTAAGAAATCATTCAATTCCAAGTCTTTCGGGTACTAGAAATCACTGCAATATTTTCTGTTGTTCAATGTTCACACGCCAAGCAACAAAAAAAACACCACGCTCCAAAAGTAACAAGACCAAATTCAACGTGCAATGAATAACATCTTTAAAAATCCATTCATAAAGAAAATCAGCTACAATATAATAAATAATTCATAAATATAATGAAAAAGTTACGGTATTTATTTAACATTTGCCTCAAATTCTACGATGCAGCAAATAGTTTAACATCAAAATACTTTTAGCATCAATATTACATTGGCGAATTCAGTTTATTCACTAAACTTCATAATCCTAAAACCATATAACATAATAAATCATCGTTTAATGAATAAAAAAACCAATCGTAGTCAATTAGATATTCTTGCAAATAGCAAATAACTCATTTTCATGTGCTCAGTAAACGATTCTATCGTTTTATACTACTGCTATAGCATATTCTAGTTTTTTTTTGGAACCCTCGAATCCACTTTTCTCTCAATTTTTTCTCCCCAAGTCTCCAGGGAGTTATACTGTTCTAGCATATGTACGGTTGAAAAAAACGATGGGACCCATGGCATATCACGGGGAAATGACGAAGGAGGCACTTCTAAAATTAAACGAGCCAAAAACGCTAGTCTATGTTACGTCTACGGCGACCACATGTGGTGAAATGACGACGTTCAAAAACAAGAAGTACAAGATAATAAACGCGATCCTCCACGCTCTGTCCTTCTACATACACCGTATATCCACTTAAGAAACAAAAAAAGCTTTTTCAACAAAAAAAAAAATAAATTTAAAATCAAAATATCTCAGTATAATTCAAGCTACGAGTACACAAGTCATAGAAGCAACGGTTATATCAATTCCCCTCGAGAGGGGTAACTGTGTCCAATTTTGGAGTGCACTTCAAAGAGTAGTCACGATTCATGGAAAGGGGATAGAAACATCAACATCATAATGGTAATAACCTTCATAAGACGATACACACTTTTTTCTTCCATCATCATAGAGGAAGATAAAAAAAACACTAAAGAAAAACAAAAATATTTCGTTAAAAATTAAAAAAATATATATATTTCTTTCGCATGAATTTGATTTATTGCATAGCTAAAATAACGATAAAATCAGTTTCAGTCATCATAAATTCACGAGTTACTCCGCATAGACAGCTATTAACATAATATAAAATAACTCTACCAACATTAAATATACTTTGTGGACTGGAAAATGGCAAATGAATATAAATTGGAAGCTTTTAGGATAGCAGTCACTCAATACAAAATGCATAACAATAAAAAAAACAAAAATTCAAAAGCTCGTTAAAACTCCTGTAAAACAAAACAATAACATTTGTTATTTTCCCCCATTATACAGTAATTCGATAAAGTAATCTTAAGTTATCTTACTTATATACACTTTTCTTAAATGTATTTTAAGATGTTTGATTCTCCCACATGGCGTAATTCGTTTGAGAGAAAAGTTACAAGAAACCAGAAACTGAATTTTCCCTTTGAATTAACGGTTATTCCTCTTATTCAAATTCAATTATGATGAATTTATTGATTTCCGACAATCCAAGAACAGTTTAAATGTCTACCAAAATTAGCCAGTGTACGACAAAGGAATATTAATTAAATGTGGTATAATAAATTGCCTGACTATAACAAGTTTATATATTATTTTTGTCGTACAGTAACTTACAGATTTGTCATGCCGTAACTGCAACGTTATTTACATTAACTTAACATAACATTATGTCATATTGAGGTCATTGCACTCGGAGCATTTTACACTACGACAAAATTACTAACCATTACCATCAGTCCTATACTACATGATATAAATGGCATGAAGTTTGCATTATCAACGCTCTATTAAAGTGCATTATATTGGGTGGCATGTTGTTACTTTCGACGCCCCCACATTTTGTTTATCTATTTAATTTAAATATTTTTTCCTTTATTATCGTCGTGTGTCGCTGAAACGCTAGACAATTTTCAAACTATTTATATTCACCCATTGCATTAGCTTAACATTAACAGTGAATAAATTTGCTACAAGAATAGTCAAATTATCCCATGTCACGAAAACAGCTGCTGTTCAATGTTTATCCTTAATCTGTTTACTTTTTTTTGTCTTTTGCAGTTTCAAAAATCCCTTGATCACGAGGGCATCAAAGTTTAAGAAGGCAAAATCGGAATTTAACAACCGACTATCATATAGTAATCGTTAATTAGATTAAAAACTGAACGTTTTTCCCAAAAGATAAAAAACATTCATTCAAAAAAACTTACATAACCAACCAAGCGAGAAAAAAATATTTAAAAAAGATTACCCAACTCGTAAATATACGACGTTTAAATTTGCATTAAAAGATATTTTATCTTTTAAAAAAGCGACTCTTAAAAATCATTTTAGCATATAATCTGAATTAGGCTTTTTTTAAAAAGAAAATAATGTAATCTTAAGTTTCTTATTCAAGTCTTATTTATTGCCAGAATAGGATTCATTCATATTTTAGTTTCTCTATCTTTAACTGCGACAACGACAATTCTCCAAAGACTTTGAATCAAAGGAAAATTAAATTCAAAGGAATACATATACACAGTAAATCGCATTCATTACACAGTCTAAGCGCTGTAGCGTTACAAATATGCTTTCGAGATTCAAAAAAAAAATTACACATAAAGACACATCTGATTGTTCAAAATCATTCGACATAAAAACGAATTAATGGCAGCTTCCAAGCTGCAACTAACGAGATTGTAAGTACCAGATAACACGCATATTTATTAAATTAATTCGTAATATTCATACACGTATACCCAGCATACAGCAAAGCATCGATAATAACACAGTGCCTCTTTGTCTCATCTGAATTTAAATTATGACCCTCACTTATCAACCGACGCTGACAAAATCAATGCTCAATGCAATAGATGCAGAAAAGCGTTGATGACTCGAAGATGCAATCTGTGCTGTCATTTGCCTGATGAGAGAGGACTAATTTCTCATCGTCTGAGTAAGATAAGAATAAGCCCACGATTTAGCCTCTGTTTCAAACACTTTAGCATACAAAATAAAAAAACTCCAGCTGATGGCAAGAAGAGATTTAATACGTCAAAAAAACGAAGCCCTCACAAAACAACGAACAATGAAAGAAACAATCATTTTTAACCATCTTTCCGCAACGGATGGATCGATCACGTGTAATAGATCTGCATTGCGACTGCAAAAATAAAAAAATACCCTCAAGTCATTTTAAATATCATTAACAATTAATTCTTGGTTATTTTGTTTGCTAAATCAATACTCATTTATTTAGACCTAATTTTTATAATAAAGCGTCAATCAGTTTCTAATTTCCTCTCAACATAACAAAAAAAAAAATAAAAAAGATTGCACTGGCGAATAATTACTGCATAAACTCGTTACAATCAATTAATACAACTGGTATGACGTCGTAAGCGTTCAATTAAGCCGTGTTCGTTACAATTCGTAAGCACAGCAGCAGCTCAAATGTTTACATGGTCACACAGCTGAGGAGCAACGTATCACACATAATATTAAAAGTGCAAGTAGCAATACGAGTGAAATGTAAATTACAGCCTCAAAATAAATGATCAACCACCTTCTACTACCTTGATATGCCTTAAGGCTTATGCCAACAAGTTATGCATGAAATACAGCGATAACAAGCTTGAAAAAGCAGTGACAAATTACTCAGATTATGACTTTTGGTCTTTGCAACTTTGCTGACATCTAACAATCACCAAACCAACTAATCCACCCAGCACAAACAAATGACAAAATCAACACGAGAAACTTCTTCACCTGAGATTCTCCCACCACAATCACAACCCCCCCCCCAAAAAAACTAATAATGAAACAGTTGCCCCTTACGATTTACCTTTTCGACTACACCATCGTGTATAGCGTGATTGCGTGTGCTGAAACACCTGGGCAATTTACACAACATACAGCATTATTCCTTTTACTGTATTTACTCTACAAAACTGACAAGATTTTATTTGACATTTACTGAACCGGCTTTTAATTAGTGTTCAAAGTCAAGTTTCAATTTAGGCAGTTAAAAATAAATTAATCCTTTCACCGCCTTTATTTTTAAGTTAACTAAAAAGCACTCAGTTTTTACGTTTATCAAGCACTTCCGCGTGACTAAGACTTACGGTTAATTAAATATCTCTTGCACAAAAGAAGAAAAAAACTCAGTTACATAAAGAAGTAATTTGCACAGTAAACAAAACGGGTACAAACATCTTAAGAAACGCCTACATCAAAATGACATTGGTAGAATACTGCATTTCCAAGTACGACAAAAAAAAAAAGATAATAATCAACTTCTGTATTACAAAATGCAACCACACTGAATGTCAAATGTCAAAAGCGACTGTAGTCGTATTATTCCTTACTACGCAGCAAAAAATTGATTTTTATGCTCTTTTTTAACTTAAAACTAAGCAAAAAAATCCTTTACATTCCGAACTAACTTAATAAAACTAGACTATCTTCACAAGGTTTCTTTCTTTTAACTTTTTGATAGTCTACCATAAATAAAAATGTAGTATAAAATATTTTTTTTATTTTAACGTCGCGACGCAATTTTTCTTAAGAGCTGTAAATTATCGACCTTAACGTCTCAGTTAAACTTGGAATTTGTGTCGTTGTGTCGCAGCTGTCATAAAATAACAAACATCAGAGTTGTAAGAAATATTAAAGTCCTTAAGACTTGACATGAAGCGATATTAATCATAAAATATTACACGTGTGATCTAACCAGGAATAACAGCATCAGTTAATATACTATTTTCTTCTTTCTCATTTTATTTTTCATGTAAAACCATCAAGGTCGTCGTTTGGTTTTGATGGGTTGTTTGGCACAATTCCTTCACCACTAAAACTGATAAAAGAAAATCTTGCTATATTTTAGTTTCTCGTTTTTTTATGAATGAAATCGAAGTCAAACAACAACGCTAAATCGGTTTCTAACTTGCAGTCGTCAAAAT
This sequence comes from Helicorthomorpha holstii, assembly GCA_013389785.1. Taxonomy (NCBI): domain Eukaryota; kingdom Metazoa; phylum Arthropoda; class Diplopoda; order Polydesmida; family Paradoxosomatidae; genus Helicorthomorpha; species Helicorthomorpha holstii. The sequence continues at coordinate 13,812,999 of JAAFCF010006680.1, forward strand.
AAAAATGAAATCAATAGATCTCTCGGTTGTGTCCTTGGAAACATCTGAAGTAAAAAAAAATAGTTTTAAACTTTGTAAAAATAGAAACGATACTTTCTTACTTCAACTAAATGTCTTTCAATTTCTCACAAATGACAACAACCCACATCCTCCCCCATGAGTTTCAGCACTCATCAGTGCAATTAAAAGTGTACAACTAAGCAAAATAAATGAGACACAGCAGCAAAGTCAACAATTTTGTTGCTAATTAAAACATTTTAATTTTTTAGTTTAACAAGCTGGTTAAAATGGCTGGCTTTGTCAGCTTAACAAGCACTAACAATTATTTCCATAAAAAAAACTATACTAACAAATGACTCTCGAACCGACTTCTTGTAACTACTATACATCGTTTTAATTATCACATACAGTTTGCTTAAATATACAAATTAAGTAATGTGCAATTTAATCATTCATGCAGAATGTTTGTTCAACTACTACACTCTTTTAAAACATACGGTATTATAATTAATAAATTAGTTAAATTTATGTGTGTTTTTATGTCCTGAAAACCTTTTGTTATTCCGAAATTTTCACGCCTTGATTTACATCAAATTGTCAAAATGTTTCATTTTAAAATATTCTGCTACTGTTCCCACTGCTGATGTCCATTTATTTCCAGGTAATAGAGTACATTTTCCGCTACACCAGTAGAAACAAAGATCCAGCGCAGCAGAAAATGCATTTGAGGAAAACTAAATGATGGAAATTCATAGCAACTGTTTTCATTTCTTGCACTGACCGCTATACTAAAGTCAATTTATAGTCTAAAACAGTGTTTGTAAGTGCAGTAAATCCACAGAAAATGTAAAAGCCAGAAGAATAACTCTCCTTATCCAACACCTACACTTCCCACCCCCGATTCCACATATGAATTTTTAAAATAAAATGATGAGAAGTAGATGTAGTGCATAGTAGTTTAACAGTAGCTCGAACTTTATTTTCTTTTTTTGCCCCACCTACAGTTCCTCCCAAATCCCTTCATTTCATCCTGAGTACAAAACCCACTATTCTCCGTATTATTTAACTCCCTCACCCCACCCCACCCATTCGACTCACCTCGTTACTCGGCCTTTACATTATAGCTTATACATACAAAAAGTCCCTATTTTTACGACTTATAAACCGATTTATTATAGGAACAGCTATGAATTTTCTTTCTTTTTCGTTGTTCCTTTTCATCAAGTATTATACAAGAAGGGTAAAAGTTACTGGAGGTTAAAAATGGATATGAAAAAAATCAAGCCGAGGAAAACGAGCTTTTTCATCATGTGAAAAATGAAATATCGGACAGCGAGAAGAAACAATAGAAAAAGTCAAAAGACCAATCTATGAGTGATGGGGGAAGCTAACTAATAAAATATCCCCCCTCCTCCTCCTCAGAAAAGTCATGCTTCCCCACTCATTTTTCTTTTCCATAACCGACGACTGTGTATACTGTATAGCCATAAATCTACAAAGGTGATTTCTTTTGTTTCCAAACCCATCACATACATAATGCTCTCATTTTTGGCGCTAAAAACGACGCACTCTAATAGCTGAGAACTAAAATAGGTCTATTTCTTCAGTTTGTCAAGACTAAAAGTTATAAATGTACAATCGGTGATAGTGGCAGTAGTAGGAGTGAAGGATTCAATTCAGGAAGTAAAGGCGAAAATGGTCTTCCTGTTGCCAACTCTCGCTTCACGCGTAACAATGGAGTTTAGCAGGTGCCTATACACTACACGAAGCCAGAAATATATTGCGCAATATGTATTCACCCACTTCCACCCTAATAAAATCGAGTTAAGCCATCTTGACGTCGACAGGGCGAGAATCAATATATCAACGGCTACTTCAACTTTATAGATTATGAGATCAAAACGGTGCAGTAAATTTTAAAACAACAAAGTGATACAATTACAACATCAAATTCACCGTCAAATTAATTATAATGAAGTTCTAATGCAAGTTTAAATCAAAAAATGAAGAACAAAATATTTGTCTTTGATTAACATCAAACATTTTCAATTAGCTTAAATGCCAAATTGTACTGTAGTAAACACACGGTTAACCCTGAATTTAATCCAAGATAATTTAAAACAAACATCACTCGCTGATAAATTCAACAAAACCAAAATAAAAGCCTCTAACGGTTATGTGTAAGTAATCCGTTTAATTGCAGCTCGCCATATGATTGATCATCCTTCAGCACTGATATTGATATTTGTTGGTCTGTGGAGTAACATTTCTTAAGACAAGATAACCGAATAGAGAAAATACCGCGGAGAAACCAAATAAATGTTTCAATGCTAAAAGTTGTTGTGCTTCCTATATGCTTGGATTTCGCTAGAAGTCATTTAATTTCCGTTTCATTTCCTTATGAGTAACATCAAGAACTCAAAAAAGCCCATTTATTATGAGAAAACAGAAGCTGCAAAGGACATGTTGTAGGATCACAAACTCGCATGACAAAAAATACATAGAATAGAAAATCCAAACTGATCTTTCTTCTGTCCCCCTCCCTAAGAATACACCCACCACCACCAACCACAAGTACTACAACTATTGCCCGGGTCGTTTCTATCCATATCCATATATACAGCAGACCAAGACAAGTACAGAAGATAAAAAGACATTCGAAATTCTCGTCGATGACATTTCACTCTTTCCACATCATACTTATAGTCATTGCTTTGAAACGACTTTGTCGTTGCAACTTACATATTTAATCTCCGTCCATCTCCTTTTTCTATTCTTACATTCAAACTCCATCCAACCCCCCCCCCCCCCACCCTATCCACACTCATCATCTCATCTCTCTTTTCTCCAATCTTTATACTTTTACTTCTATTGTATGAGAATAACATCGGTATATCCTCCTCAACACCCATTTTTTTTGTTGCTGAACACTCGGTTAAAACGATGAGAAAGATTCGGAGTTGACATCCGTGATAGAATTTTGTAGTACAAAATAGAGAATGTAACTTCTACAGTCTAATCAATTTTAACGAAATTGAAAAAAAAAAAAAAAAGTTGTAGTGAAATAAAGAGAGATAGATGAAATGATCGGATGGACAATATAAAGGAGCCATAAAAATTCCCCTCAAATAAAAAGAAATTAAAAAAAGAGCTTAAAATGGGAAGGAGATTCTCTCAAAGGGTCGATTATAAAACTGCTCCGATTCACTCAGTTTCTCACGAGTGATTTTTCATCATTCAATATACGGTATTTCTAAACAACCGAGTATAATATGAGCACCACATCAAACAATAGTACATTTATAAAGACAAGTTACATTCAATTTACTGAAATAGCTGTAAACGTCAATAAACATACACGAATAATGTAAACAAGAAATATCGCAATAATATACTGTACAACTAATAAACTTAAAGGATCTCATAATTTTCAACTACTGTACATTACAAACTAAATATCCAATCAATTTAAGGCTTTTCAAAATAACTTCAATACTCACTTTAGTGCACTATACGTGTTATTTTAGCTAAAATTTTGCTATAAAATATAGTAAAGCAGCACTTTCCTAAGGAAAAACATTTGGTGAGAGTAATTCATTCTTGAAAAATCACTTTCTACTTGACTTTCTTTGCACTATATTCACGGCAGTTGTTTATAACCAATTTCAATTTGTTGCCAGTATTATTTTTCAAAATTACCACCTGGCCGTAAATTTCTCACATTTACTAAAACTGCTTTAAAGCTCACATTAAAGACATTGCTCGACACGGTATTTTAACGTACCCAAAAATCCCTCGCGATGGTAAAAATGTCGCCAAGTTCTTTTAATAAAATCTTCTTCAAACTGAATAAAATGCAAGTTCTTCTTCACTATTCACGTGAACCTTGCTGCATATCCAACAGAAAATGCTAAATTTAATTAAGTGCATGCAAGTGTGTATTCTGCGTTTTGTCGACCCTCTTGAGCTTACAATTAACTGAATGAAAGTTACAGTACACACTATTTACAACGAAAAAGTGTCATATTTCGTATTGCAGTACAATATGTTATTATAGCTAAAAGTTAGATGACAAATTAGTGTCTATTTCCTTACCAGAAAAATGTGTATTTCAAGTTGATGAATAGTTTCAACTTTTCAAACCTAAGTGTATACGATACGTAAAAAAAAGGCCACAACAGTATCGACTTGGTTTCAGTTATTTCTTCCCAAGTATTATTACCTCGAAAATAAATGATAGGGAAAATAACAGAAACAAAATTCAAAAGACGCTGAAGAGGGTTGTGTTTGAGAATGAAGAATAATGGAAAGAAAGGATGAGACGAAGAAGAAGAAAGAAAATGACAGCCACTGCTGCAACAACACCGATTTCAATCAATTTGCCATCCGACAAATCTAATTTTCCCACCTATTAGACTTTAACGCACGATGAGAGTATCAGAGTATGGCTTACTTTTTATTAGGTCTCTAACGTCTATTAAAACTACACCTCAAAATAAAAATAAAGAATGATAAAAAGAAGAGAAAAAAAAAACTATAAATTCCGTTCCTGAAAAGACGACTAAAGACTATAAAAATTCCAAACATACAAGCCAATTCCAGATTTGTCGGCTAAATTAGTTTTTTCTTATCTGATAAGACAGCAAATACACTTGTTAGTGCGCAATAAACTTCATACGATTTTATTATCCAGTCACAAGTGCTTTCAATTTTGGTTCATATTATTTTAACTAAAGACTCGCAATTTTAACTGTGTCAAAGAAATTTTCTCAGGAACCGCTAAACTTTTATCGTCAAAAGTAGAAAATGTTATGAAAAGCTATTCAAACTAAATCAATATACAAGTTTTAAGTTAACTGATTAACTCTTACTTTCACTTTTTCATTTTAAAAGCAATTTTATGTTCCTTTGTGAATCACAATGACCACATTGCTCCTCCTAATACAAAACTAACATTGCAACTTCATGCATAATTTATGCAATTCTACGTACAGTATAATAAGTTTTATTTTTTTTGCATATGAAATACTTCCATTTATCAGCTTTAATGTTCTCGTATTTGCATCGATCCAATGCTGTATGATACACAGTTGGCCACTAACAATGAAGTTCACAGGTCAACCAACGTTTGATGTCATTGTTCAAACAATGCCCACAGTTTGTATTAACGTTTTCATTTCGATATTCGACATAACGTACGCATGCGTGCATCCTTCTCGAATATTTTTTTTCACAGACGACAAAAGTTTTCATTCAATTGTAAACAATCATACACTGACATACTCGTTATAGCAAAAACAACAATCGTTTACAAAATTATTCAAATGCACCTTTAAAAAATTGTGTGAGAAAAAATAAAATACCATTAAATTCTAGGGTTTTACAAAAAAAAAATAAATTTAGACCGCCTATCTTACAATATCTACAATGTTCCATTTCCGCCAAGAAACATCACGCCTACTCGTCATGACATTTGACCCCTCACGGTTTCCAACCTATCTAACTCAATGCATACAGTACACTGTATCTCTCTTCTATCAAAAACCAAGCAAAATAAAACTCAACACAGTGACACATCGACAAATCAGAATAAGCCAAACCTACTGTACTTTTACATAAAACTACTGTATATGCATTTAAGCTTTTCGAAAAACAATACCGGAAGTAGTCAGCAATAATAAAACGTGATCATTAGAAATTCCCGTTAAAGAGAAACTAACCATATGCAACCATTCTTTAAAAATGTGATATGATTTGAAATTACTCTAATAAAAAAACCACAAGAAACTCACAAACAGCTACAAGCCCACATTATTAACGAGTAATTTAAAAACAAGCACAATGCATTCTGATAATTACATATGTAATGAATAACGACAGCAATTCAAATAATAAACCAGATTGTTATGAAGCTATCAAGAGTTTCTAAACAAGCTAGTAATTACCACGCAATTATCTACATTGACGTAATTATTGTTTCTATATAGTAATACCAAAACCGTAGGATAAACATTCCCAACCAATAGTTAATTGAGTCGATAATTGATAAAATAGCGGCTCCCATCTTTAATTGACCACACGCTCTTTATTGTTTAATTTCGATACGCTGTTGTTTAATATTTAATAATTTTCTCATCACACATTTAGATAGAATCCAGAAGGTAATTCAATTACAAGCACGTCATGAGTTTAATCAACATGTATCGCCACATGGCTCGTATTCGATGGCTTTGAAGCAGCTGATACATTAAAACAACCGCCTCCAAGGGGACAATGGCCGTGATTTCATTACATCAAAATAATGAAATCGATAAACGTGCAACTTCCAACCCTGACACTTCCCATCAAACCAAAATTTTAAATTAAATTTTTAAAAAACACTGCACATGTATACGGTTTTCAATGATATTATTACAGGAACATTGCCATCGGTATGATCGTACGGTACAATAAGAGTTCAGTCATCAACCACAGTGGGGCCGCTAAAGTAGCGAAAAGGAAGTAATTAAACATACATGAGGCGTGAAAAACTTTTAAACATAGAAAAATCGTAAACATATGAAGACGATTACGACCACAACTCGCTGATTTATCTGAGATATAACGCGAGGATTATGGTCAAATTTTCACGATGTAGACGTAAAAGCGTTTTAAGTGGTAGGGCTGGGTTGTAATTTGAGAAATCAAGAAGAATTAACGACGAAATTTAAAGTAACAGAAGGATCAGCCGGTTGAGTTAACCGCAAGAGGTCGCAGATGCAATAGAAATAATTTGCTCTAAAGGCTAATAATTGGCTGCCATAGTAATTCACTAGCATCCCCCATGAAGACGGAGCAGTTCAAATATTTTATCATAAACAAAAATCTTCACTAATTGAGATAAGCAGGATCTTCTCTTAAACTCAACCAACACAAACTGGCAACCATTACAAATTTAACGTTAAATGCACAAAAAAAAAAGAAAATAAACCTATCCAAAAGTGCAAACATAGATCAAATATTAATGTTCGCAAATCAAATACAAGAACAATTCTAATCAATTATCATAATAAAGACAACCTCAATAAATAAAAAGAAATTTCTAATGTGGTACTGGTACCCTGAAATATCCTATACCGGTTTCAACAAGACTCTAACCATCGAATACAACCATCTCATTATCATAATAAAACAATATTTGCAATTCTAGTTTACTGTATCAAAATATTGACCTTACACACTGTAGCCTTTCTGAATGTGAAATTACATTACAGTGATGTTGATCATTTCATGGAGAAACCAGAAATTCTAACCCTTGAATAGCATCCATTTGATGTGATGTTGGATTATTGTAAATATAGCTTAGCCCACCAATCTAAACTGCAAAAGACCCTAACATTGTTATTTTATGGCATTGTAATGCTAAAAAGAAATATTTTTCAAAAAAAGATATTTATTGACATGGGCACTAGAGGGCGCGTTTAAAATTAGTTCTTTGACCTTAATGGAGCTGACTCATCTTTCTCGCCAACGCTTACTTGCAATCAGAGCAAACTTTTCACCATATCGCCATATTTTTCGCATACGTCTTCTAATTCTATTTAATAAGCCCAGCACGTCAAACAGGTCCATCTGTTCCGTGTTTTACAAAATCATTACGATATCGATCAAATGCCACGCACAAATTCACCAAGTTGGTGAGAGGTCAATTTGGAAAAAAAAATATGTCTCCCATATTATAATAATAAAATAAAACTTTTCATTTCAGTTTGCACATAAACTAGATTAGTAAAAGCACTAGCGTGCAGATCCATCAAACTTTTTCCTCTCAGAAAAAGAAAATATTTCGTCATTACGTTTATTTTCCCATCCACACACGCACCCTACGTAATACCGTGAGATGATGGTTAACGACCTTTACCGGTGTTTCCTACACACGCACTGACGAAGGCCGGTGTATTACGTTATCTCGTTTCTACGTGCTTAGACTGCGACCTACATTTTAGCATTAAAAAAGCCGGCACAAGACACACCGTAATTGACAATTAACCCACTGAATTCTTAAGTCAATACGAACACATAAAGAAAATAAAAACGAATAATTCCCTTCACTAATTGCCCTTTAAATACTCAAAATAAAATCTCCATTTAAATCACTACACAGCATCATCTCACAAACTTCAAATTATCGTGCAAAAAAAAATTAATAAAAAAAAATCTACTAATAAAACTTGAGTATATCAAAAGTGGTTTTCAAATTAAAACACTTAACGATATAATTATTTTTAAGGGAAACAAGAAACTGGTTAATAAATTTCATGGTGGTCTTTACAAGCAGTAATCATTTCGAGTTATAGTTGTAAAATTTTAAATAAATGTTTTTTAAAATAGTATTAAATCAAAAAAGGATGTAGGTCGAACATGATTTCCCAATAAACAATCCATCGATTGACCTAGATGACGTCATAGTTGCGTCGACAACTTCTCTTTAAAACATATTTACGTCTTTTTTACAGTTATAGTCTTGCAGGTTTCCAAAATAGATTTCAAACCTCTCGTTTCCCTTAAAAAGTTAAGAAATAATTGGTAAATGAGATTCTTACCTTTTCTTTAAGTAGCTCCCTAATTTTAGCTGCTTGGTCCCGAAATTTTTGTAATGAAAGTTCCAATTGTAAACACTTGTCTTGCCAATCAACTTCCGTTTCGTCTCCCCATGTGACTGCAGTTTCTTCCGTTTCTACATCCATCGTATCACTAAGCGCAGATAGCGCCGATGACATTCGAGACGAGTAAGAAGAACGTTGATCGGTGTCGCGGTCGGCGGCCATCATAATGCGGCTGTTGTTGTTGCTGCTGACGGTCGAGAATGACTAGGTCGATGCAGTAGTTGGCGTACATACACGCGAGGCCAGGCCACACACTAAACACAATAACACTCGATCACCCACACAGACGCATGCAATCAATAATTTTCTCCAAAATCAACTCAATGAAGAAAAATGTTTAATTAAATCCAACTATGTTTCAGTATATGGAAATCCACCACGTGATGATGTTGATAATAAAATTGATGACCACGATTTGAGTACACGTTAAATAGCAAAGAGATCCAACCAAACAGCGTTGGTTTAAATTCGTCAAAACTGTGTAAACAATCCTATTAAAACAAAAGAAAATTAATTAAGTACGGTGTACAAAGCAAAATACACGATGAATCAGACACAATTACACGTATTTATTATACTATACATTAAAATTACACAAATAAAAATAAAAGTTTTCAATCGCTTATGCAAATCAGAAAGAAAAATTAGTCCTTTAAATTTTTAATTAAAGCTCTGCTGAGTTATAACATTAAAATCAGACAACCAGAGAATTAATTAAAAAATATTTCAAGAGTCATGTTATACTGCATGTTTTAACTTGTCGCTGTAAAAGCGCCGTTACCAAAGTAATAAAACTGCTCACAAATTATCCATAGACTTTCATGCTCAACGTAACAGTTAAAAAGTGGGAAGAAAATAAAGTTTAAGTATCTAAATAAAAAATAATTTAGTCGACAATTTTCTGCTCTGATTAACAACGTACAGAAGCCATGAAATGTCATATTTTTCAAATATAAAAAAATGTGGGTTAAACTGTCATAATACAGACGTTGTCTTTTATGATAACGTGAAGTAATAGCTGCAGTATTACAGCATTATAATACAGTACCATAGACAGCACATACAGCATACTCGAAAATGGCCTACTTCCATTTATAAATTAAATAAAAAAAAGTACGTCGTATTGTATATTTTAAACAAGTACAGTACTAATATGCAAAGCTGAAAAGTTGGAAGCATGAGACTAAATTGAGAATCACAATCACATCAACCCACGAAATCGATTATAGATTCAATGTGCGTCATCCAATGGATTGGCCCAACAATAATCCCGAATGAATTTATCAACTATTATATTAAATTGCATTAAAACATAAGTAGCTGCGTTCGTTTGATTATTTTAGTCATGTAGCAGTACACTCATTAGTATTCACAATAGTTTCCACCTGCCCTTTATGTTACTATAAAACAGCACTAAAAATAAACAGCTAATAAACTCAAATAATAATCAAAATCTTTTCACTCGAGATAATTGAGTAAATAAGATTATAACTGCACTTGCAACGTCTAAAGCAACGTGTGCCAGCTTCTTAACTTCACGTTAACCATTAGCTAGCAACATTAATTCTAAACGCAGTCTTAGTGGTATTAAAAATTATCATTAAATTGCACAGTTAAACAGTTTTCCTAATAAGAAAACGAAAGGAAAGTTATCAATTATGCAAGTACAGTAGAACTTTATTAATAATAAGTAAAATACTCGTATTTAATTGATCATCAGACTATACATTTTACATTTGAACATTATCAATTTCCAATTTTTTTTAATTTGCAGCCAATTCTATCAGTGACCAATGCAAATTTAAGTGCTACCGGTATTTTTAAAATAGTTCCTGACATTTTTTTCAAGTCAATTTGAGATGCCATCAAATGCAAAAAGTTAAATCCTTCCATTTACATTATCATTCTGTCTCTCACGTCATATTACGCTCTAGTAATTCGACCTTGTGCGTTAGACGTAACGTCAATGCATCGCCATGTTCTCATAACATAAATAAATTGGCATAAAAAGGAAGTGAAGATGTGCACAAACGGATGCTCGTTAAATGCAGTAAGGTTGCAAATAAACCCCATTAAAGGGTAACTATGGCAACTTTTATACGTCAAACGCAATTAATAACCACGACAGAGGAATATACCTTTTATTTTAATAATTACATCCAACACATTGTCGATCATGTTACCCAAATTGAAGCGCAACTTCAATCCTTACATTAGACAGGAACACATGAGTACGCAACAAAATCCCTAAATTCAGAGCGTATCGTTTATACAAACACACAAAGTCGGTCAAGTGTAAACAACGTCTTAGCTTACACTAAACACCATAATTGACGCTGAGAGTGAAATGTTACCTTTCTAAATTTAAAAAGTACAAAATTAAAAAGCAACGAGTAGCAAAACCGAAAGAAGATTTAAAAAAAAAAATGTCAAGGTACATAAAAAAGTGAAAGGGAGAAAAAAACAGGAAGTTTCAACAACAACAACAACCAAAAATGAAAAACGGCCAACACAGAAATGTATACAAATTCAGCCAGAGTGTGGGCCTAGTATATATTTATTATTAAAACTGAAAGCAAAGCCGAAAACCTCATAAGAAACAGCTGCGAGTATATATTATTCGTTTTCTCACCAAATCAAATCATCCGCGAATATAATACGGTATAACGTTATAAACGAAAAAAAAATTCAGATGTACAAGTGAGGGTAATACTTTAATAATAAATTGCATCCCAAGTTCCCAGACAATGCCATTTGAAGCCTACATAGTTTCTTAAGATGCTTAAAGTTAGGCGTGGCGTCACTCACGTCTTCACCATCAATAAATATCTTTCAAAAAGTTTACTTCTTCCTAGAAAACGAATCATATTTACAAAAATTCTGTCGGAAGTGTGAACTGGTTTTTCAAGAATAAAAAATATTTTTTAAATATGAAGCTTGCAATAAATCAAAACAAATGCCAAACACAGACTTTGATATCGTTCAGTTCAAGAGAAGCAATGCTCTCCTACCAGCATTTTCAATTCGTACACAACACAAACAAACATTGTTTCACTTCTTTTCCCCTCCCACGATTGCCCCCCTCTCTTCTCCATTCACCCCTTCCTCCTCTCCACATACTAGATAACTGTAACGATGTAGGGACAATCACAATTAATTGTCTTTTGATGGTTTCCATTACAACTTCATCTCTTTCCACCCATATAACCTTTTCTCAGTGTTTCGGCAGTCTGAACGAGAGCTTTTGTGTATAACTAGTTTAGAAACCCTGGCGCGTTATGTGAGCAGCAGTACAATCACAACAAAGTACATTACATACAACATTCACAAAGCTCCGCCCTCTTCCTCTTAGTAAAATAAAATACTAGATACAATTGTTCCTTTTCGTCCCTTTGATTCGATCTAAAAACGTTTTCTTTACCATCAGTGAACAATATCAAACATAAGCGGGTGCCTACTGGGGTGCACTGTGCACACATGAAGATCATAACCTCAACAAACAAATTGATATTTATACAACAAAACTACCACAATGGCAGTCACTAAACTATTTGAATCTAATAAATTAAGCAATCACAAAAGAATGTCTTGTTATACGAATGGGCCTTACATAACTTTAAAAAACGGTGCAATAATGTTATCTGCTTAGAAGTTTAGCAACTCTGGGAGTATTATTAACTCGCCAGTTGGACGAATAATCATTAAATAAGTTGAGATTTAGCTACTAAATAAGCTAAGTTGCATGTTTATATCGAGTAATTTAATAACTGAGACAAATCATAATTGGAACTGATAAGATGTGATGTTAAAACAAAGAGTTCCAACTAAGAAAATCACACGGCACAAGTTTATTTCATTAAAGAATAAGCTAAAGTTGCCTAAAAAGATTTTTTAAAAATCGATAAACACGTTACTTTCCTAAGTAAACTAATTAACCACTCCAAACAACATTCAAACCATTAGTTATCAGCATTTTCCTTCAAATTTTACTTTGTTCAAAATTAAGTTAAAAACTTTGAAACGCCAACGACGTCAACTGTATTATAGAAAAGTAATTCGATGTCATTTGCTATAGTGGACAAAACGAAGTTAACGCAATTACTTATAAATGGCGTGAAAAACAAATCAACTTAAAAGGAAAGTTAGTCGATTGAAACCCTTTTTACAGAGTTGTATAACACATTATCCAATAACGTTTCAAATTGCTCCGTCCAATTCGCTTATGATGAGTATTCACTGTTTAGCCACCACTTTACAACCAATATATTCTTTCTTCTAAACATAGCCAGAGCAAATGGCCCATATCTTACAATGCATCTTTCCTAATTTTGTAGTCAAATTTATTCAATCAAGTCTCAATTCGGGTGTTTCAAATAAACAGGAAACGTCGAACGCAATATACAGTAATTTTGACTCAATTTAACATCAACTTCAATTAACAAGGATTGAAAACGATGACAATGTAAACAGAATGGTTGCATAAACATAAGTACAGTACGAGTAGAGATGGGTTTAGATGAAAATTGCCAACTTTGAAGTTAATTGATTTTGCTCCTGACTAAAACCACCTTCCCTAACGATTTCTTCTTCTTCCCCACATACACACACACATACAGTACATTGTACACACATACCCGAAATTCAATTTCATCTCTCAGCCTATAGGGCTTATGAATATATCTTATTGGCAGCTGAATTTTATGATTTTCTAACTCGGTTGGATGTGATATAAAAGTAGGTCGTAACAAGTGATACAGAGAATATAGTAACGATAGTCAGAAAAGAAATAGGTATGTACCAGCACTTTACACTGTATATACAATAGATACTAATACAACTAGGTGTATATCAAAAAAAAAAGGAAGATACGGAAGTAAAATGTATCAGCCCCTACGTCAACACACAAATCGTCAAAATTCGAATCTGAGACTTTGATGCAGCCACTAAGACGTTTGAAGCTGTTGCTGCGCATCATTTGATTTATGGAAAGAAAGAGTAAGGACAGAGTTACAAAAGAGACAAAAAAACATGCATCGATCCAATAAAGAAAAAAAAACCGGTCACGTACACTGTGTCTCACTATGCTGCTCTGCCATATTTACGATATCAACGCAAAAAGAAAACAAAACAAAAAAAAACTTTACTAAGCCACCATATGGCGCTCCTTAGCCAATAAACGCACAAGTTCGTACAATAACATTAAATTAAATAAACGGTTTTCGATACATAAAAAATGCAATTAGCGTACAATGCTTAATACACCATTAATTAGCAATAATTAAATTCAGAAAACAAAAGCCAGACGAAAGCATAATGCCTTATACAATTTTATGTTCAGTGTTACTGTTTCTACTTTGACACACTTTAAAAGTACAACCATCTTACACTATGCAAATCTTACGCAAATTACGCTGGGTTGCATCAAATTTAAAATTTAACAACCACCTTAAATTTGAACAATAAAACAAGGGTAAAGGGTAGAAAAGATAACAAAATAAAATAAACCGCCAGATAAGTTTAAATGCGGCAACGTGCTTGGAAATCCAAAATATCCTCAAACACAAGATAACAATAAAACTTCTCTTTTAAATTGGTCGTAATTTTTCATCAATCGTTTTTCATTATTGTTTCCCACTAAATCGTTTCCATTTCAACACCATTTCGCATTCGCACGCACCACCACACATACTTTCTTGTCTTTTTATAAAGTACGGCGTCAGTAAAATCATAAAACATCTCCTGCCAATCAACTTGATGCATTCAGTGCGACTACAGTGAACGTCACCCATAGGATATTAAAAAAAAAGTTCAAACCAGAGAGAAAAAAAATTGTTGACAACCATAAAAAGATCGATTTTTTTATTTTATATCTTTATTTTTCGAGAGGGGTGGGAAGGAGGAGAAGAAGTAGTCCTAAAACAATTTTTTGGTAAACGGCTGGGCGCTAATACTAATAGACGCTAATGGAAACAGCTGGTGCACGCCATATTGACACTATCACTTATTGGTACGTGCGTCACACAACAGGTCAAACACAGCGCTGGCAATTTCAGAGAGATGCTGTTTAAGAAAACTAAACTAGAAAAAAAAAATTTGGTAGAAGCTTAAATAAACAACGAAAACTTTGCGTTCAATACATACGTATAGCCTGCAGCTATCAAATACACTCCAAGTTGTCTAGCGGTTTCAGCATAGAAACAACTAACAAACTGGAAACAGTTTAAGTGGACGGTACTCTCAAAATTAAATAAACATTTAGGCCAGACCCGAAATTTAAGACGCCCATACGGTGAAACAGCAAAACAACGACAAGGTCAACCGACTCAAATTTCTCCCTTTTGTCTCTTCAATTTTCAGGCTATAAATAAACAAGCTTTCAAGTCTTTGAGCTAATTTCAGAACCAATTTTCAAACCCAAAAATAAACTTTTTTCTTTCTTTTTGACAGCAAACATCCTTCTGACTCTTATTGAAAATTTCAACAAAAAAAAGTTACTTTTGTCATTGCGTATACAAGCTACTAAGTCATAGTGTGTATTTAAAAACAACAATGTGACCGAGTTCTAGTGTCGACACGACTTTTCTTTCGGCACGAAAACATACGGCTGGCAATTCCGTCAGCCGTATCCATGGTTGTAGACGATGTAGACCCACTTAGGCCGAGCAATAAATCAATATCTCTAACTAAAGCATAAGAAAAATTCGGAGCAAACGCGTTGAAGAGAGTCGAGCTCGCTCAACGACCTCAAACGACGTCAAATTTCCATATAACGTAAAAATACGCTTTATTCGCTTGTGTTTAGTAATGGGAAGAAATACTGTACGCTTTATACTTTCAATATACAGAATATACACATGTACAAACTGTACATCTGTTTTATATTGTAAAAAAATTTTTTTTTGAAGTAAATAAGAATAAATGGAAAGAGAAGTTTTGGATTGTAATGCAAGACAAAAAAAAAACACTTGAGATTTTTTTTCATATAGAAGCATTTTCTTTTTTTTTTTCATATAGAAGTTTGGACTCTGTGACCTACGACTTTTTATATATTAAAAAAAAATTCCACAGGGGAGTTGTACTATTTTTTTCGAGTAAGATGTGTATATTAAAGGTCAATAAATTCTTGTCTTAGCATTAAAATCTCGTGTGTTTTTACGGGTTCTAAAACACGAGATCAGATTACGTCGCCAGCGTTAAACGTTGCACTAGAACACGACCATCTCTTTGCCTTTCCCTAGTGTAAAACTAAACAACAAGCATACAAAACAAAACAAAAAAAGCTAACAAAACTAAGCGTTTATATTTTTATTTTATTATCACGAATACTTTTTTTTTCTTTCGTTCATTCATATTTCTTTACGTTCACAGTATTTTTTTTGTCGTCAAATGTCTGTTGCGTCTGTGTTCTCTTACTTCTTTGCCACCTGTGGCCATTCGTCTGAACATTAACAATTCGTGTCACGGTTATTTCAATGGGTTTGTAGGTGGAGAAAAAGATGGGGAGAGCTAATAGAAAAGCCTTATGGGGGAAGGTGAGATAATGCATGCTTGAGGTAATACCACGCGACAATTTTCAGAGAGAGATTAAAATAAAAATACTTTTAAAAAAAAAAAAATAAAAAAAAAACACCCACAAAAAAAAAAAAAAAACCAGCAGATGAGAAAACGTAGCACAAGTCAAGTGAGATGAGTCTCGTAAAATGTTAGGAAAAAGTCAAAAGGTCATTTTGTTGAAATCCCTCATCGGTTCTAACACTGTACATGCACTTAACTTTCCATTATGCAATTCCCGTCTTACTATTAAGTTAATATGACAAGTAAAAGTCAGAGCCACCTTAAACTTAGTCTACTTTAATTAGTATCAAAGATCACAAAATGAACAATTTTCTGCTAAAGCCTAAATATATTTGCTCGTGTTACTCTTATAAGTTTACAACTAAATCATTGTGTCAAAGTCAGACATTCGAGCTTTTCATTAATTCAATAAAGAACTTCATTGATCTGACATGGCACTTACTCTTTATAATTTAAATAGATTTAATATTTTTAGCAAATAACATTTTAAATATGCAAATATTTTTAGTTAATATTACTGCATTAGGAATTTGCCATTTCAATTATTAAAAAAAAATTATGTTTAGTAGAATTTGCAGGTACGGTAAACTATTTTTTAAATCAAATAAAACCTGAGAGTAATATTTTTCAGCAACAAGTATTTAATAATATATTAAAATCGAATAACAAAAACAGTTAATGTCGAGTAAAACTAAAAATGTCAAACTTTATAGTCTCTAATGTAGTGTACTGTAATTGTATTATACTCAAAACACTATAACGTATGGTAATTGCCTTGGCAAAATATAATAGCTCCATTCACAAAGCCTTAGAGGCTCAATCTACAGTACTTGTATGTCCACTTCTATCGAGAAAACAAAAGTAATTACTGTACAATTTCTGAATGTAAATGAAGTCATTAGCCTAGCTCAAATCCATTAATTTTTACCAAATTAATAAGAATAATGATGAAGTCACGTGTCGTCAAACCCATCTGCGATTTAACTTATAATAATGCGGTTTTAGCTTGTTTAATATGCTAGACAAAAATTAAAATCTTATGCAAATGCCATATAGTGTTGTGGTTTTTTAAGTCATTTAGTTTTAATTAAGTTTTACTACAATGTCAGATTTTTATTTACGAAGTCAAGAGCTATTTCCCAGTCATGTTTACTGAAACTGAAGTTTTATTGCGGATTTTTATTGTAACTGTTTTTAACAGCGTCAATAACTTTTGAGCTTATAAATGGCGCAATGACTCTTCAATTTCTAGTTAAAATGTTTCTATTAAGAAAAAAAAGTTTAGAACAACGTTTTAATCAATTAATAGATCTTCTCTAGAAATAAAACAGTCCCCTGACAGCTATCATACATACTGTATATACACTCCACAAGTAACTTATAAAGTTCGCATTTGTGCCACCCTCATCCTCATCAAACAACTTCATCCCCTCGGATTAACATAACATAGTTCTAGCTACTTAAACCTTAAAACATAGCAGAATATAGCCAACCACAGTACATGGAAATGAACTACTAGATTATGCATCTGCTGAAGATTTCTTTTTTTTTAATATGTAAACAAAACGTTTGTTGACCTCGTCATATGAATCATCTTATTTTTTTTTCATAAATCGAAAGCACAAGACAGTCTGGCTTTACATTTATTTTTCTTTCTCAATCTTTGTTTGAGTTGCTAGTTATTTTTTATTCAAAATGACAGACTTTACAGTGGTGGAGAAAAGTAAACCGAGTTTTTCAACCCAAATGACTGGTCAATCTCTTAATCTACAAATTATTATTAAAAAAAACGTTATTTCAGCAATACAAATCAGCATTTTTTTCGTAGTTATGCTTTTTCTAACGTGGTTTTAAAAATATTTAAGATTAAAGCCTTAATGGCGTATGTTCTTCGGAAATTAATTCATTATTACTTTCCAAATAAAATACATAATAAAAATTGGCCATTAGACATTTTTCCTAGTATTAAACAGCATTGTTTTCCAGTTAAAATGTTTTCGATTAAGTATTAAAGCAAATAGAGTTTAATGCCCCATAGACCAGCAGATACAATGTCACTAACTTTTTTTTAAAAATAACAGTAGCACTGTATATAAATAACCAATGCAAATAGTAAGCGGTTGGCTCTGAAAATCCGACATGCAAAACAATACTGCATATTAAAATGACCAATAAACTGGTTATTTGCTTTAAACCACGTTAAATCTTAAATACGTCATTCGACAATATTTAGTATAACTATTAAAAGCTAAAAAAAAAAAACTCAATTTGTAGTACTGTACAAATAAAAATTCTCCAACAAAATAACAGTAATGCAAGCGGTATAAGAAATAACAGCAATGCAAGTGGTACAGTATAAGAAACAACGTAAGCAGCTGGACACACGTGGTTATCATAAGAAATGGGTCGTAAAGTGGGGAAAAAGTAAATGAAAAGTGACAGCTAAATACCAGCGCCGAAAAGCGAAAACTGAAAACACTCCAGCTAAAATGCATCCGAATGACACACACCAAGTAAGCAACATTGCACTGTACATTGCATTTGCTATTCAGCGAGTAAGGAGAATACACTAAAGTGCTTTACCTCATAGATACTAATGCAAAAACACTATACTTCAACATTATATCCTACAGGCAGCCAATAAGGTAGTAAAGTCTAGATAATTCAATTTTGAATAGCAAGGAAATTTCAACAAATCCCATGAAAATCCTAGCCAGACAATGCTTAACAACCCAGCTTGGGAGTTTAGCGAGATTAGAATTTAGAAGCACACTAATTCTGTAGTTACAAGAATCGCTATATTTAGTTACCGTAAAATAAACAGTTAGAAAAATACAAGAGAAAAATGCCCCAACTATGAAGCAAACTAATTCCCCCATGTAGTAAATATTCACTTCATCAAGGACACATTTTTGCATTATCAGTTACATAAAGAGAAACTTTTAAGCACCCCTAATTGCACCCTTCTTTCTTTCAAAGTTTCAACATAAACAAAGTTAATAACAATAGGAGTACATTTGGAAAATAATTTTTCTGAAATTGTCCTGATTTTTCAACTTTAACCGCAAATATCAAAACATAATTTGCACGCTATTAAAACTCATTTCACATTTTGATAGCCATTATAGCTCAGCATCTAGCTCAGATAGTCATTAATGTCACCAGTCATAAGTTTTGGTATTCCCTAAGGATAAACAGATACACTCACACACTGAGCATCTTCTCTTGCCATATTATTCGCACCATGGCAACGGTATCTCAAATTAGCAATTAAGATAGCATCGACTCATTTGATACACTAAACAGTCCAACTTCATATACCAAATACACAGTCCTTTAATACACAAATGAGTAATCTAAATACAAAGCCTTGTGTGTATTTCTACACTTCCCTTTTGACCCTGCGCTGTAGTACATCTAGCATCGCAGCATCACTGCACAAGACTGTATTTAGCAGAAGATGACTTCTTCATTTGGATGAGCAATAATGACCTTCTACAAACATATCTCCACTTAACTGCAATTAATTAGTAGTAGAAACAACAAACCCCAACACGACCCGGCCCCCACACACCAATTTTCTTTCAACTCTCATACACGAATGTCAATGTACTATCAAATTTTCCCTTTGAAGATACACAGTCAGTACAGACAGGGTTATGTACATACAGTAAGACTAGCAACCTAACCAAACAACATTTTTATTTAAAACTTTTCATTTGATATATTAAAAAAATGAGCAAATATTGCTCTAGTCGTGTCTGTTTGTGCAAATACACAATGAACATAAGATGTGTGTTCTCATCTGCATAATATCATTAAAGAAACAAGATAATATACATGGCAATCCGTTAATTTCCGTTCCTTTAGAAAAACAATTTTGCCATTAAAAGTTGAGATAAATACTATTATAAGCAATATAATTTATTCTCGTTACTTCACTAAAACGTTTCCTAATAAAGAAACGGGATAAACATCAATGGCAAACCTTGCAATCTAATCCCGTTTCTTTATTGGTAATTTTTCAATAAACAAGGAAGGATAATATCTATGGTAAATCATGGAAAATAATCACTTTTCTTTATCGCCAGCAGGTATATTTGAACACATCTTAAAATTTGTAATCGCCCTGTAGTTTTGTGCCACATGGCAATGACTATAGACTTCATTTGTTTAGTGGTTTAGCATGTCATACACAAAAAAGAGACAAAATGAAACCGGATACTTGCATAGTTTGGTCACTTTTTGTGAGTTAGCTTTAATTTTAAGCTGTTGGTAGTGTATTTATTTTTAAACACTCTTTTTGACAAAATGAACGCAGCTGTAGTGTTTACAAAATTGTTACAAAGTAGGGGGTAATGTTAATCCTCTGTACGGAAAATGGTCAACGTTTTTTGATTTATTAGAATTAAGTTATTGAAAGTAACTTTTAACGCTCTTAAAAGTTTACTTGCTAAAATGAATTTTTTTCTTTCAACTACTGCATATTAATTTTCTCAAAAGGAAGAGGGTTTGTTTTGTCTATGAAGAGAAGAAACGCTCATACAAACGAAATTGTAACAATCCTGAATAAAAAAACACCCACAAAGCAATTTCTTTAACAGTTACATTTGAAAAGATAAGCAAATTAGTCTTGCAAATGGTTTCCAGATAAGATGTACGTTATGCAAATTGAGTTCAAGGTGACTTATTCAAGTTCTCGTATGGTAAAGCCCCAAATAACGGTAAACATAATTTTCCCCCTCTCCCTTTCCGAGGTCAAGGTGCACGCCCTTGACTCCAAATTACCATTACTTATAGTCAGCAAGCAAAAATATTAAATTACATTCCTTCTAGCTAAATAATAATTAATAAACAATTTAGCAACTTAAAAGTAGCCATTCAGTTAATCACGCTAATTGACAATTGTCGATTTCACTTGAACTTACTTTAACGGCAAACGGTGCTCATTGTCGGGCAAAATTGTCACTTTGCCGTTACTAAATCGTCCGATGCGGCACGATACATAAAACCGATAAACCGTCAGAGAAAGTCAATAATTAATGAACGATTTTTAAATAATTTCCAACAGAGCTAGATTTAACGGTAGTTAATTACCGGTACTCAAAATGTATCGATTTTCTATGAGAGTAAATAAAGCAATATTAAGTGAAGCTACTTTTAGAATGTTATTTGTGACAGAAGCTGCAATCCGCTAGAAACGCCGAACGTAACATGCACTTCTCGATAAGCCGCCGTCGTCGGTCACGTCAAAACTTTCGCAGATGCCAATGAGTTTCTGAGCACAACAATCTTAATTAAATCGCCTCATTTTGGAATTTAGACACATTTAGATTGAAAGTTGTAACATTATCTTTGCCAATAAGTTTCGAGTGACACAGAGTTGTTAAGAACAGGCACAAAAAACAGTTAAGGGAGAAAAGTTTCTATGGGCAGATGTTCACATACCAACACTATGAACATAAGAGAAACAACAACTTTGATTAAACTTACTCTGAAAAAGATAATGTCGTCCTTTTTCAAACTTCGATCACTACGTATTCCGATTAATAATATTCATCATCACACATTTTGAATGAGATGTTTTCATAATGATTTTAAAAATCCTCGGAAACACACACACTCTTCCACACACAACGCGACTGTTGACGGCAACCAAAGAGTAACGGCGCCAATACACTTCGTCCCGCCAACTTCTCTCACCATTCGAGAGGATTCATGTCATTGACTCAAACTTGAAGAGCGCTCATATCTCGCTATCAAAACCTACATATTACTAGGCTGTGTTGCCAATCAACCATGTATATTACTCTGTTTTAATTAATTTTATATAAAAACAAAAATGCAAATTTTAGGATTTGGATATAATCGTTTAATCCATTTTGTTAATTAAATATCTATGATTTTATTATTATTTGTTTAACTAGGGATTTCAATTTTATTACTGCAGTATATTGGGCGTTATCAACTGTCCAACATACAATACAGTGTAAAGCTTAAATGTAGCGTACAATAAGCAGCTCTCGTAATAACTCAGTACCAATGCCGTTCCAAAGCTACTAAACTATTTCTTGCGCTCTTTTGACGTCACTATTTTTTTGTTTAGAAATTGAAAACACCCTCATACAAACAGAAATGCACATTTACGCTTTCAGGGGATTAGATATTTTATTTACCGTACAAAAAAAAATTAAAAATTAAATTATTTGAATATTATTCACATATTTTAATTTATAAAAATTTTAGCCACCAATTTTTATATTTAGAATAATAATATTACTTTGTATATAGCCGCTACACTACATTTAGTCAATTATAATCCCGCAGAAATACAATGAGGCAAAATGTCACCGTCCATGCTTGTAAACAGTTTTACTCGGATAATAATTATTCTGTTTTTCTTTGAATAAAACGTGATCTGTGTATGTTCCTATTTATCTCAAAATGGATAGTGTTGACCCATCATCGGTGAATAATACAGAAAAATGCTTGACGTTAAGTTTATTAAACGAAATTCGAGGTAATACTACGTTGTTTATACTGCACTCTATTGACATTGTATAGTGTTTATTGCAAGGCATGGAATGGGTTGAATGAAATAATTTCATTCAACGAAAATAATGCCGCATAATATCGTTATTGATATAAAGTTAGATTTTTACATCGCATGGTTTATGTTTCAGGCATGAATTGCTAATCGATTTTGTTAGAAGGGTTTATAAACGTGTTTCGGTCGACAACGTTGATTGGACTGTATTTTCTCATACATATTACAGTACTTTCAGTACAAAACTCCGTTGCCAAAAAAAATCTGCAGCTACACATTTGTCACATTATCAACATCATTTATTATTAACAAACATTGTAGGTCAGTATCGCCACTGTTACATTGAGTGGCCAGCTTGATGTCAAACTCGATATCTATAATCTGCCATAGGCTGCTCATCAATTTCATATCGGTACTCTCAATTTCAAAAATGCTTTACGATTCTTCAGGTGCAACAACCATCTAATACAGCGTACGCAACTCTGCACACAAACATTTAAATGAGAAATTTACTATATAAATTTTAAATAACTTACTACGGTACTCTATACTTCAGTCATGTGTATTTTAAGAAAAACACTGCCAAGCCGAACAGTTATTAAATATTAATAAAGGTTGATCGCTAAATCTTTTGAAAGGCGTTCCTACATTTTTTAAGTGTAACTTGGTTACAAATTCATTAAACACAATAAGCGATTGTAAACACTTTAAAATAATGGCTAGACAACTTAGCTTTCATACAAGTACATTCTGTGCCATAGTTTATACTTCTACCAGACAATTCATACGTTTAACTTCATTGTTTGCTATCTGAAATACGTTTTTAGTCTAACATTTATAATTCTTTCAAACGAACAGCGACTTATAACAGTATAATTTTATACACACAGTTTTAGAGGTCATAGTAATGTGTGGCAGTAATGTTACTTTAATCTCATTATCATTAATGAAGAAATCTTACGAGATTCACGAGATCTTAGCTAGCGCGTGTCAAATTATAAATATGCGATTAATATTACATTTCCATCACCTGTCTGTGACAAACTTTAGATTAGTTTTATGACAGAGTTTGTAAACTTGCACTACACACAAACTTTTACTAAAATCTACTTATGAAACATTGGGTACTGCCTTTTAGTTAAGGTTGAGCAGTTTTTGATAAGTCGAGTTTTCAATCAGTTAAAAGTTTGTTACCTGGCTATTGTAGATATTCATGGTGAGACATGGATTAGGCGACTGGTTTTTGTAGTACAGTACTGTACTGCTTATGGTTGTTTCACCAAAAAAAAACTTCAATACTACACAGTGGGTTAAACGAAGACGTGGTTTTCCTGATAAAAAAAGATCACTACATTGTAATGAGATTTCGTATATCGTACAAAAGTAGCATCACGTTTACAATTGTAGTACACTGCTAGATTATGGCGTATACCGGTATTGAAAATTATAATTCGTTAGATATTGAATAGTGAACTGTCCAATTTTAGATGGCATAATACTGTATTAATGGTAAAGAGAAGCAGCACTCACTTCATAAATAAACTTTTCTGATCGAAATCGAGAGACGGTTTGGTGGCGTTTATCCTCTTAGGTCAAAATTCGCTGTGCTTAAATATTACACAACAATTTGCATATAGTAAAGTTCATGTTTTATTGAACAAGTCCTGGGGATATTTTATATTTATAGTTAATATCACATACATACTGAATTAATGAGAAATGCAAGCAATAAAAAACACATTTAGGCGATTTTGGAGTTTTATCTTTTGCGTATTACGAGCCAACGTTTACGAGATACACAACGGGATTCATAGTAGCCTACTAAATCGATGAAATTACATTGGCTTTTGAATGTTCACTGTTCTTGTTCAGTTCAGAGTGGTAAAGTACTCTCACTCTACTGCGTTAGAGCTCGGTGTAAAGGTAATAAATAATCCAATGGCATGAATAATATACGAGTAGTTGATCATAATTGTTTACACGATTAAACTTCAAAAGGTTATTTTTTCTTCCTTTAAAAAATAAGATTGGTTTAGTAAATATTTAAATAAAAAAAAGTACTGAAGTGAAATAAGGTGGGTAGCAAATAAGTAACTTGAGCAATCATCGATTTTAAGATTATTCAAAAAGCCACGAGCAACAACAAAAATCAAACGAAGAAAAAATATGAGAGGAGAGCAAAATATAAATAAATCATATTTTCGACGCAAGCAAATAAGTGATTTTTATGAAGCAAGTGTTAAAGTAGTAATAAAAGGATAGAAAAAAAATAGTATTTGAAAACTGGAAGAAAATTAGTGTATTTTTGAGAAAGAATATAGATTGCCGCGAATGGTGTTGAAATAAATCTTGTATAAGAAAAATTTACGAGTTTGTGTGGGTGTGTATATTGTAGAAATCGTATATACACAGCCTCATAATAAAGCTGAAACAGCATCGAATATTGCTGAGTGCGAGTTTAAAGTTATAAAAAGTTGTGTAGAAGTATCCCTGAGTTGGCAATTCGATGCCGAAATGAAATTTTCTCCCTCTCAATCTTTCTCCAGTTTTATTGTCCAAAAAACTGGTACTAGTATCGGCCGTAAAAACAAGCTTAGAGACTTTTTTGGAGTATTCAAAATAGATTCACTCAGTAACAAATAGTCAGATCAAAGAAATATGTATCTGCTGAAGCGTGCAACTGACATTCATACATTCATTACACGCTACAACAGATGCAACGACATGTTGGATGACATTTGATCGCCATCACAAACAAAACTGCGCTCAATAGAAAAACAGAAATCAATACCCAGAGTAAAAGTATTTTATTTACAGCGCCAAAGCCACACAGCTGCTCGTGTAGTACCTTTACCTGTTTCAAGGACTCGTCATTTAAATATTAAAAAAAAAGTGGATATGTATTATACCAGCATTGCTATGGCAATAAATAGCGTCAGATTTGATTATACGGCAGAATACAAATACTTGTACAAAACTACATAACGGTTGACCAAGCAATCAATGCCAGAAACATAATACCAAACAACATTAATTTACATACTACAGTATACGGAATATAATACATGGGAACAGCACTTTGGAAAAATTCGATTCTAATTTCCAAAATTACTTTTTTTTTTTTTGAGACCCAAATTTTTGTCGCTGTTGTCTAAAGCATGACTATTTAAGCCGACTTTGTTTACACAATTTTTCAAAGCTCCAATGTATTTAAATATTGACATATTACTTAAATTTTTGTTTCATTTGTCTCCTTTTTATTAGCCGAGTTGAAAGCTGATCGACAAGCTCCGAATTTTATGCGATGGTTGATGGAATGTTTAGAAAGCAACAATGCCACTCAGCAAGTCGGCCTCGTCAAACAGGTGAATTTGATATTAAAAAAATACCGGTACCGAATAAGCGCATACATTTTGTAGAAGTAAACAGTGAAAAATCAATATGCAGTGGAGTTTTATATACTTAGTGATGTCTGATACGTTCCCTTTTCCAACTTAACGTTTAAAATTTTTTTTTCCTCTTTTTTTTTTTTTTTTTTTTTTTGGTTTAAAAAAATGCTAATTCTTTTTGTCAACTTTTCCAAGTGCAATTTAATCTTCCATGTCAGGTGAACTTCCACGCACGTACAAACGTTATTTGATCCTGGAGTTTGTTGTGGAGACCTGCGAAATAATTTCATAAGATCTGACTAAAGAATGTCTCGGAATGTCTAGTATGTCTCAATTTTCTCTTGTAATTAATTTCTTTGCTTGTAATGTGGCTGTCGGCACCACTAAATTCACTTTTTTTTTCCTTTCCTATAAAAAATTCCATTAAAGCATCACAATATAAGTTGGGAGGGGAAAAAAAGCAACAAAAAATTCCGCAAACAGCAGCAACTCAGCATCAAGTTACATAATAATACAATTTGATAATTTGCAAGTAAATTGCTAATTACATCACGCCATGTGATTTCAAAGTACATTTATTTGCTAAAAAGGTATGTCATATTACATGAAATGCTTAAAATGACATGCCTTTGTAATTCATAGTCAAATTTGCTTCATAATTCGCATTATTTTGCGCAGGATTTCAAGCACCATTTCTACTCTTAATTTGTTTGAGCTGATGTTTAAAACGCCGGTAATTGCATGTACGGTGGAGCACCGAGGGTATTAAGGAGCTGGAATTGTTTTTGTGAATAATTCATAACAGCTGATAAAAGGAATTCGAAAGTAAAAAAAAGCTTATTATGAATTTATGTTTGCTCTCTGCATGTTACAGGAATAAAATGATTTGGGGAAAAAGTTAAATATGAAAATGATGGGTCGAAACTTGCATTTACTTATATAAAAAGAGTCAATAGTACAATGAACTTTTTCTTCAGTTACCTTTAAAAAAAAGTGAATGACAAGAAATGTGCTCGCTTGCATGAAGTAATGTAAACATTTTCCTCCTGACGTTAATATTGCAAAATAGAAGTGCATGAATTTAGCATTCCTAGAGATTGGCAGATGAAATGGGTGGAGGAATCCTTATGATTTTCTGCATATACCTTATTTCTTTCTATCATTCGCTGCCACCTATAATAGTGTAGCTAATATCGTCAAATGCAGGCTTGAATGGCAGTCGTTCAACTCCAATATGCATAACGTAGCGCGCAATATATTTTCGCACTCAGTTTATGGTCGGTTGTTGCTGATACTTATTTCGTATCTCCGCATCTCTTTTTCATGTTTACTTACATTTTTAAATAATTTACCGTTGTAATACTTTTTGTATTTTTTTTTAATGGAAAAATATTCTTTTTGTGTTGACATGTTTTTTTTTTGTTGATGTTGCAGATAAGTTTAGCGTTACAGAAACGTTGCTCCGCTTCCTCACATCAAGTGATATTGTGTATAAAAGTTTTGGTGCAGTTGTACTTAAGAGCCGAATGTAGTCATGTGATAAAACGAGCTATAACGAGGTAATCGGATTTTTTAATCATTCATCTAACAGTAAAGATTCTCGCTTTTTGAATTATCCGAGCATGAATGGCAATTTTTTTTTTTTTGCTAAGAAAAGTTTCACGATTATCAACTTATTTATGCTAGCAGACTTAATCAACTAGTCAACAGCATGACGCCAATTTAAAGTAGATTTTTTTATACTTGTTTTTTATTTTTTCTTGAGTAAAAAAATGTTGATTTTTAGTCGTTGATAGATATCAAAACAGCGACTAAAAATTCCGTATGTCGAAATTGATTTTTCAAGTGAATAAAGATCTAAAAAGATCAATACATTTTCAAACACAAAACTTTAAATTGATGGAGAAGAGCATGCTAGAGGGAGGGAGGGAAGTACTGTGTATATTTACAAAGACTTTTTCACAACAACTTACAATATAGTACTGTACTATACTATGAATCATCAAACTAAGAGTTTAACAATGAAAGATAACTTAAATGAGTTACACAATGTCAATTGAAGCTTTAAAATACAGTACAAACAAGTCATTTTGTCATAGATTTGAGTACTGAACATTAGAAAGTCAAATCTGAACTACTCCAAGTACTTTTATATTTTATTCTTAATTTGAAAAGAATCTCGACAGAAAATCTTGCACATTTAAAGTCAACATCAGTCAAGCATACTGTAACACTTTGATATTTTACATAAAATTAACTTATAAAAATTAGCCTAAGGTATCTCGGATACAGCAAGTTACCTGTTTAACAATTCACAAAATTATTTTATATTGAAAGCTCTTGAAGCCATACCGTTATTTTATTTCTATAAATTTTAAGATATTTTGTAGTACATTATACCGTAGCTACCGTAACTGTCTTCTTAAAAGTTATACGCAAGTTTAAAATTTAACTTACTTGCAACGATTAGATTTCATATTCAATTAAATTCAAAGTTTAACTAGAATATACCGTATACTATTATTCAATGGATTCTTTCAAACGACAGTGATGTTCATCTTTTGTTACAATAATATTATACGAAAATATAGAGTTGATTTACGATGGGGATATAAATGGAATTAGGAAAACATAGATATATGATGGTTATTTGGGTGGTTTTCAATGTGCAATAACGTATTCATTCACCATAAAAAACTATAAACTCTTGTAATAAATGGCTGGATTTTCTGGCATCGTGAAGCGCCACTATTATCATATCGGTATTCGCTAATAGATTGAAACGTAAAGAATTGAGGTGAAATATACTGTAGTAAGTTGGTACTTGGTATTGAATACGTGCCTTCATAAGATAATGAATAATGATACATAAAAATAACTTAACATCCTTTAGTAATACAGTACGAGTACCGGTAGTTAATTGAACCTATAGGTACACGAACAGATTTGCTTAAACAGGGCAATTTTTTTTTTTTTGAGATTATAAATGAAAAAAGTAAATGTTGAAAGTAGAATTGTTTCATATTTAAAATAGTAATTTATTATAACATGTGATTTATCGATTGAACGCAGGTGGGTGAGCCGAGCAGCTAAAATTATAGTGCTCAGTTGATGTATTTCATTTCCAAATATTATGAAAAAAAACTTGATTATGAGAATATTTGCTTGTTAAATTGTGATAAGAGAGTAAGTGAGGGATTAACATCAATAAATAATCCGTTATTATAATTCATTGGGGTTTCCACAGCGATATGTAAACATTACGAGTAAATAAACAAGATTAATCAATCGTGCTGATTTTTACGCCATTTCAAACTCTCATTTATTATGAAGTTGATAATTAGGAGAAAGTGCACCTTCATTCATTTTTTTGTCAAATAATTATAAAAAAATACTCCAATTTAGCTTTCAATAATTTAAAAATTAAATTTTTGTTAACAGCACATTGCAAGCTTTTCCTCAACCTTACCACGACAATGTTGTTGAGCATCTTAGCCAGTCAATAAAACAGGAAATAGCAGCATCGTCAACTACGGAGGACAACTATGCTGTCACTAAAAGACGACATTTGGTAGATAACATCACTTCCTGTTTGGATAACTTTAGCTTAGGTATAAGATTCCATTTTTCATCGCCAGTGTTCAACTGTTATTTATTTTATTTCTACTGAATGTTTTAGGAATCGTCTGCATTTCGAAAATGGACTTGATAGGTAAATGAAAAATGTTTTGTAAATATTTCATATTGCATTGAAAAAGTATGTTATGGGGTAAATCGCTGAATGTGAAGTTAAGTGGGTGATGTGATTGAAGAGGGATATTGAGGGATGGAAGGATATTGGGCACTTGTCATGTACAGGAGAAACCGCTACCAGCTTTGAGAATGAAATCAGTCATTCGTGGAACGGAAATTATGTCCAATCTAGTGTTGATTTCCTGACACCAAACCATTTATTTTAGGATCCTTTTTTCTTTATTATTTGCCACCCATTGCTCTTTCTTACTATCTTTTGCTACAAACAACACTTTATCGTCGCCACCTATCACGCACTTCTTAATACGCACTACATAATTTAGGCTGACGTAAACTGACCTCTTCATCTCTCCAAAACTATTTCCGGTCACGAGAGTGGCATCATTATCATGGTGTGTGCAATACACACGTCACACTATTTGTCACTTGATTGCAACAATGCATGGAATGTCTTTTACTCCCATCTGTAATCTGCTAATCTGGACAAACATATCGCGTTGCATACACTGAAACAAATAATACGCTGGCACAAAACAATAATTATGAAGCAGAAATGCTTTATCGAGCAGAATCTGAGCACTATGTCTCTAAATCATAAGAGATACCGTAGTTTAAAATTATATTGGAAATTTTTGTTTGGCACGCACCAACAATTTACAGTACATTATCTATAGATTCGTTTATAGAAACTTTGTCTGGCGATTTGATTTAATAATGAAATCGTGACGTGATTGCCGCATTACTAATTAATGAAAGAATAATTAGGACTATCCAAACTTTCAAAGTTAAACGCTGATAAAAGAATCGAAACGGGGAAATCGAGCTGTAGAAAGTCAGAGACCTTAAGCGTTAAGAGCAAAGCATATTTCGGTTTGTAGTTAATTACTGTAAACGTAACACTGACCATCTCATTAACCCTTAAGCTACACTGGCAAATTGGATGAAGCCAATTTGCGACTTAATCACATTACACGCCGATTAGAGATAAAATAGGGAACCATTCGGCTATTTTAAGGATCCATTACATAGTACTCAGTGTATTTTCCGTTAATTTTGCGATAACCAGTGAATTATAGTACTGTTCTATTTGCTAAAGTTGTAATGATATACAAGTACACATTCCATTTAAATAATACAGCAAGTTATAATTACTTTTACAACGTTATGCATGTGAAAAGGCTGTTACATTGCACTGTCGTTTTGTTACCTGTAATAAAGAAGGTACCAACCTTTAATTTAAACTCGCATTAAGCAGATGTAAAGTTTATGGCTGTTTTATGACTAGTATCTTTACCGGTTGTTGTGGGGAAATAATTAAGAGCTAATTAGACATGAGATACGTTTAATTTTTACTAGTACCAGCCATTCAATTGAGTGAATAAATTATTCACAGTACTGTTGCCTCAGTATATTGACGTCCAACCACCACCATTGTAATTGCATGTAATAACTAGCAATATAATGTAAATGTCAACATTGGGGGATTTCATATTCACCAAACAGTTGTCTGTATTTTCGTTTATGACCAAAAAAAATAGGTAAACGATTTTTACAGTTATTTTTTTAGTAACACACTATGAATAATATGGCTTAAGCATATTCAACTTGTTTATCCTATAGCATATGTTGTTTTGTATAAGAAAAAGGGTTAGATAGCATTCATTTATTTTGTGTGTGTGTTAATTGGTTTTATAACCATCTCATTTCATATCTCTCTCACAGAATGATGCGAAACGGTTGGAGAGATGCAATGATAAGCTTAAGCTTACATTATTCTTCCTCTCATGTATGGCTTGAGGCTGTACCATGGATTCCTGTTGCTTAACTTTAGTGAACTTTTAGTCCTTCTTTAATTAAACCTTGCAAGTTTTATCATTGTGTTAAACATGCTATATCTTCAAATTGGTCCTTCTATGGTAGAATCTGAATCTAGATGCATTCGGTAGCTTACGCCATTATATTTGGCTGAGGTCTTAAGATAGTCATTGTTTTAAATAATGCTATTCAACAAGATATTTTGCCCAAATTAGTGATGTCCATTCAGCTGACAGTTATATGCAATATAATTTACTTTTTTTTTTCGGGGTGAAAGTTTCCCGTAGTAGTTACAGCCATATTTCTTCTTTCTTTTATTTTTAAATAATTTACATGCTGAACTTACTGACATTGCTCACGCAAATTTGTATGGATCGATGTACAGTAAGTCGCATGACGGCCTGGTCCATAATAATAAATGCTCGACCGTAAAATGCGTACAGTACAGTATTATATTATATATACCGTATAGCAACAATGAAAACAGCATTTGTCAATGTTGCCATTTTCTCACTCCATGTCCTCATTCGTCTGGTCATTAACTGACTCTGTTAAGCGTACTTTACTCCGTGTTGTATTTATTATACGTGCTCATATTTGGCTTTACAGCACAACATTGTATACAAAAACAAAAAAATATTTAGTATATTCGTGAAAAGCTGTTTCCATGACGAATAGTTGCAAACTACATTATTTTAGTAATAGCATTTATGTACCTCGTTAATGGACTATACAGCCCACATGATCCATTGTTGTTGTTTTTTTAGTATATAATATTCAGTACTAAAGTTAATAACAAAATTTTATGAAAACACTACACATTTAGTTTACAGCCCTTAAAGTTGTCTCTAGAGTAACACTTATAACGAAGGACTATAATCATAGTCATATTTAATGGTACTAAAAATAAAACAAAAAGCACTTGCCAAGCCATCGATTTTTTAAGGTTTTCTTGTGACCACAGCATTTTTTTCCCCTTCTTAGCCGTGCGTGGATGCATTTCTATTTTCTTATGGTTTGTTTATACACGGGTCAAAATTTTAATTTATTAGTACAATACCTTACTTTTTATAGCGACGTAGGCATATGCTTCTATTTTTTAATATAAATTAGATTATTAGATGATCGTAAATACAAGCACTAACTATGTTAGCATGCATCATAACATGGTGGGATTTAACTATCACCATGTGATCTGCTAATTTATAGCTTATTAGAGACGATACATACAAGATATTACCCATTTACGAGCTAAGTGAACGCCTTCGTTAATTATTTTTACATTTCTAGTAAATTAAACAGCTTGTTAGCAGCTGTTTGTCGGCGTTTTAACGAATAACCTAATTGTAAATGGTAATCTGAGATATTTTATTAGTCGCACCACAGTTTAACAATAAATTACCTGTGAGGGAAGTTTCTAAAACTAAGTAATTTCGATGCTAATTTAGAATTAGAATGTTTGCGAACTAGGGAAGTAAAATTTATAATACAGTGCCGTAGTTAAGGTTAAACCAATGCATTCGAGTGAGACGACAACTGGGGAAAACATACTATAATAATGCATATTAATATCATATGGTTAATTTGAATAAGCATACACGGGTATTGGTAGTTAACTTGTGCTTCTCCCTCGTCATTTGCCTTATTAATTAAACAGTTCCTAACGACCGCTGTGGGTTTATAAGTTACACTGCTGGTGGTGGATAAATATTTCGAGCCGTCTTGTTCATATTGCTTTGGCGATATGGGGGGAGAAATAATATCTAAAACTCACACCCTTCTCGTTGTGTATACTACTGATATTATTCAAAAGGGCTGTTTGCAGTGCTTCGTGCATCGTAAAATTTATATTCCAGCATGTATAGTAGTGACGCCATCTCGTAAAACATCTGTCACATGTTGATTTCAGACTATGGCCAAACACATGCACTTATAACAAAAGTTTGTAGATGATGCTTTTCTCAATCTGTTAAAATAGACACACACAAAAAGTGATACATTAGATGGCCGGTTTACTCCCAATTGTTTGCGTTTCCGCTTTTATTATTTTGTCTGAGACTCAATGAGATGTTGCCAGACACCAATATACTGTACGTGCATCCATTCAAAGGCGCCATTCAGACGCCATCTTCAAGTTTCAAACGAAAACAAACGATCAGAAGGTTGATTCCATGATCATATTTTCTGTTTAAGACAGTAACAGTTTATGTCACGAAAATTGTCTACGTACTCTTTTAATAGAAAAAAATTTTTAAATAAAAAAATTGGTTGGTTTATAACAATCATTTTCTTTGCAATGATTGTACATTATGTCGCATTATATCCCGCACGTTTACACTTTCCTTGGAATTTTACGATAACCAGTCTGAAACTTTATATTGTATTTTTGCAGACGGCATTGTTTATTAGATAATATACGTCGCGTTATTAATTAAGCTTTCCTGCTGTGATTTTTCTCTAGAATTCAATATTGCATTTTACACTGTTGTAGATATACTGTTTAGTGTATACAATATCTAATGAAATTTACTAAGAAATTATTACAACTGTTTTTAAATCAGTTTTTTTTTTCGCCGTGGTTTTCTTATTTTATTTTTCTTTTACAGTTTTAAAGTTTCTTCACGCAACTCTGGAAACATTTTCCAAACGTTTGCAGTAAGTTCATTTTTTATTTTTTTTTTAAAAATTGTTTTGTATTGATTTGAGTTTCGAATTTCAATGGTGAATTATAAGATTTCAAATGGCGTCTTTCAGAAACGAAGAAAAATTGTTTTTTGCCCAAAACTAAACATAGGCCAAATATATTTTTTAGATTTGTTAAAGGATTTAGTAATCAATACATCCTAAAGCAAGAATGTTAGAATTGACAGGTGGTTATTTGTTATTTATCAGTGAGCTGTAAACATGCGCCTTTTAGACATGTTCAATACCAGTAGCGCAACCAGAATGAACTTTGGAAGTAAATCCATGCTAAAACTTTTTTCCTTCATTTTAGTCACCGATAATACGGTATACTTATTTGGAATCGCTATTCAAATTCATAATTTTAAAGAACTTAAAATATCAAAATTGAATCAAATTATAGGTGTTGGATCATTTTGGAGTGTCCCTGCTACGTTACTGATCGATACAGTACATTGAACCCCAATTTCACAATGAGCTTCAAATAGCAAATGATGTCTATTAATTAAATTTAGTCACAAGACATATTTAGAAATTGTTTTAAAAAATTATGTTAATAGTATTGATGCGGGAACTGTATAAATGTATTGATGTTGTACAATAATTACGTTTTAATTAATTATCATAAAATTGTTCTTTTATAGAATTGATATGGTCGTTTAGTTTCTATCATAGTATAATAATTTATCTGCTCTATAAGTTTTCTCTGCACCATTTCATTCATTGCATAACAATAGTTTGTTTTGATGTTTTATTCTCATTAATAAATGTATGTTGATTGCAGAGATCAGAGATGTCCAACTGATGTCCAGAAAGCTTGTTTGGACTGTCAAGCAACTGTCCGAGCACTGATCATATTCCTTCAAAAAGCAGAGAAAGGTGGTTTTCTTCATCATAAAGATCACGAGCTTTTACGACAAATTGTTGACATCTTGGTACAACTTCTTGTCGCAGGTAAATTTTCTAAATATTATTTATTTTATTATGATATCGTTTCTTTCTTCTTCTCCTCCTCTGACTATTTTTTCTTGTTTAAATCTCCTTTTCTTTATTATTGTGACGGTTTTATTGTACCTATTGAACAAATCCCTGTGGTGTGAATATGGTTGTTGGAGACGCCACACACGATTTAATCCCATTTGGAAACACTCCATTACCGTTACGTCCGTTGTCCGTTGCCAGGTCGTCGAAGCGAGAAAAAAAAACTCCGGCATTGAAATTGACGGCCTTACAACAGTAGCCGGAGACTATTGGTGTAATCTATTTTGACATAAATGGAAGTGCAGTGCTAGCAAACCCGAATAAAAATCTAACGATAATTTTTTGAATGGACAATTTGAACGATATCAAGTCACCCGAGTGGACCCCCCCACACATAATGATGATGCAGTGACAACATACTCAATACGTAACTTATTTCTTTTCCGTCGCGTCCGAATTCTTCATCTTGAAAGCAGGAGAGGAAATGCATCGTCATCCATGATATATAACCATCAACTCTTATAAATTCCCTTTACTTTTTATTTGGCTTTGCTCTATCACCCTAAATAATTTAGTTGAGTCATTTGGACTTTTGATTGAATAAGAGGGTTGGAATTTAAAAAAAAAAGTTGACCACATGAATGTGTGCAGTTGAAATCACAATAACCAGCCCTTTTTCTAGCATTGTCAAAGGCATCAATCATTATAAAGTTAGGACAGGAGAAATACGAGAAGAATGAAGTGCAAATCTAGTGTAGTAGTCATTAGGAAATCCTCTTAGTAATTCGACAGACCCAATTTAAGACAAATTACTACACAGTGGAATGAGCTACTAGATTAATCCGTTATTCAGCATAATATGGTCGACTTGCAAGCAAGGATTTAGTTAGTTCTCTTGTAATAAGAGAAATAATATTGCTGAATTTACTGTGGAATATTTTTTGTATAAGAAATTTCATAAAAATTGTTTGGAATGCCATTATAATACCTTAATTTGAAGAAATAACCAATTTGGACTATATTACACATAAATTATACAGTAAAAGAAACTGGAAACGATGGCTATAATACGAATAATTGCAACCCTATTGGATATAAATTATTGTACATTTCCGTTAAAAAATAAGATACATGCTTTAAAACCGATTTTTTTTCATATTTTAAGTACTCTTGGAAATTCCACGTTTTCTGCGATTTTGCATCACAAGATTCTGTCCAATTTTACTAGTAACACAACACTATTAAATTGTGTTACATGAAACATTCTCATAAATTCTCTGAATGAACATCATTATCCTATCAGTAATGGTCTTTAAAGCTTATTATAGTAAAACATGAAAATACAGTGCATTTAAATCTTTGAACATCTAGTTTATCACACATTTGGTGCCACTTAAATTAATCACATTTTTATTTTGCGGTTTTTCAGAGGAAAATTCATTGGACTGCCGATGTAATTGCGGAATGGCTCTAATTTTACTCATGCGACTCTACACCAATGAGAAGTTCATGCGATGGGTGAGTTGTCTTATGCATTACAAACATTGAACAGTAACAGGTAGTGCCGTGAATACAGTGTAAATGTATCGGTAGTTTTATAGTGTTATTTTGGAGAGGGACATGATGTTATCCATTCTTCTTCATTCATTATACACACGTTAGCTTTTATTTAGCTAATGGCTCACGCGGGGGCGCTCATTCTCCAAATGAATAACAACCGACCCTGCAACAAATCGACTCCGGTGCTCACCTATTTCCTCTGTTTTGTTATTTTTCTCAATTTGTCAGGAGAAAGTACCTCTCTTGGGACGTTTAATTCCCACTACGACTCTCAATATACACACATATATTGGATGTATACATCCCCGGTAACAACATGTGCATATTTGTTCGCATTACTCGGGGTGTAGTACATACACCGAGAGAAATAAAAAAAACACCTTTACATTATCTCTCTCCTTTCCCTCCGTTTGTATAAAGACACAGAAAGTCATAAACTTAAAAAATGCGATTGCAGATAACCGTCAACAATGTTATTTTCTGCCACCCCCTTCGCAACAGCAATCCATCATTACACCTGCGTTTTGCCCAAACATGTCGGAAATTGCTTAAATCATAAACAAACTATGAGTACACAAGATGTCATGTAGAACAAAGCTAATTTAAGCAATAGAGAATTACACTTCAACTTCATTTTTTTGTATACTTAATGTCTAAATAATTACGATTTTTTTTATTACTAAAATGCTTTTTCCTTATTCATCTTTTAATAATTTTTCGTTTCAGTTTTATTTTGTCATATTTTCTAAAAATATCGAAATCTCCAATACGCATAATGATAACGAATGGTTGCTGTCAGGAAAAACGTTTGACGTTTTAGAGAATTTGACTCCACAATCAACGATTTGCCTTGTTTTGGGGTTACTTTCTGCTCTGGCCACCGAGCATCTTCTAACGGATATAGGCGAAGGAAAGACTTTATTTTTTGACATGATTTTCCCATACATCGTTGAAACTACTAAGCAGTACGTTTGCTTATTTTTGTATGCTTTTTATTGCCTAAATTAACTCATTAATTATTTTTAGGGTCAAGGAGTCTTCGTTAACTGTGATCACATCAAGAGCAACTCTAATGTGGACTAAAAGAGCCAAGT
Organism: Helicorthomorpha holstii; assembly: GCA_013389785.1. Lineage (NCBI taxonomy): Eukaryota > Metazoa > Arthropoda > Diplopoda > Polydesmida > Paradoxosomatidae > Helicorthomorpha > Helicorthomorpha holstii. The sequence continues at coordinate 13,851,040 of JAAFCF010006680.1, forward strand.
ACAATAGCTGTTACTTTTATTTCATTAAGCGCGGAATATTAAATGGCTGATGTTTTAATCATTTTGAAAATTGATCACTAGGGAAGCGCTGGAAGAATCGTCAAGCAATCAATTTATAAATAAACTACATGGAGATGGAGACATTTGCTGCCAGCTTTTGGAATACGTTTGGACACACTGGGAGCATTATATTGATGTAAGCGATCATTTTACGAGCAGAAAAGCTTAATTATAATATTCATTTTTATTATAGAGTGTAAGACATGGAACGAAAGACATATTTGACAATATTCTCACAATTCACGTCACCATTTATAAAGATGGTAACTCCAGTGTACATTTGTTTAATGATTATTTTATTATAACAGTGAGTTTGTTTTATAGTGGTTTTAGCTATTGAAAGTGCCTTTATTCAGTGGTTATTCTCATCGCTCATGAAAATGCCTTGGCATTATAGAGGCAAGTATGGTGCTTTGTGCTGTTTTGTTCGCCATTTTGGTGCAAGACAATTGATTCAGCTGCAACCAAGTTTGCCACAAGATCTACTTAAGACAATGGATGAAGCGGCTATGCATTCTTACGTACCTAACTTTTATTTCATTTATTGTTTAATTTAAAACTAAATGTAATTTGGCTTTTTAGGCGACTGAATTGTTTGAATGTTTGTTTATTGCGCATAAAACTGAGTTGCGATCCCACGAAAATGGTGACGATGACTGGAACTCAATTTGGGTAATGTCGGTCATTAAGGATTTTAACAGACATTCCAATACAGCGCATTTGGAAGTAAGTTAAATTTTATCCAAAAAAAGTCTTTTTTGCTCTTTCGAACATAATTTCTGATGCATTTTTTTGATTATATTAGCACATTTTAGCCAAACTTTTAAAATGGTCTCCAAATTCGTTGAATTACATTATGGATGAGTTAGTAACCGCTGAATCAGACTCTTCGAATAGTGATGGACAGTTGAGAGCGTTAATCGCTACAGCTAAGACTGCTAAGGGTTTAGGAAATTTGGCAGGATTAAATTGGAATGATAAATCAGATGTTGCTGGCAAGTGGAATTCCTTGTTTCCGCTCGATGTCCTAAAACGAGCATTGTGCCACGTGAATGACGACGTAAATACTCTCTACATTCATTTATTAAATACGGTTCAAAATAAATATTTAATGATAATACTTTACAGATTCGTTTGGATGCTTTTTCACTGCTATGTGACAGTCCAAAAACCACTGAGATTATAACTAAGCGAGATCTAGACTTAATCATGTCATTTCTACCATTTAACATGGCAAACCAGTCGCCTAAATTTCGCCAAAAGCTGTTGGCACAAGTTAAACGGGTAATGGTTTTTGTTGTTGTTTAAATCATGTTTATATTCTATTTTATTAACAAAATATTTTCTTATTTTAGTTGATAGTGAGACTAAATGAAAGTAATCAGTATGTAAAACGTCATATTAATACTATTGAAAGAAAAAACCCTTCTTCAGAGGAAAAAGCCCATCTGATTGAATGTTCAAATAACTATAAAGTATAGTATATCGAGATTAAGTGATATTCATTTTTAATACGTGTTTGTTGTTGAAATTTGAGATCTTTTTGGATAAACTTGTGCAACATTTAATGGCTAATTTATTTGCTGGAGCGAATTTTCCTCGACGTGGTTTAGCTCTGGGAATTCTTAAACTTTTGCGAGAAATAATAGGATTTCAAAACAAAGGCATACAAATTATTCATTTAACCTAAATACATACGATTTATCATTTCAAGTGTTCATTTTCTAATAGATAAAGGGGAGTATGGATTCAATTTGAGGGAATATATGACCAACCCAAATATTCAGACTTTGTTGGAATGCTTTAAAGACACCTACGAAGTAAATAAAGGAATTGCACTAGATATATTAAAAGAATTATATAGCGAGCAGCTTGGATTTAATGTAAGCCATCGTTTTGATAGTTTAAGACTCAATTATATAATAGATTTTTAATTTTCCGTCGTTTCAAACATTTTTAACGATGTTATTTTTAGGATTCTAATCGCGTATACGAGTTATTTGAAACTGCAATGCAATTATCTTCTAGCATTCGTCCTCAAGATGAAATTACCGCTTCATATATATTCAGACTGCTTGCACATCATCGACTGACCATCAGTGTTGCCATGGAAATTAAGCGAATGTTTGACGATGAAGTATGTGATCGGCCAAACCTAAATTTGTCAAAGGATGACAAAAACACTTACGTTTATACTGATGCTGTACTTGCAATTTTGGAAGTTCTGACGTGCCAGTTAAAGATTGAACTTGAAATTGCAAATAAAAGTCTCTTAGAAGCTGCTAGCAACGGTCCAATGCATGGCGTCATTTTTTGCATAAGAAGCTTAGTAATGGATTTGAATTTTAGGTAAGATTAAAACAAAAGTAAATTGAAATGATTTATTTATTTGGTTGTACTGTAATTTAAATTTTAGTGAACTCATGGACACTCAAAAGAAGTGGCATATTTATTTGTCACAGATTGTTCATCTATGCTTGGCTATTTATGAAGTTGTGAAACCAATTGTTAATAACGCTTCCCCGGAGGGTTTCATTCCCGATGGATCTGCAACAGGTTGACAAAATCGCTGCGATAGAGTAAAATCAATATGTATAAAAAACGTTTATAGTTTAATGACATATTGGATTTACACTGTATTGTTTGTCGAAACATTTTAATAACTTATTTTCTATTTGAAATAACGTTTTCAGACGATATTGTTCAATCTCAAAAGCAGTTACAGAATCTTGTCAAGTCCAGCATGGAACAGACAAGCAGTGAACCAAACAAGTCAAGCATTCTAGCTAAATCGGTCACATCTCAGATGATTGTTTTATGCGGTTGGAGAACAATTAAAGAAATCTCACTACTACTTGGAGATATTTGTCAAAGATCAATTGAAGTCATTACGGGAAAACGTGTTGTTTCCGAGAGTCCCCATTTACTTGTGGTTAGTCAGATATTGCAGGTAAAGGTTTTCAGATTTTTTCACAATTCGCAGAATCTTTTTACTCTTTCGTCTTTTTTTGTTGCTTTGTTTTAGGTTGGAAACTTTTTTATTACCATGTTAGCTGAAACCATCCATCGTGGTGCATTTGAGCAGGCATATTTGGGATTCAAAAAGCTTTGCGATGGCCTATCTCGCTCTTCGATTGTAGAGTTGTATAATTTGCCTGAACAGTGGTTGTCTGATTTATTCGAGCATATTAAAACTGGTGAGCGTGGTTCTTCGTTGTTGTGCAGCACCAGACGCAGCGCTGGAATCCCTTTTATGGTCCAGGTATACTGTATAATGTTTATGTCTTAGATTTCTAGTTACCTCATAATAATAATTAATCTTATGGCTCTTATCAATTATAAGGCTTTGGTTACTTCAGGAGCTGATTCACAAAGTTTCAATTGTTTCAAGCATGCCATGTACACCTTGCTACAAATTGGCCTAAGCACAGCTAAACATGATGAACAAAGCAAGGTGCTGAATTTCGGAATTTCTTCTTTATTTTGGTTTTATTTACATTATGATTTTATCAAATTCTGTAGGTTCATGCATTTAATATTCTGCGAGCGTTATATCGAGACACGAGACTTGGAGAAGACGTGACACCGTATGTTGCTGAAGGGCTTCAAGCAGCTATTGGAGGTTTTAAAGCTCGTTCATGGGCGGTAAGTTTTTTTTCACATTGTAATGCTGCAATGAATGTTTAACTTTTATGTAAAGCAACATGTTTCCACAGGTCAGAAACTCAGCAACGTTACTGTTCAGTTCTCTTATCACACGCATCTTTGGTGTAAAACGCAGCAAAGATGAGTTATCGAAGAAAAATTGTATGACTGGAAACATTTTCTTTCAACGGTACCCAAGTCTTTACCAGTTTCTGCTGGACGAATTAAAAGAAGCTAGTGGCAAGCTAAAACAGTCTAGCAACGATTCACGTTCATTGACAGTGCATCCAAGTCTCTACCCCGTTCTTATGGTGCTAGCAAGACTCTACCCATCAAGCATGGAAGGCACACAAACAAGCTTAAAGGTAAAGTGGTTATGGTAGTATATAATTTTAAAATTTTCATTTACGTCTTTCTTTTTACATATTATAGTTGTCGTCATTTGTGCCATATGTCATGATATGTGCACAGAGCCCTGTATATAAAACTAGAGTGTTAGCAGCTAAAGCTTTGGTACCACTTGTGGCTATGGAAAACACGATAGACGTAGTTAGGGAGTTATTGGAGTGGCTTCCTAATTTGGCAACTGAACAATTACCCCAAAATACAATCCATGGAGTTTTACTTCAAGTGAGAATTAATAACTTGATGAATAAAATTTGAATTTAGTTTTACTCTTTCCCGAATGTAGGTTTACCATCTGTTTGCTGAATTACCAAATATGGCTTTCCCATCATATGAACAAAAGTCTCTCAGCGAGTTCGTGTTGCAATGTATAACCGATAAACAATGGCTTTTTACGACGTAAGTAGAAAAAGAATCCTCTTTTAAATTTATCACAACTTTGATTAAGTTGTATAACTTTTATTTATTTAGGCAAAACTCGTGTCCTATAACAAAAGTTGAATTTCTTCGATTGATCGACTTGACTTTATCTTCTAACTTCATACAAGACGGTAACTCGATGCAGATTATTGTAACAAAATTGTTTTGAATGCTACTAAAAACTTTGATTTTTTATAGGATTTCCGTTGCTCTCACAATTGATGACAAACTTGCAGAAGGAGTTAGTAGAATCTTCTCAAAGACATAAATTTTGGATACCTGGTCATGAGATGTTGTTAGTAGAAATGGCCAAACTTTTTCTTCGATTGCATCTTCTTCAATGTGCCTCTGCAAATGATAACGAGGACTCGTTATGGCAGTTAAAAAGTTGTCTTAAACTTTTGTTGCAGCATTGGTCGTATGAAGTCCGCTGGTCGACGTTGCGTTTCCTATGCACCGTTCTTGGTGAAGCTCAAACGGATAACTTCATAGCTTGTGATTCAGTTCCTGTAGGGTCTGATATAGGCGATATTCAAAACTTATCTCCCAACATTCCGATTAAAGACTGGAAGGTCGACGTTTCTTTTTGTCGTTCTTGGATTGAAACCATCGTCAAGTCTAATGATTTGACAACTTGCTTGTTAAATATGATTTCGTCCGAAGATCATCCAGATTGTTTGGCACAGGTTTGTTGACAAAATAAAATTCGTAGATCCTTTTACATTTTGATTTTAACTTATTTTAACAGCTGTGTTATCTGCTACCTCTGATTCCCGTGGTATTTACAAGCGATTGGCCGGACAAAAGTGGTTCGATGAAAAAATCAGCTTCAGAGGTTGTTCATATAAACTTGACATGATTATTTGTAAAAGTGGCAGCTATTATGTCATAACTTGAAAATAAGGCAATTATGAATGCCATCGAGTTAGTGATAGTATAGTGAATGGGCACTTTTATCAATATTAACAAACCCGTTAATTAATACGTTTGCTTTCTATGTACAGAAAATGGAACTGATCCTTCAAAAAGGAGAATGTGAACCACGGTTAGTTTATAATTCTAATGAAAATTTAAAATTTTGCGCTAATTTCATTTTGCTTTGTTTCAGAAACGATGTTCGCTGTGCTTTACTACATTTTCTTGGATTTCTCATTCCTAACGTATATGAGGAACTACAGAAGGTATAATAAACACTTGTCTTAATATGCAATTTTTTCTATAGCGTCAAATTGATCTTCGTTAGGTTGTCCATACTCCAAGGCGAGTCTCAGTTTGTGAAAATGTTTCTCCTCCTACTGATCCACGTCTAGTCATGAACGAATGGACCGAAGCATTTTTAATCTGCTGTTCCTCAGAACAGAGTCTTCGTCTCAGGTTTACAGCTACGCTGTTGCTCGTGCGGAACGCATTTCATTTGCTGGTAGATCCGCACAACTGTCTCGGGTCCGCTAGTTCGTCGGTTTGGTCAGCGGCAATTACTCTTCTTCAGGACGACGAACCATATATTCGGTATCGAGCTGCTAAGGTTGTGGAAGTCTTTCCAGACAAAGGTTGTTACAGTACCAGTCACTTATATAGTTTCGGCTTGTATTTTGATTTGTTTCTTCTTTATAGTCAAACAAACCGTTCAGCCAGAATTAGCTGTAGATATTATTTTAGGACATTTTGTCAGTTATTTTGGCCAACGTGATCAATATACGTGCATCACAATGCTGTTAGATTGGATGCTCAAACAAAACACGACTATAAGCCATTTATCTTTAGAGGCAAGTATATAAACCAATTTTAAGTGTTCATTATTACACTGTATAAAATCCAAATAATTAATTTCATAATTTATTTAGAATGATGATGAAGAAAGAACATTTGACCGTGGGCAAGCAAATATATACTTCGAAGACATTCATATGACCAAACTGCTTCAAAAGCATTTGATAAGTCTTTTATACAACATCACTGAAGAAGTGAAACACTCGAAAGATGTGAAAAGCAGCGCAAGTCGATCAAATTATATAAAGGATATCAAGGCGATGATTTTGGATGAGCTGACATTGTCAGTTGAGGAGGTAGAAACTGTTTCCAATCAAACTCCATTTTCCAGTTATTCATTTGACGGTGCTGTGATTCGTTTGTATCGTGTAACGGCAGTTGCTTATTGTTTAACCAAATACGACAAAAGCCAAAGGAAACTGCTCCGTTCTATCCGATCAAAACTGTTGGATAAACTAGCTTCCGTTCAGTTCTGTAATCGCTTAATACAGGACATCGTTGATCGTCTAAATACATTGTGTAAAAATGACACTAAATAGCCGATTCTGTGTGCATGTGTGCTATTATTTAGAGAACTGTACTCGCCAGATGCATATATTATTGGTATCGATAGAACAATGTAAACTTTTAAAATGTGATAAAATTAGTCTGCGTATTGTAAATGCATGAACTTGCCAAAAGTGAATAATGCCTTATATGGATTTTATTTTCCGCATTTAAGTACAAGGCCTGTTATCAGACGTCCATTCATTCAAATGTGTTCATTTTGGTTTTAGATAATAAATGTTGACTGTTATTGATTAATATTAACGAATTAGTTTTTATTTATTGATATTTTCTTGTGTATTTTGGTTTATTTTTTAAGACTGTTATGAGCTTCCTTTAAAACACAATACTCTTATTTTAGCTGAAATCGATGTAGTTTATCATCAAATACAATCTGTTATTGAAGAGTTTAAGAGTTATACCATAAAAATGAATTATGAACATGAACGCCCGGAGGGTATGCAAATAGCCGATTTAAATTTTCTATTAGAATCACTCGAATGGAACCCAATGTATTACTGGAACTCTGTTGCTTCTTGAATTATAGTTACGTAGCTTTATAAACAGTTTAAAATAACAGGTGGCAGCAGGGGATGAACCGTAATAAGTTAAATTATTGCACAACCGGTATAGTACAGTATTGTATTTCATAGGTTTAGGCATCTAGCCGATTTAATTTAAGGGTATGCAAGTAGCCAAATTAAATACAGTAGAATCCGTTTAAGACGAAATGGACGGGACCATAAACTCTTTTCGTCTTACAAGAATTTTGCCTTAAGCGGAACATACAAAAACTATTCTCACTAAAATGACATTTCTTATAGTACATTATACATCACGTTAGAATCATTGTTTACATAAAAAAAATATAAAAGTTACATTTCAAAATACAGTGGAATCCCGTTAACACGAAGTCGTCGGAACAGAGATTTTTCTTCGTGTTAATGGAAACATGCAAAAAATATATACTGTATTGACCCAAAATGACATTTTATTTAGTACATCATATTTAGAGTACTGTATATCATACGAGAATCAGTATTTACATTTGAAAATATTATGCATTTTGTGCCTATACATATGCATGTATGCATTTATGAAAAAACAATACAATTTTAAATTTTTTTTTATAAAAACAATTCAAAACTGTATTGAATTTGTACTGTATTTGTTTTTATAAAAACTTTAAATCTTATAACGATGTTGATTTTTTCTGCATTTTCGCCGGCGTTACTGTATATGCAATTTTTCATTCTAAGAAACGATATTTTTTTGTATTAAACGTGTTTTGTTTCTTATTAACAGTAAACAAATGTATGGAAATGCCTATAATTTAGTTTGTGACCGCAATATTGTTTTGTGCAATATTTAAGCGAGTTTGCGTTAACCGGATTCCACTGTATTTTAGAAGTGTATATCGAATGACACGAAATCTGTTTTGATTCTTGAATGATAGACAAAAATACAGCCAAAATTGCTAAATTAGCACACTATTTCAAAAATAACAATTAGTTCAAGTAAAAATAAATAAAATTGAATAATAAGGTAGTAAGGTAATTATGAATAATAAGGTAGTAAGGTCATTATGAATAATAAGGTAGTAAGGTAATTATAAAGATGAAAGCATAGCCAATAATTATTAAAAAAAAGATTTTTGAATTTTGGTCCCTACTTCAATTTTTGACCCATAAATGGCACTACATAAATACAGTATTTAATTTGCTTGAACCTTATGCAGCGCTTCAACTTTACCTCGAAATACAGTATCTTAAAATCGCTTTTATATGACTTAATCCATTTTGCTTCTGAACGACTCATTTATCAATTAATCTAACAGCTAATCTGATGTATTGGGATGAATGTATTAACTATTGCACCGTGATAAGAAATGACTTAATAAGCTAGATTATGGGCAGTGTTTAAGAAGGGAAAGAATAAGATTAGTTATGATACGTTACTGTATTAAAAAAAAAACAAATTGAAGTAACGTAGACATTTTTGATATGTCTACCTGGATATTTTTACATGATAAGCCCACTATTGCCTCTAGCACGTTTAGCGCATAATTTACAAGAGTCAACTTGTAAGTTTTGAATGTACCGTTATTCGCTTCGGGCAATGGTAGTTAATTCGCTTACTAATGCCTTATGTGAACACGTACCGTAATCAAATTTAATATTATGTTTCATACACATGATCATTATTCTCTATACTGTACATGTATTGTACGTTTAAAATCCCATCAATTCCAATGGCGATGACCAACGCACTTTCAACACGTAATGTACTGCGTACAACTTACATCAAATCTAATAATTGTTACTAACCGAAGCATTTTAACGTCAACTCGTTTCATTAAACGGTCTTAACCTAAGTTTTAGTAAATTATTAGTTAACTGCACTTACTGCATCTTTTCTGTATCACTCAGTAACTTCATGTATGGATCTCCCAATTTCCAATCAAGCATTTTGAGCAATGTTCGGTTCCAAATACAGATAATTCTTTACACTGAAATAGACTCGTTACTCGAGATAACTATGGTAGACACTTGACTGATAATTACGTTGATTAAATTATGACATTTGTGCATAACAACGCGAACAGCAATGACGATTCTAAAACGATAATTACTCAACTACCGTAACTTAATAACTGACGCAGCCGGTAGAAGACGCAACTTACCGTAGTAGTACAAATTTAAATTACGTAAGTTAAACGTTGATTTTCTTGATTTAATACAGAGCGTATGTTTACATCACAAAAAACAATATTGTATTTGAATCTTCCTGGACTTTTATGACAAGATTCGGTATCAAATTTGGCTCCTATCAAAACTTGCTGTTAAAATACGAGATTTACAAGCAAGTCAGTAAAAGTCAATCAATTAATTAACTGAAACATTTTAATGAACAACATGAATATCATTTACAAATATATATAATATACTATGAGGTCATTTATGAACGAAATAAATTTAATTTACAAGTATATAACTTTGTACATATAGTTTTTAAAAGGAAATGTCACACCTTTTACACTTGTAATTTTCTCTATAAAGCACTCTTCTCAAAACTTCTTATATCGACAACAAACACTATTGTTGGTTGAAATCAAAATAAAAAACGATTTAATATAGCATTTAATATAATAAAATGTAATTACCCGTAATTATAATGTTATAAAATGGGATATCACCACAGCACTTGAAAAAGCTCAGTTAAACTTTCTAGTTTAAATCTTTTAAATCTAGTTTACTTTTTCTTACGTTTAAAAAAAACAACTTATACTCTGCGCAATTACACGTCACGACTAGGGTTGATACATTTTTATCAACAAATCTAAATCACACTTAATTCTTTACTAAGTTATCTACCTACAACTTAGCTTTTTTAAATTGATTTCCATCCATCAAAAAATCATGAAGAGAGTTTAAAAACGTTATTTGTAATCTCTAAAGTTTCTAAACACACCACAGTGTGAACACGGAATAAACAAAAAAAAATCAGCATCACATAACAGTAGTTAAGCACTTTCTCCTTTATCTTGAAATAAAAAATGAATTTCAGCTAGTGAATTTAAGGCATCTTGTGAAGAGAAAAACCTCCTCCTCCTCAAGGAAAAACTCGATATGAATGGTTAATGAGTTGAAATTAAATTTAGAAAGAAAAAAAAAAGTTTTTCGTTGACTTTTAAGTCTGTTTTTTAACGACTTGTGTTGTCTTGTAGTCGGTGGCAGGGATTGTCACCCTTTCAATATCTAAAATGTCTCTTAGATTGCTGTCCCAATGAACCAGCTCAATCAAAGATACTGAAGATGGGCAACTGTTCTTCAAGGCGGTGTTGGGATCCACCATGATTTGAGTGCACTTTGCCTGATTGATAAAATCTTGTCTGGCCATCCTTTCCACTTGGATATCTGGATAACACGAAAGAAATGCACTTTGATTCATCCCAGTTTGATTTAATACGTCTTGCAGAAGGCAGAAACTAAGAGTTCTAAAAATAAAATAACAAAATTTTATCAATAACGCTGAAAGTCACATAATAATTAAAGGGAGAGTGTTGTAGATTAAAACTAAATTAGATTTGGGTTGCAACAAAAGAAGGATAACTATTTTGACTAGGTTTGGACTGTTAAGGTGTTTTACCAGCACACGTACCCCGAGCCATTTCGGCGCGTCGCCGGCACGTGGTATGTTGGGATGTGGGGCTTGTCGCTCACCTCAAAAATTAAGGCAGCGTCGTCGTCCACATCACAGCCATCGCCACTTGCACTTAGATGATTACTTAAATCCTCATCCACTGAAGGCAAATCTTCTAATGGATCATAACCACTAGGTTTTACATCTGAAAATTTTATATTGTTTAGAAAAATGTCCTCAACCAACATCAATTTTCAAATGTTATTACCAAGACATCGAATCGACCCACGAAATTGCCATGGAAGAATTGGAGTACTGCTTTCTCCAGTTACATCAGCCAAAAAACCTGTTAAGAAATCATTAAATTAGCCAACATAATTTAAACATCAAAGCAAAATGTGCCAGTGAGAACAAACGAACTACTACACTACAAAAACTGAATAATGACCTTTAAAGAATTCCAACATGGCAGAAGACCTGGCTAATTTCAAAGGGGTCTGCCCAGAATAAGTAGCAATAAGTGGATCCGCTCCATACGATAGTAAAAGTCTGACCACTTCCAAATGGTCGTTTTCCACCGCATCGTGAATGGGTCTAACACCACCAGCAGCTGATGAATTAACATCAGCACCATATTGTAGCAGCATTTTAGCAGCCTCAATGTGACCTCTTGAGCAGCATTCATGAAGTGGAGTGTAGCCAGCGTTGTCTTTAGCGTCGATCGTAGAGCTTTGTGTCTCCAGGTAATACTTTAAGTGATCCTACATATAACAATTTAAATAAATCAGTGCTGAAGCTTTTCAAATTGCTGATAAAAGAAAAAAAAATGATGTTCTTACCAGCTGGCCAAGTCGTGCAGCTCGGTGCAACATGGTCTCTCCCAATGCCTTGTTATACATGACTCGTTTACTGTTATTATCACTTTTATGGCTAACATTTGTGATTCCTGGTGAACTTCTACTGATCGCCGCCTTGCTATGATCCCCTGACTCAGCACCGCTTGACAAGTGGCCGTTAGTCTTATTTGGCACACGTAACCTCTATAAAAAATAATTGAATTAGCATTTTATTATACAAGAAATGAGATTTTAAACATAACAATTGCCATCGCGTTACAGTAATGTCAAAATAAATCTGCCAAATTAAGTTTTGAAAATCATGATAACACTATAAAAATTAGCACCTGGTTGAAGGTTTTGTTGCAAACGTTTCCAACTTGATACTCATACATTACTATGATAATTATAGCAATCAGTGGAATATTTATGTTTAAATACAGTATTTAATGAAATTCACTGTAGCAACACCACACTGATTGATAACACATTAGTAATAAAAGTCACGTGTCAAATACTGTAACTTGCGAACACCGAAGTCTTTTTGCATACAGTATAACTACTGTATAGACAAAAATATCAATCGTAATCGGTGCTCCTTTTATAGGAAAGATTGAGAAAATGTACTAATATTGAAGTTACTAGAGAACCAATTTAATTGCAGTTAGTACTGTTCGAAATCAGAACATTGTGACCTTGACGTAACAACCGTGTCCTTTTACGTACAGTAAGAATTGGTTTTGAATCCCAACTTTTAGGCCCGTGCCCCCAACACGGTCAGCATGATAGTTAAAAGCCAAAAAAATAATAACTGAATTTATTTTTACAAAGTACAGTATTTGAAGTTTGGTGTTGCAAACAGCTTCCTTAAATTTTTCTTTTTAAAAAATTTGATTGAAATTTGTGTTAATAAAAATTCAAATTTAAGATGATGATTGCCTTGATTTGTCAAACGCTCATACAAATAAATAGTATCGTAAATTATTATATTTTAGTCACTACTGTTTTTAATACGCTAGATACAATTACCATTCAAATAATATTAAATAGCCTACCTCTAAATTTCCATTTGTAACTGTTGTCCGTTTCCGTCCGTTGTTACTTTCACTATCTTTATTTGTTGTTTTTCCACTGCGACAGGTGTCGTCACTATAATCATCGTCGTAATCATCATCTTCGTAATCGTCGTCGTCATCCTCGTCTTCCTCATCATCGTCATCTTCATCATCAGCCTCGTCAACAGCAGAAGAAACTTTATCCACAATTTCCTGCTGCTGTTTTGATTTTGTTAAAAAAGCACAAGCATTTACAGCGTTTTGATTGTTCACACTTAACGGTAACTTAGCTATCGGTATAGCATTGGTAGTAACCGTCACAACCATCTTTGGTTTATTCTCAGCCACAATAGGCGATGGCGTAACTGAAGTTAACGTTACTAGAGACGCACTCCTCGATGAGGTGGATGAAGCAATAGTATCTTTGGGAGGTGTATTTGTTAATGGATTACTACCTTTAGTAAACCGTAGCCGGTTAAACTCTTCCGCCTGTTGTAAGCGAACCTTTTGGTCTTCGTAATAACGTCGTAACATGGCTGCGCTGGCAGAGATTGCCGGGTTGTAATCGTTAGACGTAGTGGTGGTGGCTGCTGTTGTTGTGGCGACACTGCTGGTTACATTTGTAGAATTTAATACACTACTTTTATACAGACCAGATTCACCAGCCGTTTTGGTTAGAGTAATTCCAACAATTGGAGGTTTTTCTTCAGTTAAACAAGAGTCTTTAGATTTTACCGCTGACGCCACTTTGCACTGTGAATTGACTGGCAAACCGTTGTTGCTTGTAGCGTTAAAAGCGGTTGGAACTTTCACATTCAATTTCAAAATGGAATTTTTATCGTCTTGGTTACCCTGCTGGGACACTGCTTCTGGTTGAGTGTTGGTATACCTGGCTGCTGTAGCTGTACATGTGGTTGTGGTTACCACTGAAACGGTATGGACACTGGTTGACAGCTGAGCTTCAGTAAAAGTTGATGCTGGAATAGATTTGGATTCTGGCAACTGTTGTGAAATAATTGGCAATGACATGTGGCCATCAGCAATGCCGTTAGAATGCATTTTAGGTTCATCCAACTTGCGCTTCACTGATTTCATCACAAGATTTGTGCTGACCTAAAATTTTATTGAAAAAAGGGTAAAAAAATGTTTTCATGTAGAAATTTGTTTCGTAGACATACGGTATCTAGTAAAAGGCATATACTGTATATACCTGAACACTAATGGTGATAATCGTTAAAAACTATTTTGAGACACCAAATACATACAAGCATATGACAGTACACCGCTTTAAAATTATCAATTCATGGCTACAAAATGTTGCTCTCAGTTGCCAAAATTGAACGTCATTAAAATTTGGATTCAGGTAACAACATTAAGTACTAATCAAATTTTTATAACTAATTTTGTACAAACTAAATACTGTATGTTAGTACAGAAACTTAATATAATTATTTGTTGTAAAGTATGATATGGTTTCTTAGTGCTATAAATACGCCATTGGACTAAATATTTTTGGTACGTTACCTGATGTTCATCCTTCATTGATATGACAATTACATCTTTCTTTTTCAGCTTTTTAGCTGGAGACGAAGCGCTTGCTGGTTCAGTTGCTGCTCGTTTCCAACTTGTCCTTTCAGTTTCTACTGCGTTTGCCTTTAAAACTAATGGCGAGACAACATTTTCAGGTCTAACAACTCCATTCACTGTTACAGCAGACGTTGTTTCTGTCATTATTTTTCTTCCGTCGTCACAAATACCAACAATCGTTGAAGATGATGAACTTGAAGAATCAGCTTTATCACATTCCGTTGGTTGACTTCCTTCAGCAGGGGATGGCGCTGTGGCAGGTTCAGCTTTAACATCAATTGGGGTTAAGGCTAAGACCACGGGCACATGATCCGCTATGTAATTAGCCTCCCAAATTCGATTCACAACCAATTTTTCCCTAGTATCACTCATCAATGGTGAAGATGATGATGGGGACATGACAACCCACTGGCCGTTTGATTTTGGTAACTTTTCCTCCAGTTCTTTCTTAACACTCGGCATTAACTTTGCCATTTTTGGTGGGGGCGAATAACTGATTTCTCGTCCATCATCTTTCTTTTCCACTTTGACGGTGGTTGAAGCGGTAACGTTGACGTCAAGTGGAGACGTTTGTCTCCTAGGTGTCGGCGTTAGAACGTCAATTGATCTCGATGAACTTCTAGACGGATAAACAGCTGTGAACGCAGTTGGTCTGTTAATTGCTGTGGAAGATGGAACTGAAGCTGAAGTTACATGAGGTGAAGGTGTTTTAACAGGTCCTCCTTGAAACACCCCATCAGGAGGAGAAGGAGGAATTCGTACAACAGGAGCAAACACCTTATTAGTAGTAGCTCCTTTGGTTGCATCATGTCTTGAACTTTTGTCTGAATGACTGGAATGGAGATGAGGTATCCATCGTCCACCTTCAACAGTAGACGACGAAATTGATGACTGTTTAACCGACGGTGAGACAGCGGGTGATAAACGACTTTTTTCATCTTTGATAACTTCACCGTTAGTCACCTTTTTGCCATCTAATTTAGTTGATGATGTAACAGGTGATGATTCGGTGCTCTTTTCATGGCGGCTGTGATGATGACTGTGATGATGGTGATGCTTGGATGACTTTGTTTTGCTATCAACCGCCGTTTGGGACTGTACATTATACGTTGTTGCGTTTGGAATTAAAACTGGAACTGTGGTTGACGGTGGACAACAACCAAATAGCGTTGAAGACGCGTCGTAACCAGTTCTAGCAGTTGGATAGCAGCATAAACAAGATAATGGATAGGGTTTGGCAACTCCAACACTGCAACAGGCACAGTTTGGGTCTTTAGACATGCGATTGGCGTGATTATGATGATTATGGCTGTCATGGATGTATGTCTCGCCATTACTGTGTGGCTGGTGTATTGTGTATGGCGCTAGAGGAAGTGTAAATGCTGGGTGGAAAAATGAGTCAGAAATTGCCATTGGAAACGGCGTTTTCAGCGCTGTAGATGAAGATGTTGTTGGCGTTGACGACGATGACGTTGCTTTAATATTAGTTACGCTTGAAGAGGACGATGGAAGCTCTTTCGATGATGTCATGTGTACTTTCGGTAACCCTGGAATTGTCCCGCTGGTACTAGAAGTAGTTGTCGTGGTAGTATTTACTGAAGATTTTAACAATTTTGATACCGAACGTTCGTACAATGTGTAAGCTTGAAATGCACTCATTTGACATAAATCGCTACTTGCACCACTAGCATTACTACTAGACGTTGCAGCGGTTAAACGACACCTACGCGGGTCCAAACAATAACCGTTTGATCCACCGCACACACCAGAATGCATGGCATTGGCGCTGTTAGGAGCAACGAAAGCACTTCCGGGTCCGTTATCCGAGTACGTGGGCGCCCTTGCGAAGGCTGACGTTACTGAAGACGCAGCAGTCGTATTGGAAGACATACTAGAAGTAGAAGTCGAATTAACCGAGGCCAAAGGTCGAATTAATAATGGTGGCGGTGGTGGAACTAATAAATGTCCAGGATGAAATGGTAAAAAGGGCTGTTGACCGGACGCACTAGCGTTGACGTTTAAATGAGCGAAAGGAAATTTGCCACTGGCCAGAACTGCCGCCATTTGCAGTGCGTGATTGCGAGCATTGACGGCGGCCACTCTCTGCTGCATTATAGCGTCGTCATCAGCAGTAGAGTCAGGAGTTTGTCTAACTGTTTTTCTGGAGAGATCCAGAGGAATTTCTCGTTCAGTCCTGGCCAATCCATCATGAAAGTCACCGTTGTGAAGCATCATAAGTGGAGCTAAAGCAGTGGCGGATAATCCAGCAGGTGGCGCCGCAGCTGTTAGCACATCAGCGGTGACATTAGTAGGTCGCTGTTCAGCTAAGTTACCACGAGACACGGCAGATGTCATCGGTTGTGGAAAATAAAATCGAGACTGGTGGTCAATCAAACTCGGATATGCGCGCAAGAAATCCATCTTTTCCGTTTTTTTCAGTCAAACAAGTAGACGATACAATATCACATAACCATCACCATCTGCAAAAACAAACAAAAACATGAATAACTAATTCAACATTCAGCACCGTACTTTTAAAACATAATAAACAAATATTATATTGTTAAATTAATTAGGTGTTGTCAAGGTGTGAAATCGTAGCAATGTTTCTTCTACTACTACTTTGCAGCTCATCGCAAATAAAAGTAGATTAATGGGTGAGAAAGTGCTGGACAAACGGACGCCACTTTTATTCAGGCCCCAGCGTGAGCTTCATTTATCATCATTTTTTATATCATTTTCTCTTTTATATCAGTATTTTATATTCTTTCTCCTCCTCATTTCCCATTTCCTCCTCAGAACCCCTGGAGAGCAATTCCCACCTACACCATTTATTTCTTTTCCCTTTCTTCAACTCTTTTACGCCATTCATACTCGCACAAACGCCATACCGATATCGATTCACGGCTACATCGATCAATAATAACTATCGTGGAAAGAAATGTTTTGTTTATGCCACAGCCTTCAATATAGCGCTACAATCATTAACCAATTTTAATAAAATTACGATAAAAAATGTACATTAACGTAAGAGGGCAGCAACTGCAGTTTTTGGTTTTATTACTCTTTTAAAAAAGTCCTCTGAGGCTATGAGCCAATAGAAAAAACTATAATTTAATTTAGGCCAATTAAGACCCCAATGAAAAACAAATCAACTATCGCCATGTTTACATAACACATTTAGTTCCAAAAAAAAAATTTTGGAACTGTACTTTGTGTCTTAAACCTAAAAGTCAAATGTAGTGCTCAAAGCAATTGCCACAATGCCTTTAGTTAATTTGACCAATGAAAAAAAATCCTTTGAATGACTAAAAAAAGTACTTTACAAGTTTAAAGCACTGATTTAATAATTAATTTTTTAGTTTAGCATTAAAAAAAATAGTTAAATACTGTACCTACATTGTTTTTACGTCTAGTACGCATGCGTGTCGTTTGCCTACCTCCATTAGTGTGAATTCAGACACTCGTATTTTTCCTCACCCCTTTTCTCCCTCCCATCTACTGCTCAATTTATCTTCAAATTCGTCCTTCCACTCCTTTTCATCTCTCTCCATCTATCTACCCACCCCCTAAACACATTTCCCTCCCAATTTACTTCAAACCATCTAAATAAACCCCCTCCTCCACCCAACCATCTCTCCATTTCAACCTATCAAGCCCCTGACAACGCCCTCTACACAACCCTCTCTCATCTCTACAATGTCCACGCCCATTTTCATCTTTGGGGAGGGAAAAAATCAAACAATAATAAAAATACACACCAAGACAAAAAAAAAACCTAAAGAAAATTTTCCTCACCCACTCTAAAACAAAATGAAAAAAACTCCACCCATCACCACCTCACCTGTACTCAACCCCTTTAAAAACATTGCTTGGAGGAGATGAAGGTGGTTGAGAGTGTGGGTGGATGGATAAAAGTAAAGATGGAAAATAAAAAAAGAGTAGGAAACTCCCTTTTATCAAACAACATACAACAACCACCTTCACAAATATTTCTCCCTTCATAATATTATATACCCCAACCACTTTAAAAAGTGGCTCCCCCTTGCGTCTTTATTTCTCAATGTTTTTTCACTCTGTTCTTTTTTCCCCCCTTCTTCTTTCTATTTCTACCCCCCAAACCTCCAACCCACCCTTAAAAAACCCTTTTAACCACCACCACCACCACCCTAGCTGCTAATCAGCTTAAGAGTCGAAGGGAGTTAAAGAAATGGTGGAAGTAGAGTTGTAAAGGGAAGTGAAATGGGGCGGAATACAATGATGGCGAAGGCAGCAGCAGCCGAAGCAGAGAAAAAGAAAAAAAATTGAAGACGGTGAGGTAAGAAGAAAAATGAGAGAAGAATCGTAAAAAATGAGCGACCTCCTTCAAAGATAGCAGCGTGTGCGACAGAGCGTGTACAAAATCCGTGTCACGCGACTAAGTTACACGACAACTGCAAGACTTGATGTTATTTAAAAATTGACAATATAAATTAGTCATAATTTACCAGTCGACGTTGTTATACTATTACATAATTAAGTAAAGAAGTAAATTTCACATAGTATTTCCAATTGCTTCGGAAACTCTATCCTAGATGACGCTGTATGACCGTCTTTCAAACAAGAGCTACTAAGACCATGTAACCGAGTCAAGTCATCAGTTTCTTAAAATCAGAGTCTATCAGAAACAGGGCCTTTCCAATGCCATTCAAATACATATTGCGTTTCATATACTTTTACAAACTGTTTGACTCAATAATTGAGCGATCACATAATTTTGATTGAATGATATAATTAAATTAGTAAAGTTTAGTTACGAATTCACGTGAACGTTTACTAGTTTAATGATTCTTAATTAATATGGAATGTAGTTATTGCTATGTTTAAACCGCGTAAAAACATCTTATATATTCTTACTTAAATAGTCTTTTAGTTCTTAATAAATTTTTTGGTTTCTATTCGGTGATGTTTTGCAAAAGTGTTAGAAACACATCATGTAGTGCGACATTGTCACCAGACTAAACGTAAAGTTGGCAGAGACTCGTATAGCATTATGCGAGCTCCATTTTGTGATAGGGGGAGGGGGAAAAGAGTGGGGGAATGGGTGAAAACGTCAATTGGAAATAAGAGTGAGTGGAGAATGGAGATTTGGAGGCTAAGAAAATGGGAGGATGTGATAAACGAAGGATAAAGATGGATTGAAGGGAAAAGAGAGAGAGGGGGGGGGGCAGGAGGAGGGGTAGGGGAAAGAAAAAGTAAAATGGCATCCGGTTGAGATGGTTTGCGATTAGAAAATTAGATAACGACTGAAGAGGAAAAACGTATATCGGAAGTAGAAATGTAAGCCCCTTACTGAGCTTTAATCGTTAAATAGAAAAAAACTCCCATTCAATTATAATTTAGAATTTAAATTTTTTCCACGTTCATCTGTAAAATAGCGACATAAAAACTAAATGTTTGGTTTTTTTTAAAAAATAAATTCAATAGCCAGTTTAAAATTGTGTTAAAAAATACGAGTATCAACGGATTTGAGCCAACGTTGCAACGGGCACAACATTTTTATGAACTACTATTGTAATGAATGGGAAAGCAAAAAAAATTTGGCAAAGAAGATTCATTTCTTTTATTGTAGTAAACGATGTGTTATTTATGATATGTCACCCAATCACTAGTCGCCTATTGAGCTAATAAGCGAATAACTGGCACTGTCTGGTTCAAGACTCAAGAGAGAAAATAACAATAAATAGAACTGTTCATTCAATGTTTAAAGTTGATAATACCAAAAACATTTTCATTTAGAAGTTAAATTTAGATATTAGAACAAGAATTTTGGCCTTTAAAATTAGGCTTCTAGGACAAAAACTTGGTTATCAGTGATTCAACTTTTCATTTATAATTTTATTTTAGAAAAACTAAATTAGTCAACTGAGTTCAATCATTGTGTAGCATTCCTAAATTCTCAAACCATAAGGCAATAAGCGGTTTTCTCAGAACTAAGTTAACTTCACAACAAAACAATAATACGTCTGCGCATGCGTAAATGCCACCAATCTTCAAAGCAAACTTTTTTATTATTTTTTTTAAAAAAAGTTATTTCATGGATGAAAACTCTCGCTTATACATATTTAGCAACTTTACACCTATACGCAAAAACCTAGCGCTCCATTTTCAATCACGTGATACGACGTCACCAAGCATGGTAACCGAAATGAAAATGCGTGGGGGAGAGGGGGTGGAAGACGGAGCCATTAATAACATCGCATTTTCTCCTATAGGTGCTCACAGCTGTTCAGCATACGGTTAAGACATCATTTAATTTAACAACGTTTCCTCTTCCACCTCCTTACCACCCCCACATCGCCACCCCATCATATGTGAAATAACAACGGATTACTTCCGGATCCCTCCAAAAACGATGCGACCAATCATCAAGCGGGGGAAGAAGCACTACCACCAGCACTTCCTTTTTATTCCCACCACCCAATTTTTCCTCATTTCCTCCATCAACGCAACATATCGATTGATTGATTGAAAGTGAGTGTGTGTATGTGTGTGGGAGCGAGAATGAATCGGGTTGTTTTGTGTCTGTTGCGAGGGAAAGATGGCGGTGACAAAATAACGAGATGGCGCCATCGACGTCTAAAAGATTAGAATAGGTGTAGCACCTCCCACTGACGCCAACCAGACGCATGCCGCGATACACGCAACATACGCGGCTAAGCACTGTAAGCAGCTCATCACGCAGTGCCGGTCGTAGATGTCAAAGCTGATGCCGTGATACATGCATAATAAACGGCATAAAAATATAGCGTCCGCCGCACAAACACAAAATTTTATTTGACAAGTTATTCGATTTTACATACCAAAACTTCAAATGTAAATAAACCTACAGTAATAATAAAAACGTATAATTAACAATAGTCATTGATTCGTTTCAGCCATATTTAAATATGTTAAGTTTACATTTAGTTCATTAGTTTTTCTGCTTTTTTAAAGGGCACAAAACTGACTAACTTAAAGTAAATATTCCCAATATAATTATAACGAAATACGAGTACCTAATCACACTCAGAATAGGATCGATAGGCATAAGCCTGCTTATATAATTTGCAGTATCGTTAACGATTGAAATCACATTATAACCTTTCACAAATTAAATTAAATCATTTTTGTATTAGCTGTTGGTAATACCAATTACAGTATTATTCTATCTAGAGTTACAACGTTTTACATTTACACCTAAATATTATAACAGAATTTTAATTGCTAAGATAGGCTCTTTTCGTTAGGTTATCTGCGGATTGAGAACAGCTAAAAGATAATCTCAATATGCGTGTGACTAGTTGGTCCCTAATTACAGTATATACTATACGCAATTTTTTTGTTGATGTTTTCTTTTGAATTATCTCGAACATCTTTCTCTCCATTTTCATCCGTATTTCACCCCATTCATAATAATCCCCTTCATCTTCAACAACGCTCCCACTAACAATTTATTTATTTTTGATTTGCGAGCTCAAAGAGTGATTTCAACTCATTCATAAAAACAGCTTTCACACAACAACAAAAATAATAAACAAAAACGCCTTTTTTTTAAAAAAAAAAAAAAAAAAGAAACTTTTTTGCACTATTAATGGCTAAAATCAGGATAGCAACCTTAAATCAAAATCTTGCTACGTTTAGACAATTTCTAAACTAATTTTTTTATCATCAATACTTAATTTTGTCAGCAAAAATAATTGAATTTAACGTCTGCTAAACTAAATATTGCCGATTTTGTTATTATTTTGATACGCTTGGTGTAATTAAGTACTACAGTATAACATGGACATCAGCTAACACGTGACTTATCAAAACATAAATGGCATCATTAACTTAATTTTTTATGCTAAATTAAATGGTTTTGTAAGTTTCGTTGCAGCTTTTGCAACGTATTTTCGTTCGTGATAAAAAGTTAGTTATGTGGCGCAGTCTGGTGAATGTTAAAAGCAAAGTTGGCGTCATCGTTGCCATAGGATATTTACGAATATGGCGGGAGTTGAAGTAGTGGCTTTAGGGTGGTGATGGAAAGAGAGGGGGTGGGAGAGTTAAACATAGGTGGATTGTGGCTTTGCTGAGAGGGTGGTGGTTAAGGGGGGAAATGGAAAAAGGACAGAAGGAATGATGGATGGATTGATTGTAAAAGTGGGCGGCAAAAGTTGATGTTTATATATTCTCTCTCTTTCCCCTCCCCTTATTTACTCCCACCCACCTCCACTTCAATCTCATCTATCTTCATCCGCCATATAACTTCCCTCCCACCACGCTATCAACATCGAAAGGAAAGAAAAAATTAATGGGGAAAAAAAATTCAGCATTGACCTCTTGCCACTTCGTCGTCATCTTTTTTCTTTTTTTTTAAAAAAAATATAATATTGATAGAGGTGATGCGACTGACTGTCCTTATATTTTAGTTGTTACGTCAGCAAGAATGTCTCATTTTAGCGTCAAAATAAAGATGTCGCCACTAAAGATTTAGCCGCAACCAACCTAATTTATTAAAAGTTTAATTTTTCATATTAAATTGAATTAAGAACGTTAATATAACAACTGAAAATATTCAAGACAGCTTAAGCCAAAAAAAATGGACTAAGTGCACAACAATGGTCGTATATTAAAAGGACTTCAAATTTAATATACCGGTATTAAAAAATTACCAAACATTAATTTATCAAATAATCACCATTAATACCAACTAAAATGCCCAAAGAAGTTGCTTATAAATGTACTACAGACCTGACAAAATAGAAGAGAGCTTAGAACTTTACTGACAATCTGGCACCAAAAGTGAATAATTTTAAACACTAAGAATTCGTGCAGGGCAGCGGGAGACTTATTATATGACAAAAGGCCTTTTGGTCTCATTGTTAAACAACTGATTGGCATCCAAGTTTGTGGAAAAATGGTCTTAAAGGCATTTTGTGCGCCAAAATGGATGTCATTTACAAGTTGAAAATTTAATGCGTTAGGTCTGTTACATTATTAGGTTTAGTCTCATGTGAGTTGGTTGTATGTGTCGTCTGCTGCTGGCAAAGGAATGCCATTGCAATCCATACAGATAGACTAAAGTGCAAGGATGATGCCATGGAGACCAAACTTGGGTAACTCTGCAATAGTAAATGACCGCCATAATGCACATAAGGGTAAGCAGACGATGAAATGCTGCGCAAGCGCACTTCGTTCCTTCATTAACGAACCCCATCAAACAGCCAGCATTTTTTTTTATTTCCTTTTCCTTTCCACCTAACGTACATCGTTGTCACTGTCACCTCCCCAAACCCCCTTGTCATTCCCCCACCCCAGACACCAATCGATATACCCTGTATGAATGCTTTTGTATATTTCCGGTTCCTTCACCATCACCACCTCATCATCATCATCATCAGTGGCAGAATCCAATTCAACTCCAATCAGTCGCCACGCATTCCAAATGATGGAAACCTGTTGCTCTGACGACACTCAGTCACACACGCATGCGTAAACGGATAAAATGAAAGAAACAAAAGAAGGGAAATGATAATAAAAGTTTTTTTTTTTTGGTTCTTCATTGCATCATATTAAATTTTCAAACCATCTAAGATTTAAATAAAACAAAATCGTGAGAGCATAGTTGATGATGATACAACTTCAATACACCCCCATGCATATGTACTATGCTTTCCAAGTATGACGCCATCTTAAGATTTAACATTCACATCACATCTGTGATGTAATAACTACATGTTAGGATAATGTCATCATCATTCACTGAGTTTTAAGAATCATTAAATGGACATTTGAATTCATTTTTCAGTGTTTTTTGTTTTTTAATTTTTTAGAAAAAAAACTTTTTACCAATTTTTAAGTCATTCTTAATATGATTTTCAAAACGGACCATCTAGACTTGCCTTCTTGCGAATCTTTCATTTTTTTTCATCAATTTCATCTAAGAAATTTTTGAATCCCATTTGGTTACGCAATCAAAGACAAACGTGGCGTCATTTTTAATGAATTTTTTTATCTTATTGGAAAATTCCATTTTTGTGTATGGGTGGGAAGACTGTGAGAACACAGCACGTGTGCTTTCATCGATCAAACAGCATTTCCGGCTTTTTGTTTGCAGACGACAACGCTTTTATATATTAGCACTCACACGTCAAAAATAACGCTAAAAAAACGTCGTCTGCAAACACTTTAAAGAAGAAGAAGAAACTTCTTCTGCCTACATTCTTTGCATAAAAAATGCTTTAAAAGTTTTTTTTATATTTATCAATCAATGCTTAAACGGAAGTAACCCACCTACTGAAACGCCGAAAAAAAAATTGATAATTTTGGTTTTTTTTTAAATAATAAAAAAAACCAAGTCATCATGATTACAACAATAATTTAGCAACATCCATGAATGTACAGAAAATAATTGCATGCTATTTTTACATACAGTAGACTTTTTATATCCATTTTTTTTTTAAATTAAGCTCTTCCAAAAAATTAAATAATTTACAGTAATATACCGCTACTGTAAATTAATTTTAAATACTGCAATAAATTTCAGTGACAAAACGTGCTCGTCAATACAAAAAATTCCGAAACTAAGCTTTAAAATATACTAAGCTGTTAAAAAAGTCATTTAGACCATTTTTTTATGACTAAATTTGACTTTCAATACACCGACTTTTCATTTGTTGTTAAGAACACAAAAGTTAAGATTCTGGATGTTTTAAGTCTATTGTTAAATTAGCCGGTTCGAATGATTAGATGGCACCGGTAGGTGCTGGGACAAGGAGCAAATTCAGAGCTTGCCAAGGGCGCTATTTTCTCTGGCTTTATTTCACTGACAACAAACCACCCACATTTAGAGCAGGTATAAAAATCAATAGGCTGTTGTTTGAAGAACTGCGCGCTTCCCACCCTAACCCCATCGTCTCCCTTTTCCCACCCACCCAACCACCCCAAACCTCTTATTCATGTTTGCGAACGGTTGAAAAGCTGGTTGCCCATTTTATGCAAATTACTAAACAGCCTCCCACCTAGCCATCAACCCCCCATCCCTCCATCCAGCCTTAGCAGCTTTTGCAATTTAATTAATGCAATAGCGAGACCTTCTATAGCACTTCGCAGGGGCTACGCAATTGTAATTTACAAGTCGTTTTTTTTATTTTATTCCAACCATTACTATTTTGGACTATGCAAGCCGCCTAAACTACATATGACGTCATCATTCGGCACAGGAAGTAAGCAGTGGGCGCATGGGAGCGTGATATTATCATATAATTTCCGGTTTGTAAGCACAAACTATACGCTTGCCATTGCCAAGTCAGTGTTGTTGTTAAGCGAGAAAAAGAAATCACAGCCAAAAAAATAAATAAATAAAAAAAAATTTCGGTCGTCATGGCTAGCAATAGTCATTGACTCATTGTGGGGGTAATGTAGAATAACAACCCTCCTCCCCATCAGCAACTACTTTTGAGTAACGAAATAGAGAAGTTCTACATCCGGTTTAAGCAAAGGGATGTGAAACAACTCGGCTAACAAGCACTTTGCACAACAATGAATATTTGTGGGCGGAGCTAAGAAGAAATACACTTAAAAGACAGTCTCTGCATGTTATAGTAACCGAATATAAAATAGACCAATTTAATTTAAATTTAACAGTTCAAATCAAATTCAAGCGCTTAGCAGCATCTCTTAGCGCTTCAAACACGCTCAGCTGAAAACCCGGCGACAACTTCATTTTCACAGCATTACATTTTCGATTTGGAAATTTTTTATAAGCAATTTCTGAGAAATGTTCTGAGAAACGTTGAAAGATTCTATAAAAAGAGGACCAAGTCACAATTTTCCCAATTACAAAAATTAAAAAAAGTTTTAGTTTTAAAAACATCTTGAAAAACTCAATGTTGCAAACTAATAATAAATAATTCCAAATCTAATGCAAAATTAGGAATACATTAATTTTACAATAATTATTATTATCCAGTTAAAGAGTAATGGGAGGCCTTTAATTGGTGCTATAGCAAATCCCTGGTTATAAATTGAACACAAACACTTAAATATGTTTGATACTCTTAACGCAAATGATGGGCCCATACTTCGTAAAGTGAAATAAATGAAAAGAAGCCATTTAGCGCTTTGACTTAATGGGCGTTGCTTTAGACCCGCCTATGAAGCGCCTTAAACGCCTATCTA
The DNA here is from genome assembly GCA_013389785.1 of Helicorthomorpha holstii. Lineage (NCBI taxonomy): Eukaryota > Metazoa > Arthropoda > Diplopoda > Polydesmida > Paradoxosomatidae > Helicorthomorpha > Helicorthomorpha holstii. The sequence goes on from JAAFCF010006680.1 coordinate 13,877,690, forward strand.
TCATTTAAAATGCAATGTCAATCAACAAGTAGTTGTCACTGATCGATGCTCGTACATCATTTGAACTCTATTTGACAGACCCAAATAACAATCAACCGGGAAGAAGTCTTACACTTTTTTAGTTTTAAATGCGTTAAATTGAAAGTCAGCAAAACAGGAAAACTTCAGCGTATAAACCGTAAAAAAAAATAAAACACCAACTCCACAAAAGCGAATCAATAGTCTTCATATTAAAAGAGAGAAGCACGTTTCAAACTTTCAAAGGGGCCTTTGTTAACCCAAAACTGATAGACCCCCATTTCTGTCCTTTCTTCTTGGATCTTATTTTGCGTTGCTCAATTCTAAATGCAGTTTTCTCCCATGGAAACTTCAAGGTAAACACACATTACAATCCCACTTTCGCCTCACCTAACCCTCCTTCCCACCCATAAATGCCGCCCAACACAACCGAGGAATGGTGTTTTATAGACGGATGGCTTTGTGGTCCATTTGCCAACAACAAAAAACCGCGGGAGGAATTAAAAAAGAAAGAATATAGTGCAAGGGTTAAAATCTAAGGGTTACATGAGTGGGAGATGATGGGTGGAACAAAAACCACTTAACCGAGCTTCACGTTACGCCAACGCAATATAAAACTATGAACAGCTTTATTTCAAGTTAAACGCAGTTTTCAAATTAGTCATTTAAAAACCAAATTTTAGAAACGAAAAATTCAGTGTATTTGCAGTATTGTACAGTAGAATAGCAGTTAAATTTAAAAATACAAGTTTAACTAAATCTTAGTGTCTTAAATATCAAATTCAGTCACAAAACTACCATATTAAAATTTTATAAAAACACTCCTAAAAATAATACCGGTATGTTAAGCATATTGAAGTCAACTAATTAAGTACCCGGGCGTTGCACGGATTACATAATAACGATTCATATAAAACTTAAAAGAATTAAGGTCCTTTCTAAATCGAAATGGTTCTTGGTGGAGAGCACGTGATGTACAGTACTGCTGACGTCACTGAAGCCTTTAAGAGTGTAGTCAGCACAAGGACCAATTAGAAGTTAGCAAATTTAAACAATAGCAGTTAAACAAAATAGTAATAGTCCAGTACGTTCACAAAAACTTATTTTTATAGTTATACCGAGCGATTAGACTAATTTTCTGAATTAAACTAACATGAATTTTACAGAATTCCCATGGAAAAAAAAGAAACGAGAAAACTCGCCATTGAAACAGATAAGATTTAGTCCCATTTCTTTATTGGCACTGCCAGAAACCGAGTTGCAATTTAGATAATAATCCGATATAGATTCAGTGGCATGTAGAAATGAACCATTTTTTCACAAACAATAATATGGAACTTTATTATTTTCTTTAAAACCACGCGCGTAATAGATCGAAATAAAATTGATATATTTTTAAAAATTACTTTTGTATAAATGCCAAGCAAATCCAAAGCTTTTGAAAAGTGATGATAATTTAGTTGTTGTCTGGTGGCATCGACACAAGTAAAAGCAGAAGAAAAGGGAAATGCAACAGCTGTTCCCTATACAACTCTCTCATTCTCTCTGATCGATAAAACGTTATCGAAATTGGCCAAAACATTTTCTCCCTCTGTCTCTCTATCTTACATACGTTCCACCCCGCCACCCCCACTCGTTCACCCATCCACCCACCATACACTCCATTGCTAACGCTGATGCTTTCTCTATCAAATATGAATGAACAAAGACGCATGCGCACAATTTAGACGCCCAATTCCAAAGTCTCTTTTGCTGCAAATAGAAACAAAAATATCTCCCCAAAGAAAAAGACCAATCACACGTCACTCAAAGGCCTCTTTACACCATTTTACTTGTAAAAGAAAATTCAAAAGAAAAAAAAATTGAGTCACCGAAGGGCACCTTTGCACTCCTGAACTGAACTTTTAACTTAAAAACTCCCCAGTAAAAAAATTAATGAAATTTAAAACAAAATACACATAATTTCGCTTTTCTGCCAATACAACAGACTATGAAGATAAAAAAATTCAATATTTTCATATAATTTAATGAGAATAATTAAAATTTTACGCTTTCTGCTTCAAGGACATCGTAAAATTTAATTCAAAATTAATGTTGTGTGACATTGTCTTAATTTAACCAAAAAAAAATTATTCACACCAATGTAATTTTATAGAGATGAAAACCAATTTTTAAATTAAACTAAAATTTTTAATTTTAATACAAACTTACCCTCTTATACTGTGAATACGTTTTTTTCCTTAAATTATAATCCACCTATGACACTGATTCAATTCAAGTAAAAGGTCCATTTAAACACACGGATAAACCCACACTTTATAGTACACAAATATTTTGCCACGAACTTTTTTGTATCATAATATTAGTACACCGTAACAATATCAACCGAATTTCATTTAAAAAAATTCTTTGACACCTCGGATACATACACTGCGCTATCGCGTTTTGATTGGACTTCAACAGTAAACACGTGCAAAATATGAGGGCGTCACTGCCGCCTCTCCCTCGCTACTTCTCCGGGTAAATAAATCGAAAGCAGCGTGTACAACCTCCACGGACAGAGGTTCACATTCGCAATGTCTTTCAAAACAAAACAGCACAAGCATTCAAAGCCAAAACCTCTTAATAAAAGCAGCTACATTAGCGCTCAGAGCTTTCCTAAAAAACTCAATGGCAAAACCATAAACATTAACAGAGCGCATATTACGCCGCATATACACGATACTGTCAGCACTACGCCAACGTAAAACCCGACGTTAAGCACACAAAATACGCCTACACAGTAAAAATAAAACAATATTGATGTATATTTTAAATTCATAAAGTTACCCGTTTCATTAAGTTTCACGATTAATTCAAATTTATTAAAATCGAAATTTTCAACTACTGGAGCAATTTAACGCTGAAAACTCTTAAAAATCTAAAAAAAATGTTGTAGATTTTAAATTTGTAATTTTGAAACACTGTTTTAAAATGATGTAAAGTCCGATTTGTGATTGTAGTGTTGGTTTTTCTGTGGTAAATAGGAATTGAATATTTTCCTGAAAGCCTCATGTAGATGCGGCTAATCGCTTTTCTCCAAACTGCTCCATCTGCCACCCCATTTCTCCCACATTTCCTTCTCACTAAAACTTTTTTTTTCTCTGGCATGTTTGCGTGCACACGAAGGGCGACCAGAAACGTATGAAAACCACCCAACAACCCCGTCAACCCCCTGGGGTTCACAAGAGGGTCTTCAACAGGGAGGTACGCGTGTGTGTTAGTGTAAAAATACATAGAAAAAACATTCTTTCCACCCACTCCTCACGAAATGGCTGCAAAGGTAACTCGGAGCTAGAAAAATGGTTAGCTCGGAGTTGGAAAAGATTTTTCTTGGTTTAAAACTTAAAAAAGTGGGTGGGAGAGGTTAGACCCTTGGCGTTGGTTGATGTGAAGATATGGTTAAAGGTCAATGTGGTTTAGGGTGAGCGAGCAGAAAGAGAAATATAGGTGGGGGTGGGAGGGCGAAAACTCAACTTCTCACCCCTCGCAAAAAATATTTCTTACCCCCTCCCACTTTACGGGACGTCCTCCTCTTTCCAATTTACCACCCACACCGCGCCATGTCCTTGCATTCACCAGAGATTTAAAAGCAACTTGTTTCAGTGCCCCCATTTTCTCTCCACCTCCTCTTGGCCCCTCATGATCTCATCCCTCTTCTCCCCCTCCCTCCCACTATCTGTGGTGGTGTATCTCCAGCCCACCACCACCCACTCCATCTCTTTCTGTGTGTGTGCTTTTGATCCCCACCGCCGACGCCGTTGCCGACGACGTCATAATAAATGAGAACCTCGTGGTTGCCACTTGAAACAACAACTCTGCCTCCCAACCCCCTTCGCCACCTCTTTCAAAAACCCCCTATATAACAATGTCACGTGATCCAATTTATCAGCCAACCAAACAACAGAGAAGAGGAAGGGACTATTTGCAGTTGGCGGAAGAAAACAATTCAATGTGCTTCTTCAACGTCACTCCTTCAAATTTTAGGGGTGGAAGGGTCGAAAAGGTGTTAGGGGATGACTAATTAATAAATATGAATCGACAGTCGAGAAATATTATAATAAGCAATTGTACCACAAATATCACACTTGCACCGCATATCGTTAAACGTAAATTTTAATCCACCACACATCTCGAGTGGAAAAAATAAACTTAACATCATAATTAATTATGCCTGCAGTTTTTTCTTCTTTTAGATAAACTCAAAAGTTCAATAATAAGATGCACTTATTGGTGGGTGAGTCTACAGTAGATATGCAATAGCAGGCGTGACTATTTAAATAATCAGCTGATTGTAACTTAGGCTAATTTAGTAATTTCAATGATTTCACGCTTTTAAGAATTTAGTTTTGAATAGATAATTATTTACCTGTTTAGTTGAATTATAGGCAATCGGAGTTTACTCGGTGTTAAATAAGTGATTCTTGAAGAATGGTACGCGTGCCTACTACCTTATAGTGGCATCCAAATTACAATTGTCTAAAATATAAAATAAAGCCATTTTAGTAACTAAATTATAACATCACATATTGCATCATAAATTACATCAATATGTTTTTCATAATAGAAGCACATTAAACTAAATTTATAATAATTAAATACCAAAATAATGAACATTAATTATTAAATAAAGTAATTCCAAAATCATGGTACTGTACTATATCTATGTGGACTAATTTTATAAACGCAGAACACTGTGTTTTGCTGGGACGACAATGTAGAAAAAGTTCACACGTGTGAAAAGCTTGAGAAACAGTAGGAAGGCGCCACCAGCCGAAAAATGAAGACAGAAAAAAACGTCGTAATCAGAATCTGTCGGCCTACACCAACGCTAAATGTGGGCGATGACCTATTTTTGCCCTTCTGCACCACACCAAAAAATATTCCCCCATTCATTTTTTAAATCTAAAAGCAAAAGTAATCGATTCACCTTCCAGCTTTTACTTCAAATTATGCCATAATTAATACTATTTCATTAATGGCTGAAACTTGGTGTCATAGAAACTAATTTAGTTACAATTATCTTTCTTTTTCTGTATTAAAATTAAAGTCTATATACTGTATGTACAGTATATCTTACAATTCATATCATAGTATCGGAAACAATTGTTAAATTAGTTAAGTACTGTAACGTAGTACTGTAAATACGTTAGTACATCAACATAACAATGTCTTTTTTTCTTATGAAGAAAAATTGATTTTACATTTCAATCCATCTGTTAAGATGAAGCTGAGATGAGGTTGCTACCTGTCGTGTGACGTCACTGGAGTGACCATCAATCACCGGACAGTTTAAAAACATGTCATCTTTTAGTCTGTAGAGAATTTCGAAACTACAAAACGAAAATTCTAAAATCTGAGAAAATTAATTTTTAAAGATTTATCAAATCTCTAGTGATTTCACGTAAACTTTTGTAGAAAGTGCCAATTTTTAATCAGCTGTGAAAAATTTTATAATTTATCTCCAATCATGGTTCTCTAATCATCAAATTATCAAGTGTTTATAGCCAAATTGGCTAAGTAAATAATACTGAATTTAATCAATCCCAAATCAACGCCAATTTCAGTAAATAAACTTTAAACTGCCTACAAAGATAATTAATTCACGTGACGTACCGTAAATTCAGATATCTTTAAATCAGCAAAAATAAATATTTTTATATTAAAACTTTTTACTAAATCTCGATAGATTTACCGACTTTTTTAAAGCACTGCTGCCGTCAAATCAGCTTTTGATTAAAGAATAATTAATCAGAATTCAATTCGCTTTAGTAAACCAAAAAAAAAATTAAATCTTATCAGATTTACAAAATCCCCTTCCATAAAACCCTATTTTCAGATATGAAAATCAAAAACATATGAACATTACCATAAACATGAATATTTAAAAACTACATTTGAACGAAAAAGTGTAAATTGAATAGTGTTGGTAAGCGTATTATATTGACAAATGACAAAATCTCGTTCCCCCTATTTAAATCATTAAATTATTAACATGGCGCACAGTTTTAATGGCCGCCAGCAAAATTTCTACAATGCCCCAAGCCAGTGCGAACGTAAGCAGACGCGCACTTCGCACTAAAAAAATAAAAAAAAAGATAAAAAAGAAAGAAAAAAAAAAAAAAAGACTACGCGTATGGCGCTAACATGTCGGCGCCTATGCATGTATGGATTAGATTGGACGACGAATTCCACTTTCTCTCCCTCCCCTCCCCTCTCTCATCTCTTTCTCTCCCTTCCCCATCCCTTAACACCCACGTCAATTGCATCGTCATCCCACTTCTCATCCACCCACATCACAACCATCCAACCACCACGTTTACAGTTGATGGATTTCGTGTCTCTTCTCCAGCTTCCATCAGAGTGAGGAGGAGGTGGAGGGTGGTGGGGGTGAGTGGGATGAAAAGAGGGAAGAAACAATGCTGCAAGGCACGTGAGGGAAAGAGAGGGGTTGATGTAAAGAGGGGTGAGGGCAGAAGAGGAGGAGAACAAAAAAATGAGAACGAGAAAAACCTCCTCCATTCTCAATTCCACCCCATCACTCCCTCTCCTATCTAACACCACCCCACTTAAACACCTACTTCCTCTTTCAGACCCCTTACTCAATCCCTCATTCCAATATATTCATTCCACCTCTTTCTAAAAAACTCCAAAGGCACAAAAAAAAATATAAAAAAAAATCCTATCCCAAAAGTAGGAAAAAAAAACTGTCTTGAAATTTCACTATGAAACAAAACTGAAAACAAAAACTATAAAAAAAAATCAAAATGGATTAGTACTCAATGGCGTACTATCAGGGCCCCACAAGGTAAGAGGCCCACAGTTCTTTAAATCAAACTCAGCTATTAAAATCCTAACTATGTATACAAATGAATTCACTTAAACAAAATTTCGTTGAAAATTGACCACTTTTAATACATAAAACAATAATAATTAACATGTTTCTATTAATAATTTAATCGACTGTGCTTGGGCCCCTATATCCGACGACACTTCCATGATTACATGCAAAAGTTATATTCAAATAACATACAATTTACAAAAAAAAAAAAACTATTTTCTACAAATTTGAAATCATCAATTCTAATCTGTTGTAATGACTTAAGATGGCGCAATGTGAGTGTGGTTTGCAATGACAAACAGTAAACAAGTTGGGTTGTTAAGGGGTGTCAAATCGAAATGAGTCACGTGATTCACAGCAGCACCAGCACACGCCAAGCATTAACGAATCAATGGGAAAAGACATGGAGTGAGTGAGTGGGTGGAGAAATAGAGAGTGTGTGTTAGAGGGGGGGAGAAAGAATGAATGAAAGGGGTCAGGGAAGGGCGAGAAATACCCAAACAGCAAATGCATCGTCGATTGTAAATCACACAAGTCACAATAAAGAAGATGGAGAGCGAGAGAGAAAAAAAGTTAAGAAAGTATTTAAGTAAATGGGAAATTGATTTTATGGTGAAATGCAAGTACAACAAATAACAAAACCATCATCATTTTCAATGTCCAAAATACCATCAACATACTTTTTAACGACATTACAAATACCGTAATTAATGTCATTACCGATTACCACCACATTAATAATTGAGTTAACTTAGATGGTAAATTATAAGTAGTTTCATTTGAAAGATAATAAAATAGCAATATCAAAAAAAAAAAATATACTGCATGTAAGAATCCAATTGATTCTATTCTTATTCAAAATCGTACAGAAAAAAGTAAAAAAACTGTTCATAAAAAATCTCAAATTTGCATAAGTTAACTTTGAAATTATCAAAATCGCACATATTTTTTTTTAAATAGTCACGTGAATTCGCACTGATTTGAGACTTAATGAGTAAAGAAACCAGAAATTGGCTGTAAAATTTGGGAGGACAAAATGATATGTGGACATTTGAGCACAAAATCTATTTTTAATGCTGCACTTATAATATATGCTGACTGGATAAATTTTTAAAAAAGCTACAATCCATTGAGAATGTTTACAAAAAGGCCCATAAACTACTAAGACCAGCCCTTTGTGAAACTTTTTTGGGCATCGATTAAACACTATCGTAATTAATTTAAATTTTCCTGATGTTTCCAATAAATTCCCAGCAGAGCAATTAGCAATTTTTACCAATTCTTTAATTCATCTATAAAAGCGCGTGTTTTACGTCGAGTTTGTTGTCAGAAATAAACAGTAATAAAAAGCCTAAAAAATATTTTTGTATATGGCACTACGAAAAAATAAGAAAATGTATTTGGTTAAAAATGGCAGCTCATGTTACGCCATCAGCGCCACCATTGCGATTATATTACACACAGCAGTAAGAAAATCTCTCAGTCAATGTAGCATTGCATACCAAAACGAAAAGAAAAAAAATGCTAAGATGGCCGCTAGGGCAATTGTTAAAGGAGAAGAAGGATAAGAGGGGGAGGGAGGAGTACGACGGAAGAATATCCCTAGAGAAAAATATGGCGGATGGGTGGGGTGTTTAAGAAAGCGAGGAAAACATCCTTGATCCTCCCATTCTTTTTTTTTAAAAAAAAAACGAAATAAAAGGGGTCAGGGGAAGAAAAATACAGTGATGAAGTGGGGTGAGGTGGAGAGGAGATGGATGGATGGATGGTTGGTTGAATGGCGGAAGAATAGTGGGTGAGGTGAAATTCCCTTCAACCCACTTTCAATGGACAAAAACAGGGCTGAAAACCTCCAATTTCTATTTAGAAAATAAAAGAAATTCAGTATGTAGCCTACGTAGGACAATGCCAAGAATTTCAATTTAAAAGAACATAAAACAAACAACTCCATGAATAAATAAATAAAGGTGATGAAATATTAATTGCAATTTAAATGACCAATCATTGCTAAAGCTACCCTGAATTCCCCACGTTACGTAAATACACGAAGTCTTTCAGTAGTGAAACCCTTTAAGGTGCCAAAGCCAAACAGACACATGTCAAATTGAACATCCTCACTTCTAGGTTCTATATTAATTAATTTTAACAGTCGTTTAAAAATTTCTTAACTTAAGAAATAAATTCGGCGACCTAAAATCGATTTTGGTACGGTATACAATTATTCAGTTCAAATTAATTAACTAAATTTTAACCTTATACAGTAATACCAAACGTTAAACAAAAATATTGGTGCCATAAAAAGTCATCATTCGTTTGTCAATAAAAAAACGAGACTTAATTACGTTGATTTCAATGAAGACTAGTCTCGTTTCTTATTTGACGTCAAGCAGAGCTATGTATTTTTTTCTTATAAAGTCGACAAATCGACTACATGCAAAATACCCCCGACAAAACATCACCCCAAATCGCCAATTCACCACAACTAATTACATTTTCATTATTAGATAAAACTCATCGTTGTTTCTGAAACACCAAATCTAGTCTCAAAACAACTCATTTTGTGTCCTAAAAGGCGATTTTAGCTTCACATAACATTTAATAAAATTAAGTACGGCATCTTAAACAAGAAAACCCGAGTTGCTAGAATGTATATTAATTTCAAATTGTTTCTTAACGTAACACATTTCAACATTTAAAACATTTCAAATGTCAAATTTAGCAAGAAAAAAAAAAGCATTTGAGGGAGGTAGAGTCAGGCAGGGTCAAACAAGTACTTAGCCTTGTCTTAAGTAATTTGGTACTGCCTGTTTTTAATATTTAAACCTCCCATTTGAAAATGTTTGATTGACATTTGTTTGGTTTGATTTATTTTACGGAAGTTGTTTTCTGTGTTTGCCATTGATTTAGTGGGCGGAGACAGCTGTGAAGACATTTTATCTGATTGCACAAAAGTGTAAAATGTTTCTGTCCTTTTTCCATCATTCCACCCATACGATCGTTGTTAGTCTTAAGACACATTGGAGTTGTACTGTAATTGCCATTGACACCCCACACCCCACCTCATCACATCCCAAAAATATGTTGCCATACAGCACATATAGGATTGCATAGTGAACACAACAACAATCCTATTGTTTTGTTTTGGATGGTTTGCTAACAAACATCTACCGGTATAAGGCTTTTATATAAAGGGGTTTAATTGAACGAATGATTGATCCGTCCGATCGATAATCCCCTGGTTCACCTTTACATTGTGAACTTTTACGTGTGAAATGCCCCGGATGTTCCTAGTGAAATATTTAAACTCGAGTTGAAACGCATCTATAAGTTATATATAAAAAAGGGCTAGAAATTTCAAATGATGTACAGTACTGTATTGGAAAAAAAAAGTGCCTTTGACGTCAAGTTCATACGAATCATTATGCATACAATCACATCACGAACGTCATCGCATAGGAAATGACGCCATTGAAGAATGGAAATGCTGGCTGATACTTATTTCCCTTCACAATAAATTTGTTAACAGAAAAAAATGTTTGATTTGTATCACCGATATTTTAGACTTTAGAATGATATGCATATTTTGAACATTAAATAAGTCTCTGAAGTATCAATTAAATTCCCAAATCAAGTTTCATGTAATTAATAATACAAAATAATAGTAAAATTAAAGATTTTTTCTTCAAATTTAAATGATTACACTTGGAATCGTAAACTTGACATCTTATAAGTTATTACTATAAAATACAGTAGATGATTTTAACTTCGAATCAATTAAAAAATAACCCAATTTTTATAATTGCAATCTTCTCAATTCATACTTTTTTCTGTCATTTTCAAATACTGTATAGTGTTTGAAATAGAATTTTTACACTATTACAGTACTTTCATATTGTCAGTAAGTTAACTTTAATGTGAATAGTGAATAAAAAAACTGACAAAAAAATTCTTATTATTGGCCATACTGCAATGCTATTTCCTTTCACGAAAAAAAAAGTTTATCATGAATTATTATATCAAATAAAACAATTGTTAAAAAATTTCACCATTACTGCTTGAATGGCTTACCCGATTCATTGAAGCGCGTTGAAAATTAATCTTTTTTTCTTTTAATTAAAAATAATTGTTAAAAAGTAATTAATGAAAAAAATTAATTTTTTATATCATCCCTGCCTTTAAGTTATCTCTTAGGTTGCATGCTGACCGCTCCCAATTTCCTCAAATAACTACGATGACCTCCTCCTCCTCCTCACTTTTCAATATGCCCCCTCCCCTCCCCTAAAACCTTAACACCCTACCCTCAAGTAACAACAACAAACAACAATTACCACTTACAGACTACATATACTGTACTTACTACCACAATTGTTAATTACCTTGAAGAGAGGTGGGCAAGAGTGGGTGGAAGAAGGGAGAGATACAAAGTCACGTGGACAATGGGTGGACACAATTACACACACTGAATGATAAGCAGAGTATTTTAACTGACCACGCAGCTCTTAAAACTGCTTCTACTGTTAATGACTCTGTCCGGCCTAGCCATGATGAGTTGATAACATCAACATACATTAAAAAAATCGATAGTATCAAAACAAATAATTTATTAATTAGTGCTAATAAAATATTAAAACTTGAATTAAATCGAGTATTAATGGCAGTTAAAGTAAAAAATACTGTGAAAATTCTTTACAGCAAATCCCATGTTAAACTAATAAAAAGCAATGTAAAGCAGCCAATACAAAGATTCTTGAAAGATTTTTGCAAATTTTTAGTTTTTTATTCAATATTTAAATTGAACGCCAAGTTACTAAATTAGTCCATTAAGCATATTTCTTTACAAATTGTTATTTAAAATTACTTCAGTGTTTATCAGGGGCAAAACAATCAATGGTAAGTCAATGCCAAAATTCAACTTCATTTAACAGACTTAACATGCAATATTAAATGCTGCCCATGATCATATGATGCAAGTACAGTATACACACCCGTTTATAGAATAACCCTATTATACAGTGAACACAATAATAATAATAACTGCATATTTGATATTATATTCGATTGATACTACAAATAACAATTTGTCACATTTCATGTATTTTTCTGGAATTTCAGATACACATTTGGGTGTGCTTTTTGTCCTATTTTCCTAATTTTTCTATTAAAAAAAAATGTTGGTCACCACCCTCTTTTACTGCAGTTTCCACCTTTAAAAAAGCTGAAATTTTCTTTGCAAGTGTTAAGTAACCTACAGATGACTTTAAAGAAAAAAAATTCAATTCAAGCTTCATCTCATTCTCAATAAATGTGTGGGTGGATGAGGAGGGAGTAGAAGTGTGTGGGAGTGAAGGAGAAGTAGGTTGTGCAAAAGGCAATGAGAGAAGAAAAATGAGCCTCCCTTAAGGAAACTGGCTTAGGTAAGGGATGAAGATGGGATGAGAGGTCGTAAAGGTCGTGACCTCATTCTCAATCAACACGGGGTCTTGAAACCCCAAACGTTAAACAAGTCATACCACCAAAGTGGCTCCATTCCTCCCCCCACCTCCCAATCACCAACTTCTTTATAAGCCAGCTAGATTTCTTTTTCTACTTTTTTTTATCAGGGTGTAAAAAGTTGGTGTGATGTAGAGAAAGAAAGAGTGGGGGTGGGTGAATAGAGGGGGAAGAGGTTCAGAGGTTGAATTGCCAAACGAAGCAATAGAGAGAAGGAGATGTTAAAAAAGTTCCCTAACCCTACAATACTTTTCACTTTTGATTTTTTGATCACTGGTCCTATTTGTGGTGATGGGATTTTGCGAGCTGGTGGTGGGGTAGTCTAGTGGCCAATTTTTTAAGTCCTTTTGTCCTTAATGAATTTTAACTCCCCTACTTCTCCTCATCATCTCCCAACCCTCTATGACCTTAATGTTATACTGTATTTTTCCTTCTCATTTTTCTCCTTACTTTACACATGGATGATTTCCAACTCTGCCAACCGTCTATTTCAAACACCCCTAAGCTAAGCTTATGTCAAAGGTCGTTCCAACTTTGCAACCCTTACATACACCACCCACAAAATACCTCCCAATGACAATAATACATTTCAAATTCTTAATACTCCTTGCTTCTCCCCCGCCTTTCCATTTGATTAGCAATCAAATAACATTTTGGCTGGCAAATTAAAAGTATACAACGCAATACTAATGGTTAGTTAGCTAAAGTGAGACCAGGTTCGTTAACTAAATCAATATTTATAATCGCATAATGGCATTTGTGACTTAATTCGGCGATTTGATGGTCGTACGTCATAGTCTAATAGCCAAAGTTAGTGCTTTTCTGAAACTCAGCAAGGGTCTAAGGTGAACGTGTGGCAGAATTTCTTAAGTCGTAAAAGTTGACTAATTCCACGCTCTAATAGAAAATAATCAAAGTTGAAAGTCAGAGAAAAAGATGAAAAGGGTGGTGGGGACGACTGGAAATGCGAGGAATAGAGTTGGATACCCCTACTTCATTTCCACCATTCGCGATGAAAGAATTTGACTAACATGGCCATAAAATAAATAATGTAGTAATTACAATGACATTGTGAAGTGGGTTGAAACCACCAGCCATGATAAAAACCATAACAACACAAAGCAGCTGATGATAATGATTAATATTTTCAAATTACACGGCACAACACCGTTTACAACATTCAAACAAATAAAAATTAAAATAAAGAAGTTGAGCTCGTATGCCATCTATTTAGACTTTGTATCTGTTTGTAGTTATAATTGGTTGATAAATACTGTACACAACAATTGGCTGAGTGATAAATAAAAGTTGAACGATAACAATTACACTTCCGTTTTAATAATCGATCATTTTCTTATTAAAATGACAAATTTTGCTTCTTAGTGTACAAATAAAGTACAGAATAACACTCATTCTAATCTACAATATACAGGACATGTAAACCGGTAAAGTTTGGAAAAACCAACAAAATCAATATGGAATTGGTCATTAAGGCCTTAACTAGATGCGCCAATAATGAGCAAAATTTCTAGCAATTAGAAACATATTTGGTTAAAAATATATAAAAAAAATTGATACCATTGACAGGAAACAATTAGCTAAAAACTGACAAAACATTACAGAAAATGATAAAAATAATTAAAATAGTGTGTGAAATCACCAACCCTCTTTCCCAGGGTCAAAGCAACATTTGGCCTAGTGTATAGCAGATTAACCAGGTGTTCAGCACTGCTTGGCTAACCATGTACCAATTGAAACCAAATTTTCTGTTCATACAACCTAAATTAGGTAACTCAAACGAAGAGTTTGGTATTCCCTTCCAACGAGGCCCTTAATTTCTCCTAACAGAGAACCTGAGGCCATTGCCCTTTTCCTATGTACTTATAAATCTGGCAGTATTCGTGGAAGAGCGACTCTATAGTTGACAGCAAGCCTAAAGCCATAACATATTGTGGAAAGCTACATATGCAATTGCCAACATGCACGTCCATTCTAAACTGACTTTATCAAAAAATTTCAACCAAGTTTTTTTTAATATTATTTTTTGCACTTACAAATTCCATTTCTCATGACGTAGTGGAGATTCAACATAAAATGCCAGGAGCGTCGTAGTGAGCATGGCAGCCATGTTATTTGAAGCCAATTACTTCCTTTTAAATTCGATATCATTAATCTGCAGACGCTCCTCGGGAGATTTCCAAACATTACGATGACGTGCACTGTAATTCGGCTTCATTTCCCACCCCACCTACCCATCAAACGGATTTCCGGTCTATCTATCTATATCTATACAGTATATACGTAATGCAGTGAGAGAGGGCGGAGTGGGTGGTAGAGTATCATCAGAAGCAGAGGAGTCTTTAATCAGGAGAAAATTACAAATTTAATTTCACCACTGCTGCACATACACACTGCACTTACACTGTTGTCTCCTACAAGCACTGCATGCACGGCTTTGATATACAAATGGGGGAGGGAGGGGTAAGTGTTAGAGGCTGAGATGGTGGTAGTGGTGGGAGGGTAAGAAAGATAGAGAGAGCAAAAGTAGAATATGAATGGGTGGTAGTGACGGTTAGGGTTATTAATAATAGCAGAGTAGGTGACGATGGAGGGAGGGAGTGAGGGGGAGGAAGAGAAATAGGGTGGTTAAAGGGAGGATAAAACGATGGGAATTATCAACAATGCAAAGTGTGCAGAGCCATTCAAAAGTCAAATTAGGCCCATGAACATTCAAAAAAAAAACAAAAAAAAAACACATGACAAAGAGCCCCTAATGGCAAAAGGTTATTTTGTAATTAATGAAATTTTAAATAATCAATGGCATTGCATTAGTAGTATTGTATAATTTTAAAATTTGCAACCAAAGTTACTTTTAAAAGAGGAGACACCATGTAGACAAATTCAGAAACACTAATTTAAATTCTAATAAATAATTATAAGACCCAATATTAGGCATCCGACGATAAATCCTTTATTGAGTAATAAATACTTGCATTTAACTATCAAGACAATACTACTGTACATCATTTAAATATAAAAAAGCTACAGAAAATTTATCATTGGAAATAGATAGCAATTTTATAATGGGCACTAATGTTCTTAGATTTGCCACAGAGCCACTGGCCATTTCACATAAAAACTGTAAATAAAACGTAGCAAAAAAATTAAATAAAAAAACTGACCATAGCAACATTTGAAACCCAAATTTTTAGTACCTGGTACCATACTAAACAAATAATGAAACATTTTCCATAAAATATTACAAGCAGTACCAGTAGGCTTGTTTTAAAGGGAGAGAGGAAAAGAAGAAAAGAAAACCGACTTTTTTTTTGCTGTTAAAAGTCAAGAATTTTGTCTTAAAAAGGCCCTTTCAGTATTTCTTTTCTTCTTGTGAATAGGCTGTTTGTGTTGGTATTCGAATGTTTAGTACGTTCGTTATTAAAATGAGATTCAGAGAGAAAAGGTGCAGTTAGTGGCTGCGAGTTGAAAGTGGGGATAAGATTAGTCTCTGGGATATAACAAAAGTTTTTAAGGGTCAAAGATAAAAACAGAGAAAGAGAAGATGATGGGAGGAGCAGACAATTTAGGGACGAGAAGTGACGGAGGAGTGAGAGGCGGCTAAGTCCAATCTCTCTTACCCTACCCAATTGTGTGTCCACTCTGTCCAGTTAAAAAAAAAATTTATACTGTACTTTGAATTGTCTATTTCAACTTCAAACAAAAATAAAAATGCCGAGTAAAAAAAAAAAAGAAAAGGTGACTTGAAACTTTTTGTTGCAACCCCTTAACTTTTTTCATCTCGTTTGCCATTCATTTAAAAAAAAATTCCCGAGAGGCAGGACACAAAGAGCTTAAACACTAAAAAATACGAAAGTCGAAAGATGCCAAAAAGCAAAAAGGGTTTGATGGGGGGGTTGGTGGAGGAATGAGAGTTGATGGGGAGTTGGGTTTGATAGTTTTATGCATCTTTCAAACACAATTCACTTCTTGTAAAACAGTTGTGAAAGGATTAAAATAAAAATACTGTAACCTTTCCTTTCCACCTACATCAACCCATTTCCACCCTCCTCCTCCTCCCCCCCTACAAACACCCTTTTCGACTTAGTAATCTTTTATTCTCATCATCACCACAGCTAAACACCACCCACATTTAACGTTGTTGCGCAATTGCATGTCTCACTAGCCAGAAAAATATCATAGTCAATAATTTTCCACAGCGCTTCTCCTGGCGCTAAATCAAAGACGGAATTATTACGCTAAAAAGCACATTCACATGCAGTTTTAACAGTAGAAAGACGCACCTAATAAGCACATTATAAAATATTAGTGCAGGATTAATCTAAAACGTCAGATCAAGACCAGTCTTAACGGTCTTAACTCAGGTCTGTTCCAACTTCCCATAGCAAAAGAGGTCATGCAGTGTAAAGGCCTTTATCCACTTTTAGATTGCCAAATTTTACACTTTCAGGCATTGCCGAATGCAAATTAGTGCTAATGTGAAGTAGAAAAACAAAAATTAACCCGATTTTAAATGTTTATCCGTTGGTCCAATTGACTAAATGTTTAGCGACAGACGATTATATCGAAAATTAAATATAACTTAATTTAAAAATCTTGAAAATTTGAAAATATGAAGACTGTCCATAATACAGTAATATCGAAATATCATGTACTACTGTATAAGCTTTAGCAGCTAGCCACTAAATTCCCAATTTATTTTTTCCCATTTGGGCAATGATTTTTCTTACCATGACCCTGTAAAGTTTATAACTAAAAAACTATAAAAATGTTTTTTTTTTTATCGAAAAACAAATAAATAAACGAAGGTTATTGAAAAGTAGTAGAAGGTCATATCGGTCTCGCGAACCACAGTTAACTCGTTTTAATAAAATAAGTTGTCAATATAATTTCATTCACTACAACACTAACTGGGTTAGTGATCGATAACAAATACTGTATTATTATCCAAATATAGCAACTAATTAGTTTAAAAAAAATTAAAAGTTTGAAGTTTCGAATTTAAATGCATTTTTGCTGACGTTAGACTGTTCACTTCCGGTTCCCAATCACCTTTAGCGCATGAAATGTCAACACAATGCAAGGTGCCAGGTGGAATAGAGAAATAGATTCAGGGGATGATATAATAGAAAACTCCGATGAAACCAAGTCGTCGTGCTTTCTCCATGGAAACCACAAGAAGCCATGCGCATTTGCATGGCTGGGTGGACTCTAACATTGGGTCCCTATACTCACTCCCTTTTTGACTTTGCTTCCACTCAACATACATCCATATACTACTTTTAAACCAATAATCTTATCCTTTCATATTTTATCAGCACCGACATTATACATCAATACAGGGTGTATGAATAGTAATACGGTATTTCATACTTCGGTACAGTAGCAATAAACTTGAAGTATTGTTAACAATTTTTTACTTTAATTTTAAATGTAAAACTTGCCAACTGTATCAAATTTTGCTACTAACCAGAAGATAATGCCTAATTCAGCAAAATCAATGTGAATACCAAACACCGTCAGCTTATCGATAAACGTGAAACAATTATTTTAATAAGCTGAAGTGAGTTGATATTAACACCAATTTAGTTGGATTCGATATGTCTACACTCCAGATCAAAAAATATAATTGTAGTCACTTAATTTCTCCTCCAATTTTATTCATTAATTTAAAAAAATAAAATGTATTTTCTTAACATTAAGTAATTAAATAATTTCCAGTTTTACTTGAAAGCACAGAAATTTTAATTGTATTGAACATACATAACCGCATTTAAAAGTAAACTAAGTACAATACTGGCTAATCACCAAATAAAATAGTCACCCACCCTGTATTTTTCCGATACCAATTTTTCTCTTTCACTTCCTGTTTATTTTAACTACCTCATTTAATTTTTCACCATCGTACTCAACCCACAACCCCTCTTGTATGCTTTTTGTATCATCATTCATCAAAATTATTCTGGATATGAAAATCAAGCCAAATGCATCGCCAGCAACTGATATGACCGCGTTGGCAGCGAGCACTGATGCCGTCAGCAAAGCGCTCAACTCGGCGACTACATTTTTTCCTTTTCTCGTACTTTTTTTTTGCGCGTCAACGTTTGTTTTATTCGGCGCCATACCAACTCCCCTTTCTCTCCTTTTTCCTTTATTTGATCCTCCATCATCATCATCATCATATCCACCCACATACCCCATCCAGCACCACCCCATCTTTCAACATTTCTAGCCCAACTTTAATTGCGATCCTTTTTCTCTTTGCTACATCTTCTACCCAACCAAAACCAACTCCCACTAAACCCCGACTTTTATCTTTACTTTTTTTTTTCTTCATCCAACTTCTACATTTTGTTATGTGACGTGAGCTGAGCGTGAGAGAGGGAAGGAGGTGGGGAGGAGAAAGTATTCAAGTGGGAGTGATATAAAATTGATCGATGTCTCACCTAAGCTTAGTTCACACAACACCCAAACAGCACCATTACAGTACCCAAAAAAATTGCACAAAATATGAAATACTACACTACAACATAAAATAAAAACCGTTTAAACTTTAAAATGATAAATTTGGTTTACAGACAGATAAGCTCAATTAACAATTATGATCAATGCTCAAATTATGACCAATTTCATTGCATTTTAACTACCTGTATTGCTAAGTTAACAAAAAATGTAAATCTCTAAAACTAATTTATACTTCTGTCTATTCTGATTTGGTCCACGAAAGAGTTAAGATGACAACCATTTTTGGTTGGAAATGTTGTGACAGTTTCTGTGAATTAGAAAAAACATTTGCATGGATTTCTAGTAAATCAAAATGCAGAGTTTATGACGTAGTAAGACTAGCAGAAGAGTTGCATTTCTGTGATAAATACGTTTGATAGATCAACCGTTTTGATGGATTTATTACTACTTCAACGTGTAAATCTTGTCAATCTTAATCGATGCGAGCATAACTCATCTCGAGTCAGAGCCACAGTCACAGCCAATGTTGAACTGAATCATTCAAAAAGTAAGCTTCATTTAATAAAAATACAAAAACGACAGTACGCGTGTTGTCTGTGACAGTAGTCTGAAATTTAGAATCTCTAGTACTGTATATAGGTAGTCACAGTGACCAAAATGCAATTTAAATATCATTTAAAATACAATGCGCGCCATAGACTCCTTAGACACTAATAACGTGGACCAGAGTTTGTTTCTAAATCCTGTAACTAAATTTCTAAAAGAAACAAAGATAGTGTTCGCTCATGATATTTTTTATTAATAAAAAGAAACAAAAAAGTAAAAAAAAAGACGCCCAAGTCTACGCATGTGCAATAGCGTATCAACAGCCATTTTTTCCCCCATCTTTCTACTCAAATGCACCACCGCATAAACAAGAAAACTCTCTTCCGGCATATAAAACGCCAATACCTCTGTGTTCAAAATCACAGAAAAAAATAATATTAAAAAAAATAAAACCGGGAAAAAAATAGGGAGAAGAAAAAGAGGGCGAGAAAAAGTGTTTTTCGCTTTTGCAATTGTTTTTTCTTAGAAATAAAGTTTGGAAATGAAGATGATGGGCGGAGCTTAGAAAAAGCAAGGGCGAGTAGGAGGAGTAAGAACTAAAAAAAATACTGTATTGCAAAATGGCAGGCGTAGCAAAGGGAACAGAAAGTACTAAAGTTCAACATCCGGTTTTTCGTCCAAACTCCCCTTTCCTCACCCCTGCCACCCCCATATTTTTTTTTATTTTCTTCACCACGATAAACAACACTGAAATTTCAAAGCTGCGTTAACACTGCTGTGTGTAAACCGTTCAAGAGTCAAGAGTGGAGATCTGTCTTACCATCCAACTCACACAAACAACAGAGTAACAAATAACACATTTGACTAAAGGCTACGAAAATGACGTCATAATGGCGTCATGTCAACAACAATTCCTTCTCTTCCTCTTTAATTAATATATTATACCAAAGTGGCATAAAAAAGAAGTACTCGCATGAAATTCAATAAGTGTGTAATAGATAATTGTGCATTATTAATTTAGTTCCATTACAGCGCCATTGTATAACGCTGCAAGAGGAACCTACACACTGTACTCTTCCAAAATGATATACTGTACTGTACATCAATAGCTGACGTCATTATATAAAGCGATAAATGAAACTATTAAATGCACTTTATCGGAAACTTTATATTCTTTGCCAACCATACACAGCCATTTTTATTATTTTAGTATTGGCAGCTGTGATGTAACTTAACGCACAGAGAAACTCCAATGTCAACCATTGGTTACTTAGTTACCAATCTAAATTACCTAATATAAATAGTGATTGGTGGTCAATTAAAACTTTATAATCACAGCCAGACCGGCTCTGTTTCACAGTTCCAATAAGAAAAATAATCCCAAAAGTTACACCTTTGCTTGCGAACACCAAAAAGAAATTTGCATTGAATTTTTTTTTCCTTCTTCACAGATTTAAGAGATCTTAAAAATGTCGACTTACCCTCAATGATCACGTGCTGCAAGTGATTTTCCATTTGATCAAAGTTCCAGTTCTATCTTTAAGCGTGAGCATGAGGTCTGTGCAAATCTTCAATCTCAATTTCTTAATTGGCTTGTACCATATCCCATTATATTTCCCATGAGGATTCATCGCATCTGAAAAGAAACATGACAGAAAAGTGAATTCTATAGGCTATTTATTAACGTTTGAACATGCAATACAGTATTATAGGAGATATAGTCTTTATTGAGAATATATGAGAAAATTCAAGACTGAAGCGCCATTTTTACAGCTATTGTACAGTATACTGTATATTTGGATGCATACTCGTTAGTTTTTGTTGTGTCCAAATTAGAAGCTTCCTATATATCATTAAGCACAGCCAAATTGTACCAGAAAAGGCAATGATAAGCAAAATTGTTTCCTGTCTTTCTACATTTTAAGCTGCACTGTTTCAGACAAAATACAGCGCAAACTCAACCATGTCAATTTGTTCTAGACTTTGCTAATACACTACCGTACCTCAGCAAAAGTAATAAAAATAATAAATAAAAAAAATATTTAAATATAAAGTCATACATAATTGTATAAAATGTAGCCACAGACTCCATTTTATATGGCTGTCGCGTAAATACATCCCTAACAATTTTTAACGATGACTTTAGCATCTGCAGAGACTACAGTACACTTTTTTTTATATATTATATTTCTTGAAGTGTTGTATATACAGTGAAAAGTGTAATTTTGTCTTGTGAGTTTACGTTTCAGACATGTTCTCGTCGCCATCATACCTTTACCTTCCCCATCACCCACTTCTTAATCACCCAACCCAAAGAAATAAAACCGAGAGCTTTTGACTAGAAGAGGGACGCACCATCCCAATTAGAAGACGAGATTAATTATATCCTCCCATTCCCATCTTAATTAGGCTGAAATTGGAGACGGAAAAAGAAGAGAAACAACGTTAGATGGAGCTTCCATCGTTATTCGTTACCTCCCCCAACATTCGACTACAGTACACACCTTGTACAAACACCAAGTCCAAGCTATTAGGCTAACTTGTAAGCTGAGTTACTACTCTACAATACATATCAAACAGTCCTTGAATACAAGGACATCTCAACTTGGGCCCAGACAAAGGCACGTTTTGCCATCGGGCATAAACTGGTGCTAAATTGCTAATTCAGCGTTTTAACTTAAATAAGATCATTAGCTCACAGCTGAGCATTCTCGTATCAATCAATATTGAACTCTAAACATTGACAAGCTATAGGTGGCCACATAGCACATGACGCGCAATGACCTTCGAATACGCATTTAAAATACATTGCGTGACTTAGACTCTGTGGTCGTCTAAAACTTGTCACTTGAGTACAATTTAAATATTGCACATTGTAAAGAAAATCATTAGTACATTACAATATGCCATTGAACAGCTAGCTGTACACTTTGTGGCTTTCATATATTTTGCCTCTGAAAATAGAAACTCAGACTGAATGTAAACAGCATATGAGCGCATGCGTATCGACAAAGATATGAGACGTTGTTTATGGTTGAACCTCATTGCACACATGCTGGTTCCCAAAGCGCTGTCGCTTTTTAAAACAGGGAGGGAAAGATAAGTGGGAGTTAAAGTTGACGTTGAGGGGGAGACAGGGTGAAGAGAAAAGCAAAGGGGAAAAAGAGGAGAGGTAAAGAGGGTGGTAAGAAGGGTGGAAAGTGGCAGGAAGAAGAGAAAGAAAAAAAAAATAAAAGCCGGCTTTTATGATAGGACGCCATTTTAAAAAAGTAGGAGGGTGGTTGGTTGCTTGGTGAGTGGGTGAAGTGGGGAGGAAGAATAGATGGATGGAAAGATGAAAAAAGAGAGAAAAAAACAGGAGGGGGAAGAGGTTGTTGGGGGCAAAATACAACAAAAGAAAAATAGACGTAGATGTTGTAACAATGGAAAACTGTGGACAACACAATTTTTGAAGAGTATAAAAAAAATTTTTTTTCTTGTTTAAAAAGATAAAAAATAAATAAATAAAAAATAAACAATGAAATTGAAACATTTAAAATTTAAATATTACTCTCAGTTGGTCATCGTCAATACTAACATATGCAACAACAATAACATAACTTTTTTATATATCGAAAACATACAGGGTGGAGCAGAATAGCTAAAAACTTAAACTGACAAAAAAATAAAATAAACAAAAATCCAAAATCAAGCTTTATTCAAGCATATGAACATTGCAAAGTTAGCTTCGTAATTAAAATTAAACTTTAAAAAATGTAATATTGTAACTGTATTAATAAAAAATGAATGGTGTTGGCAGAAGATACTAATTACACACTTCAACATACTTTACACAAACACCTTTAGTGTTTTATAAGTTAAAGTGCAACACTTAATCTTCAATGTTTATAAGTTAAAAACTTAAAGAATACTGTAAAAAATCTATTTTAGTTCACAATACTGTACTACGATTCCATTAGGCTATGACCAGCAATGCATTTCAAATGACATTCGTATTGTATTGCGCGACATAGACTTCTTGATCAATGATAACAAGGACCAAGAGTATAAACTTTGTCATAGCCAAATTTAGTTTCATAACCAATGTCGAATGTTTACTGATCTTGTTTCTTTATTTTTTTTGCAGGCCCTTGAAATTCTAGAATATATCTTAGCATCTACATTGCTTATTCTGGTCAGTTTTAAGATGCACAGACAAAAGATGAAATTTCATACCGGTAATTTATATTTAAATTATTTCATTGACATTTAATAAAAATAAAAATTTGTCAATTTAAAATAACATGTCAGCTGCATCGACATCGACTCGATAGTTTCTAAACACAAGAAAATAAAGACGAATATACCGGTAATATTGATATTTGAGTGAGCCCTTAGCTTAAGCCTTAAACTAGCAAAGCGTGTGTGAACGTGGCTTTAAAAGTGGGTGGTACTAATTTGCAGCAGGCGTAAATCGTTGATCTATGATCTCGTTTTTGCATGTGTGTCCAGTCCAGCAGCTCCCTCTTTTCACATGTGCAATCGAGCGATAAAAAGAAAGCGGAAACGGAAGTAATTGAGCATCCAACAGTGAACGAATTAAGACGCTTGATCTCAGTTTAATTTAATATTATGGGATATTTTTTCTCGTGTCTCCTTTTTTTAAGCTTTTCGCAATACAAGTTTTACTGGACATTGGACAAAATAATGTCATTGACTTCCCCTTAACAAATGACCACACATGGCATTCGCATTAACAAATCAAATCACACAAATTATTAATATGATAGTAGTCATATTCTTCTAAAAAAAAAACAAACAAACTTTTTAAATTACGAAAGTCAAGATACGAATTTGAGGCGAGATGGACATCGGAAAGTCCAGTTCAACGCTACCCGGCTCAGTAGCATCAACGTCGGCCACAATATACTAACGCTAACTTTCTTAATTCTAATCAATGCATTTTATCTCAATATTACTGAACACGTTAAAATGCATTTCCGCTTAAAAGCTGAAGTCTATAATTCAATAAAATGTCAAATGTACTTGCAAAAAATTAAAAACAAAACCTAAAAAACTAGTTGTCCTAAAAAAGTTAATAAAAAAAGTCCTAAAAACAATTAAATTTGGACAATTGCACTAACAACTATTAAATGTTTTATGTTGTATACTATGCAAGTTTCTACAAAAAGTTATTGCTTCATTTCCACTAATATTTAGAATTAATATTTGAAATTAATTTGCACATTTCACTCTTAAATTTGTAATAAAATAATTATAACAAACTGTAGATGTACACCAGGACAATATAGCTAATAATACGCTATTTGGCATAAAAGTTGGCAAGTTATTCCCTAAATTGTACCTAAATGTCGATTACATTTCAGCACATCATATACTGCAGGTATCGACCACAGTATGAAGCACTACATCACAATGTCATATAACTATAGCAAAAAGTGTAAACATGTACTGTATACAATTTCAGTAATTTGAAAAATGTCTAATTATACAGAGTGAATTCAACAGTTCGATATGCTCTATACAAAAAAAAAATATTAACAAAAAAAAAAGAAGAAAGAAATAATCCCCAGACATAGACCCATCGATCGAATGACTACAGACAGTAGTTTTACAGAGAAAATAATGTGCCAATTTCAGAATTTTCACTGGTGTACATAACGTATTTTGACTTGTAACTCAATTTACTACCTTTAGTTACAAGTTACTTTTTAGTTCCAAGTTCAACATTTCATATTATGTTTAAAGAGATATTTGGTTTTACTAAAATGACCAATGTTTGCCAACATTATTTTAACAATTTCAGACTCAGAGAACATAAGATGAACGGCCATGGTCCACAATTTCAAAATATTATTTTGTTCAACACAATCAATACCAGTTTTACCTTTCTTTATTATAAGCAGAAACTTTTATTTTTAATAGGAATGCATCATGGAAACTAACTAAGCCAACATACGACCATGTCTTACAATTAAAGTGAACCATTGCAACCCCGAGTAAGTTTAACAAAACATAATTAATGTAAAAGTTTACATTTACTTCATTCATGGCTTGTTTTTTTAATTAGAAAAAAAGAATAGTCTATCGTTTTGGTCAATATAATGGTAATTGATTATATTTCACGGTCACTTATTACATAATACCAATGACATCATTGTGTATACACATCTGGATGTAGCCCATCGGCCATCATTATTAATTTCAATCCCTCTCAATTTTATTTCATGTGTCCAGTTAGGCTGTACTGAACCTAATTACCCAGCAGCCAAATTTCATTTTGTTCATACGATCCGAATCAGAAAGGGGGTGAAATTGAAAAGGATAGTATAATTTATAAAAGAATTATTACCAAAGGGAAAAAGATAAAAGGCCATATTTAACCCTCAACCCCTCTTTTTTTCTGCACATTCCCCATTCTTTTCCCTCATTCTATTTAGAAAATGCAACCCACCCACATAAACCAACTCACTTCATCCTAGTCATACGGTCATACGCACCAAAACACCCCCAAACAAAAACACACTAGTTCTGTACACATTTTAATAAAAAAAAATGTACTATTGCAGAATCAAGAAGGGTATTTTTCCATGTCAAATAAAGCTTTTGGTCCATACAGTTTACTATTACGATGAAAAAAAATTAATATTTGCTTTTAAAAAAAGCACGCAAAAAAATCATTAAAAATACATGGATAGCTTAAACACTGCAATTACTATTCTTAATAAAAAATGTAATACTGTACTTTCAAATGTTATATACTGTAGCTAAAAAATGAGATCCTAGAATATGAACCGACAGTAAGAAACATGAAAACTAGAAACCATGGCATAGCATCCGTGTGCATTTCTGAAGCATTGAATATATTGTAAGCTTAATGATATCAAACAGCCAAATTTAATTCTTAAACAGTTATTATTTTGACAGAACATAAAATGCTAAAAACAGAAAGTCTCTCGATATTAAAATTATACAAACTACGTTTCTACAGTAAAAAATATCAAAATTTAGTCACAGTCCATAAGATATCAAATTAGATTTTTTAAAAACATTAAGCTTTAATGAATTTGGATTTCAAGAAGCAAAATTTAGTTTAAGGAATTTATATAAAATTCTTAATGGCTCTTTCATCACCAAAAAAATAAAAACACATCAATATCTAATTTGCTAAAATCTAATCACTAAACCCGCAACTCATTAAAAGCGAAAACCTTCGATGCTGTCTGACCGGTGGGCCGTGGCTCGAATCGAGTTTATGATGCGATTTTCAACGGCACATGCCATGTATGATCATACTTTACTTGGAGTCTTGAACCATTATCAGGGACTTTTATTTGTAGATGTTGCCCCTTTTGTTAGATTGCAATTGGGTAATAATACTAAAAAGAAGGGTTAACTGAAAGTTTGGTGCGTTAATGTGAATCGAGCTGAGAGTTGGATGGGTGGAAATGTGAGAAGAAGAGGGAGTTAGACCAGGAAACCATTTTCCCGCCAAATATATTCGTATGGAAAGTTGATTCTGGCAAATTTAAATTATGCAAATGAGTCGCCTGCTGCATGCGAAAACGGATTTTGAAGAGAGCGAGCGAGATTCATAATATTGGATAGCAATGGGAATGCGAAATAGAGGGTATGAGTGGGTGGAAGAGGGATGGCGTAGTGGGAGTTTTGGCGGTGGAAGGGATTGTGCATTGGGGAGGAATGAGTTGCAAGGGGGAAATAAAGGTGAAAAAGGGCGCCATTCATTTCTCCACTTAAGAACATTTGACGTCACCCGCATACACTTCCACCACCACCACCACACTCTCTAAAAACCATTTCCTGTTATTCATAATAATGCAACCACTGGCCAATGGTGGGAGGAAGTGGAAAGTGGTAGATGACAGAAGACGACACTCCATTTTGGCATAAATAGTTAAAACCTGAACGTGTGCCTAATATTAACAATCATCCCCAAAAAATATAAAAAGAAACCCTCCTCACCCAAACCCAACCACCCCATATAACATAATCGATTGAAGAAACTTTTTATTTGATAATGCAAATCGATCCAATAATCGATATATCACATACTCGACGTCCTCTGTAACACCAACGACGCCATGCCACAATTAAATTAACCAATATTAAATTGACAAATTATCCGAAATAATCAAAATTAGCGCATAACACGTTTCTTCGTACACAAACTCAACGTCACGTTTAATGTTTTTTTTTTAAAAAAAAATTATTCAGCCATTTCTCAGCTGTTTTCCTAATGACACAACGCCATTTGTGATTAACATAATAAAGCCAACCAATACGAGTTAATAACCAAAAAAGTAAACATTTTCATTAAATTATTGGTTTTGGCTCGTCAACGTCACCAAAACTATAAAATCGTTTCGTTTAAACTTTATAGCACCGATATCCCCTATTTTAGGAACCCATCTATTTTTTTAATGTGTTGCTTTTTTCAATGTTTCTGGCTAACGTAACATAAATTTAACGTAGAACTGCAAGCATCAAAAGCAATTTGAAACTCTCATGACAATAAGCCCGAAATACGATCCACAAAACACAAGCAATATTTTGTTTTAAAGGGACTGCGCACGGTCATGATAGGATTTCCGGTTTCAATTCATTTCTGTCAAACACTCACCCACTAACACTAAATAATAAAAAAAATGTAGTTTCTCAAAACCCAACTAATTTGAGCGAAATACAATTACAGTAGTTAGTGCCTGTAAAAAAAAGATAATTTTTCTTCTAAAAAGAAACACACGAAATTACGGAATAAAACAACAAATTCAGCGCCTAAATAAATAATTCCTGCAATCCACACACCTAAAGATCCTTAAACCCCAATTAAGTGACTAAATTTAATATTCAGTAAAAAAGAACTATAAGGTGCTCTAGACCCCAAATTAATATAACACTAGCGTCATCAATGCCAAAACGAGAATGTAAGCTCCCTACATTAAGAAATACTACTCGGTAAATGAATGCTATTTCGTACATTTCATTGAAATCTTCTAAAATGATCGAGGATTTAAAAATTTCGTGACTCCGCCTCCTAAATCTTCTGCACAAGAAATCAACGACAGAAGACGACAGCAAACAAATATCAGTTGAAAACGTCTAAAAGTGTTAAAACGTAATTCGCATTAGAAACCATTATTCATTTCCACAGGTGCCCTATCTTGTGCACACCCTAGAGGGAAGAATTAAGTACACAAATTACGATTAAACGATATTTAAACTCAATTTCATCAATTCAAACATTTCAGCTTTTTTTTTTATAATGCAGTGATAGTTTAAATGCTCATTAAGTGAGATACAATAACTTAATAATGTAGATCGTGACTATTCACACATATAGACTATTGCCAATCAGAATGTCAATAGTCGGTTCCTACACTGTATTGTCTAAAGAATTGATTACAAATTTAGTAATTAATTTTATCTTTGCCAACTTTTCTTTTTTCTTAAAACCAACCAATCATCAATCAACATCATCACTGAAATCATCAATTCAGTTAAGACATCACGATTGGTGTTATTTCTCATTATTCAATTCAGTTTTTGTTAAGCAAATAATGTCAACAATAACAATTAAAAAAATACAACTGAAAGTGTAATTACACATTCATCCAACCGGTACACATTTCAAAGTAATTGCTCTAAAAATTTTAACCACAATTAAAAAAAAAAGTGAATTTCTACAATATTTTTAAATGCTAATCAAAATCAACAAATGCATGAAGTTGACAGGACATCGTTATAAAATGTCCACACATCACTTTAAAACAAATCTGACAACATTTCTGTACCAAATTTCGAATTTAGACTACATTTCCATACTGTAACTCATTTCCCAATTTCATCAACGATTCTACCCGAGAAGCGAACGAAGCAGGAAAAAGCTTCCCACAGCGTTATCCCACGGGTCACGTGTTACCAAGATAGTTAGTTCATCTCTATAATAGTAATAATAATAATAACCAAGCTTATATTATAAAAATAAATGGGGGAACATAGAGAGAGAGAAAATAAAAGAGAAAAACGTCGACATTTCACGCAATAATCACGTCCTTCAACTAAACACAACCCCCTCTACCTTTTTATCCATCTCTTGCATCGACCCCCCGAAAATACTATACTATCCCTCCCTTTTCAACCCGTCCGTTACAACCACCCCTTACATCAATCATTTCCCCACACCACCCACTACACAACTCCATCCAATTCTGCACATGCCTTGTCGTAGACGAGAGTAGTACTGTACTGTACTGTTCAGGGGGAAATAGAAGTGGGGTTTATAGTAGGATGAGAGGGGAGGGGAGGGGGGAAAAGGAGGGAGAAACCCTATTAATCATCGATTGAACACAAAGTGGGTGAAGAAGAAGGATGAGTAGATGGATGTATGGGCTGGTAGAGAATCGAAATGAAAAGAGAAGAAAAGTTGCAAAAGCTTAAAAGAAAAGAAAAAGATGAAGATGCATAAGGCGTGGGTGGCGAAGGGTGGTAGAGTAAGAAAAAGAAGGTGATTTTTGAGGAATTTTGTGGGTGGATAAGCACAAGTAGTGATGATGCAAATGCAACAACACGTATGTCAAACATCTCCTTCACTATTTTATATATTTATTTTTATTGTTTTTCTTTGCTTCCATCTTTATTCTTTACTTACTGTATTTAAATTATAAGAGGAAAAAAAAGTTGTTTATAAAGATTTTTTTTTTTTACCAAATATTTAAAAGTATAAAGTTTTTTTTTTTTTTTGAGGGTGAATGGGTGAGGTTAGTTAAATTGTAGAGAAGGAAATAAAAAAGGGTTGTTAACTGAATTTTTTATTTTAAATGATAGAGATACCTAAGATACTCACAGGGTGGTTAACTAGCTAAATTGAATTTTTTTTAAGTAAATGTTTAAAGTTTTGTTGTTGAAATTTCATTCACTTAGATGCATTCAAATTAAATTAATAAACCTTTCTTTCTCTCCATGCGAAATCTATTTGAAAAATAATGAAATATTGTATTACAAAAAAAATGTAGAATAGTAAAATAATATTGGCTAAAACAATTGCCATGATAAAAAAAAGCGCTGCAAGTAATTATTGTTGAAATACAGTACGTTAACATTACCAAAAATATTTTTCTTAAAAAATTTAATTAAAAAGAATTTGAATTTTCTTAAATGTAACCAAACTTACTGTACTACACATAAAAATGAACAATTTTAAAATTGTTTTCCTGCAATAAGCTACTTTATCGTCTCTGGTCTAAAACCACGAAGAACCAGACCACCGAGTTTATAAAGCGCCATGCATTTCGAATTGCCATTAGAATTACAATGCGTCCCAAACACCAGATTTTCAGATTGGTCAGATTTCATGTGGCATAAGAGTATAACCGATCTGCAAAGACAAGCTCACCAACTACTATCGGCACCATTACAATTTGACGAACATTTTCAAAAGTTCAAAAATAATGTAAGCTGCTACCTGCTGAATTTTCTATCGATATACAAACAAACAATAAAAATAAT
Source organism: Helicorthomorpha holstii (assembly GCA_013389785.1). NCBI lineage: Eukaryota > Metazoa > Arthropoda > Diplopoda > Polydesmida > Paradoxosomatidae > Helicorthomorpha > Helicorthomorpha holstii. The sequence continues at coordinate 13,908,633 of JAAFCF010006680.1, forward strand.
ACATAAAAACATCAGAGCGCACAACAACCAGCCACACAACTGAAAATTCTGTGTGCAAATAATTCGCATAATTGCGACATCAGTCGATGACGCCAAAGCATAAACATGGCGCCACACAAAGTAAACATTTCAAGAAATATGTTCAGAATGTCAATAAACCTCTTAAATACATTTTTTTCTTTAAAAAAAAAAACTCCTTTTTCAAATTTTAAATTTCCAAAAACATAAAAATACATATATATAAAAAGTTTTCTTACTGAAGTTTTTTCTCACTGATTCTCAATGATTTAATTTGCTATAATATGATGACCAGGCTTTAATTATGTTAATTTTAATTGCTAAACGGAGTTGCAGACGATAACGCTAATGAATAAAACACCTGCAGCGCCATCTACATTTAAAATATTCTACACCCATTCCTCCCGTGGAAAAATAAAAAGGCCTTACGTGCTTTCGTATTTTAACATTGTGGAAATGAAAATAAGGAAGATGGATAAAAGGATGTGCAAAGGGTGGAGAGAAGGAGGAGGAGATGTGATGATGCTGAGGGATAGGAGGAGGAAAGAATTGGAACTGGAGGGTGGGAGTGATGAGTAAAAGAGGTGGTAAGAATGAAAATGGAATGGTGAGGGGGTGGCAGTGAAAAGAGATGTGTAGAAGGGGGTTAGAAAAAGAAAAAAAAATAAGTAAAAATTGGGAGGCATTCAGTCTTAAGGAAAAAGAAAAAAAAAAGCTGAAGGAAAAAGATGGCGGAGTTAAAGGGAAAGAAATAGAGGAGATAGTTGGCTGCTGTGGGATAAACAATGTAGGTGGGTGGAAATACGAAGAGGAGTGTGTGGGGGAGAAAGAGGAGGAAAAGAAAGAGAGAAAAGAGAGTTACAAAACGAAAACGCAGCTAGTGCGCCGTGAATTCCGTTGAAGAAATCGATTTAGGTTCTGGCGTAAAATCCTAAATACAAGTGCAGACTGTGTCAAGTCACATGACAGTGAGTCAAACAAATTTCGTTTTACAGTCACTGGAAAAAATCATATGCATAGTGCCCAAGCATTAAAGTTGCCTTTTTAAAAACACTCTTTCGACCCAGTGAGGCTGCGACATTGAGTTCATCAAGTTGATCACACTAATTATGTAAAATAAAAACTACAATTCAGTCACTTTTGCAAAGTTACAGCGGAAATTATGCATTGCATAAAGTCGCCTGACATTGTCGTCTGACTTGGAACGCGGCTTGGTATACGTGTCACTAACACACTTGGACGTTGCTTATGGCGTCGATAATACAGTGGGAGTTGTTGGGTGAGGTGAGAATTGATGTAAAGAATTGAGGAATGGCGGGAAATGTTGGGTTGGAATTGGGAGAGTGAGAAAGAGTTGGATGAAGGGATGAACTGAAAATAGACGGAGCGAAAAAGAGGGTTAAATGTAAAAATAAAAATGTAAACACTTAAGAAAAAGTTTTTTAGAGATAAAGAAAAAAAAGTTGACAAAAATTTCCTCCCTCCAAATACAAACGCAAAAACCAAAACAAAAATACAGTACAGAAAAATAATAATAAATAAAAAATAGCTGTAGAAAATTGGTGGCAAGGTAATTAAGGTTATCACCAAATTTTGTAAACAACTTCATTTTGTTAAGAGGAAAGAAAAAAAATCACAGGCAAACAGGGTAAGAAAAAGAAAAAAGTGGATTTGAAAGAGAGGTACTATAGCAGTGGTTCCCAAACTTTTTTTGCAATGGCACCCTTGTGGAGCTAACAAAAATTTTTGGCACCCTATACTTTTGTCAGTAAAAAAGACAAAACAGTTTCAAATTAACACTATTTTTAATGAGAAGGATGAAATTGTTTGCTTGAATTTTTCATAATATTTTATATGTTTATGGGGAGTTTTTTTTTAGATTTACTCTCAAATCATTAGATGCAGAAAAAAAAATTGCTATTGAATCAAATGCAATTTAGTCTCATTTCGAAGTTGGCAATTTTTGTTTTAAAAAATGAAAGAAACGAGACAAATTGCCATTGAATCAAATGCAATTTAGTCTCATTTCGAAATTGGCAATTTTCTTTTTAAAAAATGAAATAAACGAGACAAATTGCATGGAATCAAATGCCATTTAGTCTCATTTCGAAGTTGGCAATTTTTGTTTTAAAAAATGAAAGAAACGAGACAAATTGCCATTGAATCAAATGCAATTTAGTCTCATTTCGAAATTGGCAATTTTCTTTTTAAAAAATGAAATAAACGAGACAAATTGCCATTGAATCAAATGCAATTTAGTCTCATTTCAAAATTGGCAATTTTTGTTTTAAAAAATGAAATAAACGAGACAAATTTCATTGAATCAAATGCAATTTAGTCTCATTTTGAAATTGGCAATTTTTGTTTTAACAAATGAAATAAACGAGACAAATTG
>JAAFCF010006680.1:13911145-14076419 GCA_013389785.1 Helicorthomorpha holstii
AAATTGGCAATTTTTGTTTTAACAAATGAAATAAACGAGACAAATTGTCATTGAATCAAATGCAATTTAGTCTCATTTCAAAATTGGCAATTTTTGTTTTAACAAATGAAATAAACGAGACAAATTGCATGGAATCAAATGCCATTTAGTCTCATTTCGAAGTTGGCAATTTTTGTTTTAAAAAATGAAATAAACGAGACAAATTGCCATTGAATCAAATGCAATTTAGTCTCATTTCGATATTGGCAGTTTTTGTTTTAAAAAATGAAATAAACGAGACAAATTGCATGGAATCAAATGCAATTTATTCTCATTTTGAAATTGGCAATTTTTGTTTTAAAAAATGAAATAAACGAGACAAATTGCCATTGAATCAAATGCAATTTAGTCTCATTTCGATATTGGCAATTTACTTTATACAAAATGAAATAAACGAGACAAATTGCCATTGAATGAAGTGCAATGTAGTCTCAATTTGCTTTAATTAAATTAGTTTACCTTAGTTTTAAAATAGTGTATTTTGCACATGGTCAACGTCCTGACTACTTAAAAAGGATTTACGAAAATATGTCCACGTGGTGTATTGAAGGTCACCACTGCAAATTAAATACGAGCTTGTAGCTTGATTTTTTTCAAATGAATGAATGGGAAGAAGATGTCTTTTGAACTACCTTAAACGTTTTTTTTTGCTGTAGAACTAATTAAGCATATTTATGCTATTTAGCATGTTAAATAAGTATAGTTTAAGTTGGAAGAATAGCATAAATATGCTACATAACATAAATATGCTACATAGCAAAACTTTTCTACATAGCATAAAAATGCTAAATCGCATAAAATATGCTTTACAGCCATCTCTGCAGCCTTTTTTCAAATATCTTAATTGCAGCCGCCATTACTAGAATTTTACGGCGGCACCCCTGGTAGAAGCTCGCGGAACCCCAAGGTGCCGTGGCACCCAGTTTGGGAAACGCTGTACTATAGTAGGGGAATTGTCAATGCGTGAAAGTCCACTTGCAAGGGGTACATAAATTCTCGTTTTTGAACAACATTTTATATAACAAAAAAAAAACAAATTAAAAAACAAAAGAACTTAATAGCATAACTTCGAAGTCGAAGAAGCTTATAACAATTATTAAACATTGGCAAACATGAGTCAACATTGTGTACAAATACTGCACAGATGGAAGCACAAAGGAAAAATAACATGGCGCATTGGCGCTGTTTTAATTAACACGGTCATATTAAAAAGTGGCTAGAAATGTGCGAATGATAAAAAGCCTTCCTCACACTAGAACGAACTACATCCGGGCAATTTCAATCAAAAAGGTCAAAATTCTAATAATTCTGTTACTCATTAGATTTCTACTAGTTATTAAAAGGGTATTGCAGTATCCGTCTTACATTTTTTGTCATTTTTACATTCTATTGAAATAATAGTAAAGCTAATAATACTCTTTAGGTTGTAAGAGTAGGACTTATTTTTAGGTCCCATTCCCAAGTCATTGTCAACAATGTACTGTACTTTATAAATTTCCAGAAATATTTCATGGACTAAACTTGAACAAAACCAAATAACCAACATTGAAGAAATGTAATAATTTTTTCTTAATTTCTATTTTACATGATATTAAATATTACTGTATTAAAATTCTACAACTAAGAAATTAGTTTCAAAAAGTATTACTGTGTTGTAAATCCACCGTTCATTGCCTCTATGTAAAAAGAAAATGACAAAAGTAAGTTTTACACACAGGCAAAATATAATAATTTCCTCTCATTGTATTTCGATTCCACGAAAATGTTAGATAAGGCAATCGAATAATTAAGCCAACAAGTTCTGATTTCTTTATTGTGGTCAACTGCTAATGGTTTACATTTTGCAAAGCCTTTTACTGCATTTATTGCCATTGTTGTGTTTTTCCTGTTAGAAATTTTTGCAATGGTCTGTAGATCTGAGTTTGAAGATGGAGTCTGGCAGTAGTGTACTACTTGCGTGCGCATTTGGCCGCATCTGATTGGGAGGAAATAATAACGTCAAGCAGCTTCTCCACCCCCAGTCATACTCCCACCGACCCCTCGAATACATCCCCCTATTTGCCTCCTACTTTCCATCTACTATCTTTCATTCGCCACAACCACTCCACCCCATCAACATACCACCTTCCGCTTCCCTTTTCTCAAAAGACGCGGGAGAAGAGATGATGGAGAAAACGTACTTGTTGGCGCCAACCGGAAATGGGGAGAACTTCCTCTTGAATTCATTTTTTTTCTTCATCCTTTCATTTTTCCTCTTAGCTCACCTTATGCTACTACCACAATAGATGGAAAAATTTTTGTATTACAAAACTAAAAATTGGAAATTTTTTTTTTGCAGCGCCGCCTTGCCATGACTGTTCGATAATATCGTAATCGTTAAAAGTACGCATGCGCCAGAGATAATAATTAATGAGGTCGCATCAATTAAGTCAAATCGGATGTTTACGTTGAAGAGATGAGGAGGATTGAGCTAGCAGGGTGGCAGTTGTAGGTAGAAAAAATCAATGATAAAACGTAGCCATGTTATTTAGACGGCGATAGGGGGCGCTTAAAGAACGATGACGTCATAGGCGTCTCTGGTGACACGTGACGAAGCAGAAAAGTGAAAACAGCTCTCAGCCTGGAAATAAGAAGGCGACTGAATATTTCAGATGTATAGTATAATAAAAAAAATTTAATGAAAGAAAAAGTTTTTTTTATTTTTTTGCAAAAAAATTTCAAAAAGATATTTTCAAGGCCTCGATAAACACCTCGCAATATTCTTAAAGAATAAGAAAACTGTGTTTTTTTTTTCAGTGTGAAAATGAGTAATCAATTTAATTAGCTGTTTCAAACTTTTTTCAATTAACTGCTTGCATTCAACAACAAACAATGCTGTCAAGCTATATTTCAATTACAATAGCCACCAGCCGCACAACAACACAACAAAAATATTGCTAACTTAATCATATAAATAAAACATCTGTCAAATTTACATTAACTTCAAATATGCCAATTCATCTTCAATTGTGAGTTACATAACTTAAACATGGCTTACCATTACTATACGAATACCATTAGATTAATGTTTGAGATATGGTACCGAATGAGTAATACAACGCAAAAATTGCCATTCAAATTTCAAACTTGGTTTACAAAAATCCATTCCTTTAAATTTCATTTAATTATACCGTTCAGACTATTCTTATAAAAAATCATATCACTTTATCAGTCGATTTAGTTAGTAATTACAAATTTAATGTTTATAAAATAGCGACTAAATTTGGTGTTAGAAGTTCTCCATTTGAGATGTACAAATCATACTTTTTTTTACAGATAATGTATTGCCATTTTCTATTGTCTAGTGCAAAACTAATAGTTGTAAACCAAGTTCAACCAATAGATTCTAGTAAATTTGCGCATAATTTAAGCCATTTACATTTTACAGTACAGATCTATTCTGAAAACGAAGACGCCAAAGTTACAAACAAGTTACGACAGCATTAAGTTAGCGTTACGTAACGCAAGCCATGAAGAAAATTGAATTTTATTCAATAGACAACGCTAAGTTAAGTTTGGTAAATAATAAAATTAAAATTGTTTCCTATGTTAATTGAAGCAGGACTAAGTGCGAAATAGCGGTGAGGATAAAACTACTCCTCCCTCTCCTCACTCATTTTCATTCATTTATCCCAGCGACACCTAGCGTCAGTCAGCGTTATAACTGCGTTCAAAATGTGTCGCATTTTGCATCCTCTCTTCCGCTCGCCACTGAGGCATATAAACGATAATCACGCGCTCAGCCATGCACGACTTTTAGAATGAGGCTTATGAGGAGAGAAGAATAATAAAAAGTCTCCCGCTCACTCCACCCACCCAACTAAAAACATGGCGTTCATGACGTCACTGTTTTACTATCGATCCGCAACGGACGACGGTCTGCGCGCCAGCTTTTAGTTTTTGGGCGTGCAGCTGCGTCGACGTACACAGCACTTGCATTCAATCATGGAGAGAAGCTGGGGGTGGTAGATGGCGAGAAGAGTTGGAATGAAACTTCCAATGATGTCACGTGGCAACCTAAACATGGAAAAGGCGGGAAATGGGCAAACAGGGGGTAAAGTGGTTATGTGAGTGATAGAGAGAACAGTGTTTGTGCGCAGAGGTTATAAAACCCCACATGCACATATACGCCACGCCCACCACCTCACCTCAACACTACAGCACTGGATATTATATGTGCTCTAACCCCCCCTCCCCTCCTCTGCCCCCCTTCCATCATTCCCAACGCTATCTGACAGCACTGCTGCTACTTCTACGCGTCAAAAAGTTGTAAATAAAAGTGATAATAGCAGACAGAGCAATACACTTCAATCAATCAATAGATAAGTAAAGGTAAAGGGAGTGGGAGGATGTAGATAAAATAGTTCAAAGGTCAAATTGTTTACTCCTCCCACACCTGTACGTCAATAACGCAAACAAACGCAACGGAAACAACGCGCCCATTTAATTGAGTTACAATTTCAAAAAGTTTTACTTTACGCTAAAACTTGATGTAAACTGTTGAATTGAAGGGATGGGGAAATACGTTCATGAAATCCAGCGTCAGTTAAAAGCGCTATTGGCCGCGCACTGTAGTCGGTATTCCTACAGAATGTTGTGGCTATTATCCTTCCGTACAGTATATCGATTTGTTGTTATATTCAACGCTGGTGTCATTTGGCACTGTCCATGAAGGCTTGCCTGTGACAAAATGGCATAAAAAAGATCTTTTTAGCCTAGTCAAATTGTCAAATGTATACCGGATATGATACTAGACCACAGTTGCACAATAGTAACAATAATGTCTATCAAGTCGCTTCATCAACGTGAATGTAGTTCAATTATCAATACATTTGTGACAAATTTATCTAAAGTCATATACTGAATTTTTCATTACTGTACAAAAAACTATATCGTTTCAAATTAAGTAAAAAATGCAAGAGACATTCCTTCATCTGAGCACAATAACAGTTTTAAAATTTCTAATTTCAACAATAATCATACAGAATGCAGTTGTGTTAATTTTCAATCGGTACAAGGCCGTATAAGATTAAATGTCCCTAAAATGTTTAGTCACCTAAGCTTGTTCCTTGAACATTGCCCCCTGCAACCTTTTGCAATACCGCTTACCGGTATTTAAAATACAAAATTTGTTAAAAGTAGTGGTGATCTACAGGTGAGTCTGATCAGAAACAATTCTTGAAATGGTTAAAACCACTACTGTACTTGTAAATGACCTTAATGGACAAAGGAAGCAAAAGTCCGTCTTTGAAACTGAACGCCAACATAGGTGTCCCAAGATACCCAACTAGCACTGTCAGTACAGTATTATATACAGTAGTACCTTTCCAGATCTGACCTGGAAAAAAGTCACCAAGTCACTTATAGTATGTCAAATATAATGCCTGGAGGGACAATGCCATCTTTAGCTGCCTTGACAAGTTCCCATTGACCCTAACGCTGCCGCCAACAGTAATGCGCATCCGAATCGATCAATTGGAGCTCAGTCACATAGTGACACAGGTTGACCACTCATGAGAACACTTCGTTTATTACCAGCACATACAGTGCAAACATTTTACTGCCATAACTTAAAATTTATTTTCATATTAAAAAAAATCCGGAATTGAACTGAGACTCCAAAAAAAAACATACAGTAAATTGCTTCCAAAACACAACGAACATTCCTCTACTACTGTATTCAGTATTCAAATTAAAACCGACGAGTTCTTCATTATTAAAATACCGATCTTCAACTATTTTGCATGTTGTTTTAATGCCATCATTAAAAATATTCAAACTATAACGTCAAGTTGTCAACGTATAAATGGAATCAAAAATTTCAAACAATTTTTTGTGGCTATATACAGTTTAACTATATAACTAGTAAAGGGTCAACTGAGGAAGTCAGTGTAGAAGAGGTCACACACAGAGGTCGTGAGAGGAAACACGTCACGAAAAGAAGAAAAAAACTAAACATATAAAAAAGAAAAAAAAATTAAATTATTTTTTTTTTTTTTAAATTTACCACCCATCTAACCACTTAGAACCACTTTTGCACACGAATGTGACACGATAAACTGCAAATGAAGTGTTAAACATTATTTACAAAAAGTATATGCTACCATGACATCAGTCCAAAGAAGTACAACAGCAATGTATCCCCAAATTAAACCCACCCGTACTTCTCCACGACAAACTCTACAGGTGCTCAACCAGCAAACGCAAACGACCCAACATGTAAAAACAACAACAACGTGAAGATAACGCTGGGTAATTTTTGCACATATATAATGTAAATTAAACATATAAAAAGCGGCAATTGAAATGTATAAAGTGTTATAAATGTACAAGTGAATATAAATTTGTAAGTGATGACAATGTTTTGGTAATTTCAATGCAAATGACTAAGTTGAAAACCGTCAAATAAAAAACGATTTATAGCAATATTAAATGGCAATCCCCTTTCTAAACAATGTCACAAATTTCATTCTACTACTTTTTACATCTTATACATATATAAAAAAATATATATTTTTATCATAAAATAAAATTTACTAAATACTTAAGAAAACAATTTTCAGGCTTTTTTTTTCCTTCTTTAAAAAATGTTTTCAGCTTTTAACGTATTCAATGTATGCGAAATCCACACTATGGGCCAATCATGTTACGATTATGGGAAATGCCTTGCCAAAATAATAATAATGATGAAATTTATAAGTAAAATTTATGAAACACGTCGTTCTTATGTCCACGTAAACGTAGTAAGCAACAGTGCTGTAAACTTATTTATTTATTTTTAAATGACCATTTACTGGACAATATAAAATTGTAATTCAATTTAGATCGCAGACCACTTAATGAAATTATTGTAGCAAGTTGTCAAATTATACGCATGAAAAAAGATGATAAAATTACTGGCCAGAAACACTAAAATTCGAAAAATTCTAAATAATATTTTATTACAATATATACAAATTGATCAAAAATAAATCAGCCAAAATGTTTTAAGTTGAATTAACGTTGTATAAACAATTGAAACTTTTCTAAATAAAAAAATTAAGTTAAGATAAACAGTAATAACAAAAAGCTAAAAGTTAATTTTACATTATTCCGTACTATTGATAGAAAATAAAAAAAATAATCTGCCAGATTTCGTTTTAAAATAAGAAAATATATGCATATCTAACATAACCCCAATTTAGGGCAACGTTTTACTTCAGGATTTACTAATTTAAGTACAGTATCTATCAGTTTATTGTTGTTGCTTTTCCATTTTCAGCATTGTTGCTACTCATTTGTGATTGGTTGACATATGAATGACATCAGCGTGACGCCTGTGAGACGAAAAAATTTCATAAAAGGCCAATTTCCATTTTGTTTTTAGCCATTTTGCTGGCAAAAATAGCTACAACAAACAAATTATATGCTACTGTATATTTTGAATTCCCATGACAACTAAATACTTTAATAAGAGTTTGTATAAAAATTGATTTACACGTGGTTTACAACAATTTATAGGAGACATGTTTGTTTACAATAACTGTTAACATAACTAAGAAAAACAGCGCATATGGCAAGCATTCAAATTTTTGATTTTCACAATAACTTTTCCACCAAACAAAAAGAAACCAATTAACTTCAAATTTTTCAAACAAAAGAAAAACGCAAAAGCTCAAAGTGAGAACAGTACCAACTTTCAATTTGACATTTTCTTCAAATACTTCTCAATAAACAAAAACAGTGACAATTTCAATTAAATAAAAACACTCATTTGACCAGTTGCATTCTTCATCTCAGACAATATTAACACATTTTGCATTTTAATGTTTAGCCTTTATGCCATTTACTCAGTAAACACAATACAGTAATAGCAGTAAGCTAACATAGTGTATTTATCGATGCCACAAAAAAAAACATATATGTTTGGATTTCATTATAAATAAACCACAGTAATCCATGCAATAAATTTCAAACATAACACTTTTCTTACACCCATGTACACACCTCCATTACTCATCCCACCACCACTTGCCCAGCAGCCCAACCAATCAACCCACCTTTTTCAAACACACAAATATTTATATTGATCAACTTCATGTCTATTTATGTTTTATATTTCGCTATGTAAATAAAAAAAAAGATTGATAACTATTGCACGGAGGGTGACCAACTAATTTGCTAGGTTACAGCAAGTACTCAAGCTCAATTTGGACTAATACAATGGTAAGCTTAAACATGAGACAAAACAAAATTTGTATAAAAAAATCACAAAAAAGGGAATTTTTCTATGATCTGTGACAAGTTAATGACGACCACAAAACCTAACTCACAATGTACTGTATTTTAAATAGGTATTCGAAAGCTATTAAGCGCCATATACTCGGTGGTCGCCTATAACTTGTCGCAGAATATACGAGCTGTCTCGAATCTAGTAACAAACTTCATTCTATTAAAATTCTAAGAGTTAAACAACAAATCTACAATAATCACCTATAACATTTTCCATACCTAACACTAAAATTTAAATTATTAATTTCTATAAACACAAAGTGATGAACGTACCAGTACTGTAAATGAAAATAAACTCCACCCACTCAATAACTCTTTAAACCAAATCACCCATTAAACTCACCAACCAACAAACACAAACACCACACTCGAAAAATATTTTTTTTTTGTTATTTTATACGCAAATAAAAAAATAATATAATAAAAATAAAAGCAGAATAATCTTAGAAGTATATAAGAAAACATGACGTTGAATTTTTACCATCATTTTTTTTTCTTCTTCTGAGGCTGAAACTAGAACTTATTTTAAGTAAAAAAGAGCAAGATAAAAAGAAGAGATGGAAAAAAAAATTGTGAAGATAAAGAAAATTGTTGAGTGAGGGGGTTATAGTATGTAGGGTGTGTATGTGTGTGATTGGGTGGAAGGTGGGTTGAATGGCGTCGTCCTTCTAATTGGAAATGAGATAACTAAAAGAAGGCTTTTTTTGGGAGGGAGGGGGGGAAGTGGGTATGGGGGAGCAAAGAGGTTGAAAGTAGTGGTGGCTGGTGGTTTGTGTTGGAAGAAGGTGGGTGGGTGGGTGGAAGAAAGCAAGATGTGTTGTGAAAAGAAGAAATGAGGATGATGTGGGAGGGGGTGTTAGAGTTGAGGGATGGTTTGATATAAGAAGAAAGATGCAGAAGTAACGTCAATACATTTCTCACCCTTCCATCTTTTTTTTTATCCCTCCCAACTCCACCTCCTCTCCACTCCTACTCCTCCCTTATATTTCCCATCCCCACAACGTCATCTTTACGTCTTCCTCCCCCTCCCACTTTTATCGATTTCATTTCAATTGCGACGCCGCGCTGCACATACATACAAGCCTCACTGAGAATTAGGCGAAAAAAAAATAGGAAAAAAAAAAACCCCTACTAACGAAACCAGCGCCACCTATATACAACTTTTTCTTTTCTTCTTTTTATATGCTAGTGTGTTTTTTCCCCTGCTTTCTATCTTAATTCAGGAGGATTTTTGGTCACATTGGATTTCTTTTTATTTTTTATCGTTTTCGCACTTATTTTTTTTTGTCTTCTCGTTCGCTTTCACCTTACTCTTTTAGTTCCACAAGAAATAGTTGGTGGAACGGAGAATCATATATCTGCACAGCGCCATCTACAAGTACAAATACAGTACCGGTATAAAAAAAAAAGATTTTATATAGCCATTTTTTTCAGGTCTTATATAAAGAAAAGTAACATCGTCGCTACGCCAGCTGGTGGTAGTTTTGGCGTCAAACATCTTAAAAATAGCCTTCTCAACTTTAAAACACTTCGTACACAATAAGCATGGCCCTCTTTTTTTTATCATGTTTACTCACCCAACCCCACATCTTCTCCTCCCCCTACCTAAAAGGTCAACCCATACACCAATCATTGCAACATAACATATTTAACCATTACTAACTAATAAAAAAAAACTTAATAACCATTTCGTTATGGCGCCTCACTAAATAACATTCAAACTTCACGCTAAATATTCCAACAAAAATTTTATTTTTATCTTTTACACAAATCCAAACAGCATCAGCCTCCAAATATAATTGATTGAAGAATTTCACGCAATATTTTCCCATGAAACACATTATATGAAAAAACTTAAAAATAAAAATTGTTACACAAAAATATTTGCTTTCCCCACCCCTCAAAATCGTAACTAAAAACATATACAACAAAATAACTTATTTAACTTTCAAATTCAAAACAATGCAACTCATTTCTTCTTTTCATAAAATAATATCAGCAATCAATAGTTAAAAAATATAATAAAAGTTAAAGAACAGGGCGTTTAATTGGACTAGCAGATTAACCTATATTAAATCAACACCGTCCTAACAACAAACAACCCAATTTGTCGAAAATTTTAAAACAATTATTCGTCAATTTATTTAATTCAACTAAGGATAGAAATTTCTAGATTTATAGTACGAGCCATCATCCATGAGTTAGAACAAAAAGGTTGACAACCAATAAATGGCTTAGCAACTAAATGGGTGGTTCCATAACCTAGCCTTCTCAACTAAACTTTTCAGTTATTTCAGAGATTTATTCAAGATAATAACAATAATAATAACAACGAAGAGGTGAAATTCAAACAGTTGCTCTCCAAATCAAAACTTAAACATAAAAACTAGTTTAGTGTCGACTGCTCCAATATGTCTACCCTGTGTTTTGCATTTTAGTCACACACCTGTCTTATTCGCTGGACTTGAAAATAGCAGGTGGTGAAAAACAGTGGGAAAGTTTTTGATTGATATGGATTTTATGTGTTATACAATTAACACGGAATTTAACTAAACTGTAATAAAAACACCAGCGGTTTTTATTCTCCCTAGCATACAAGTCATTTAACGCTATAAAATTGTCATCTGTTGATCAGTAACTTATATTGTGACTATCGTCGATTTTAAGCCGCAAAATTCTGACAATAGTGTCTACCGCATCTTGGTTTCACGTACAAAAGAAAATCTCAGTGACGTCATGCTGCAGACGCTCGAAAATGACGTAACGTTGAATTAGATTTATTGCTGGTGGTGGTGCATCGAGTTGATTTTGTCGTCACGTAGAGAGTGCGTGATGTGATGAAAAGAAGTTTATCATTGTGACGTCATAATAGTTAGGTGGCTTGACGTAAAGCACATGATAGCAGTTATTAACCCAAATGAGCAATTATTTTAGTTTAAATTAGTATTAATTAACTAAGCCAATTGATCGCCGGACAGTTTTTAGAGCATTGCCATTACATACAAGTACAACCTTTAAAAATAAAACCGGTAAATATATTATTACGAATTGCTAAGAAAAAACCTGTCACGATTGATTTAATTTCGCTAGAAAAGTGATTAAGTTCTTCAAACGGAAGTGATTTGTTTTGGCATTGATTTGTACTACTCTAAACTCATTTGTACAACTAAAATATTTAGACTTAAGTTTAAAAAAATCCCTAAAGTTATCACTAAATTTACTGATATATTACTTTTTTTCAAATGCAAAATACTATATTATCGATTGACTTTTAATTTGAATACTGCTAAAATGTATGCAACTCTATGTACTGTCTTCTTATACAGTACAATACACGCGACACTTGGGTTGACAACCAAAGTCTTGCAAAGCTGACTTGGTTATACAGTGAAAAGGAAGTGAAGTAAAACGCATGCGCAATCAGGCGTTCTATCCAACATGCAAAGTGAGTGGGTGAGTTGGTTGGTACTCCCTACATTTGCTATTTCTAGTAAGTTGGATATGATTAAAGTAAGAAGAGAGAGGAAGTTGAGGGGGTGGAAGTTTAATCTCTCTCCCCCCAAGCTTCCCTACAGCTTGTCAGAGGGGGTGGATGGTATAAAAAGGGATGAAGGGGGAGGTAGATAATAATAACCCAGTCCAACCCCATCGCAAAAGACGACGAAAAAAAACACACATATGAAACGCTAGAAGAGAAAAACGATGGCTCGAAGGCGCCTAACGTTGCAACAGCAATAGCAGACGACGACGTAATTCTACTTTCCAAATCATTAATATGCGCGTTGCAAGGGGCGTTTTCCCTACGTAAGAAAAAACTAACATTTTTTTTTGCAAAATCAAGCACGCAACTGTCTTTTTTTTTTACTTATTTCTTCATCCTCAATCAACCATTAGCCTATTGGATAAAAGAAAACTTAAAACAGACGGCATACAAAACTTCAGAAAACTACACGTGCGCATGCGCAATGTTCAAACGCTGTATATCTAACAATGTCAACATGCCAAGTTGTACTAGTGTCAACAAAATATTTAAATCCATTTAAAAATTCGTTGGCATTGATTAGTAAACACACTAGATGACTTCACAAATTAGTATTCTAACCAGAGTAGCAGAGCATATTACGCTCGAAGCAACGTTAAACAAGTTAATTACGCCAACATACAAATGATAAATTCGGAGATAAAAAAAATCCTAAAGCGTGTGGTATCATTTCGTTTCTAGTGACCAATCTTGAAGTTTGAACGACTGCTCTTGAGATTTGAAAAGCTAAATTTGCCATCGTAGTCACTAATGCAATTTATAATGCTCAAAGCTACCTTTAGTAGTCATAACACATTATACCACGGTACATACTGTTTTTAAAACCCAGAATATCATTTCCGGTGTTCATAGTTGGTGCCTGGAGTACTTCAATCGTATTTGAAAGCAGTAAATTTGTCATTACAGCACAACCACAAAACATAGTACAGTATATGACATACCATATAGAAATATATTAAAATCTTTAATTAAAGTACAATACTAAATAGGTATTCTAAATTATGCCTTTCATTTGCCGAATTTCTAAATTATCATAATAACATTTCATTAAGATTTTCCTCCATAACTTTTAATAATAAAAAGTCGAGATATCACCCACTGTCCAGCCAAAGAGCGAAATAGAGAGTTCAACAATCTCATTCAACACCATAAAAAATATCAGAAAAAAAAAAAAATTAAAAAAAGAAGAAAAATTTGAAGCATATTTCCGTAACGTTATGGTAGATCTTCATTAAGGGTAAATGACAACTATTTTTTAAGACAATTCATTATTATTCAAATAAAGGTCAACAGCAGCCGCCATTAGCTAAATTAGTAAATACTTCCTTAATTCCGCATACCCATGAACATTGAGAGGGGAAGGGGGGGGGGGGAAGGACAGGGGAACACGTTGTGGTAAAAGTGGGAGAATAGTGATGACTGCCGAAGGGGGGTTAGGTAGCAAAATCAGAAAATCCATCTCCAATCTTCTACCTGTTTGAAGAACAACGTCTACCTCAATGGCACACGATGAAATTCACATCACGCATGCGCCACATATTTATATAACTATTGAACTTATTGTAGTAAAACGGAAAACAAGAATAAAACTTCTTACAATAAATGACGATCTGTCTTATTTCCAAATTGCTACAAAAAGGGCTAATAAATAAACGAGACTAAATCCTATCAATTCCCATGGCGATTTCTCTCGTTTGTTTCTTGCCATAAGAGTAAAACAAAAAAAAAAATCCTATTTAGAAAACCACCCTGTTTATACAGTACTGCATTATAAACGTCCAACTATTCTCAAGTTTGTTTTGCGTCTTACCAGTGACATGAAAATTCTGAACTTATTGCTTAATTTTCAGAAAAAAGATTTTTTAAAAGATGAGAAATATACAGTAGATGAAATCGGTTATTTACTATCAATAAATCTCTTAAAAACACATTCACAGTCTGCATTAACAATTTGAAATTAATTAACTAATATACCGTACTAATATTTTAAATAGTAAACTAAACTTTATTAGTTCATATTAAAATCAACAAACGACACTTAGAAATCAATATCTCTGACTATAACAGCTCTCTTTGTTATTATAAGTTTGTCACCATCATTTGTAATAGTATACAAGGTTCAGTATATTTTGTATTAATGCCTTGTGCAATGGACATTTACAAAAATAAAAAAATGAATAAAATAAGAGAGGGATAGAGATGAAGTGCCGACAAAGAGAAAATAAGAATAACAAATGGCCCAGGAACTGAAATATGAAATGAAATGAACGGGTGTACTTTGAACAGTGTGGGCTGGTTGGTTGGCCATATTATCATATAAAACTATAAATATAAAAGCCCTTATCCGTGTAACAATTAAGAAATCGTGCGTTGGTCTTCCCAATTAAGGACACTTGTGATGAAATAAATGACTGAAAGAAATAAAAAAAAAACAAAAGTGGAGAATGGATAAAAAAAAAAGTAGGTGTCGCCACCCATTCAATTCACTTAAGAGAGATGGCAGATAAAAATAAAGCTGAAAGATAGATAGGAAAAACGATGAGGGAGTTCACCAGGCTGCTAAAGTTTTGAGTGGGTGGACATTCTCCCAAAAACAACCCCCCCTTAAACAGACTAATCCATCTGTGTCGACGACAGGGACCATTCATTTATTATGCAGCCACACTCCACTTGCCATCGCTACATTCTACAGGGTGGCCACCTTTGTTAACAGTATCTTTAACAATTGGTACGATACAGATCTGGTTCTATATTACAGTACTAACAACCAAGATTAACTACGAATGGTATCGACAACAGTGAACACCACTTAGCCCAAGTAGCAACAAATTTAGAACTTTTGGTTTCTAATAACCTAAAACCTTAACTAAGTTTGATTTCCTAGAAGCCTGTACTGTAGTTACTAAATGATTAATCAAATGTTATGCCTACGTGGTTCCAAGTACCACTGTTTGCAGTTTAAAGCCCAAGTTTTCTCTAAAACCATGACAACGTTATGTTATCAAGAGGAATTCTACAAAGATTAACCCATTGTACATTACAAATTTTTATTAAGATATTTACACACAAGATTTGCTTCTCCAACATAAAAAAAACTCATTTTCAACTGAAACTTTACTCAAAGAACAAGTCGATACGTGTGGTCCTTCTTCAATAAAGAATGAGTGGTTCAAATTTAATCACCTTATTTCAATAAATCATCAGTCAATAAGACGTTGATGTGCAATACATTTGAAATGACCCTCGTATTTAGCTTCACTCAAAATGGGATACTAAACATTTATCGCCAACTAATTTAAATTTAAACATAACAAGAATAACTTTTAAACTTTATACAGTCGTTGAAAATAACAGCACTTCATGCTTTTTATGTACGAAAGATCAAAACAAAGACTATTCCAAGAATTCGAAATTAACTGGGCAAACATTCGTGTAATGACCATTCAACTATAAAACAATATGCAAATGACGTAGTTTTCTTTTAGTTTTCCAGACTATAGTTCTAGACACTCTGTACATCTACTCTAACCACCCAGTTGAACCCAACGTAACCCAACAGGCATTTCTACCCTTCTCAGCTGATGTTTAAGGGAAGAAATTGAAGTCACCCCACTGCCCACTCTACTTCTTCTTTGTCCACTAACAACTAACAATAGAGCTGACAAATAGCAAAAATAGCCATCTACATTATTATACATTCAACCGTCATCACTTGTTATAATCCCTCATCCCCACCCACAAAATGCATCCATCCACTTAACTACCCAAACCCACTCCAACAACCCCTCAACTTCCCCCTCGCCTTCTCCAGTTAAAAAGAATAATTTTTCTTAATAAGTACTTTTCTGGCTTATTAAGTTTAAACAGGTGGGCGCCATTAAGACACTTAAAAACGGTAGGATGATTGATACCAGACGATAGCTGATGGGCATAAAAGGAGAGCCCCAATTTATGACACCATAAAAGATGCCATTGTAGCAATGCAAGAGACTAACTTAGTATAGGATAATAAAATGTAGTAAGGTATTTTACATTATACTCTGTTATATACTGCACACCTACTTAAAAATATTCAAACTTTCAAAATCCATGATAATTTTGTAAACTAAAATGTGATTTTGAACTTTCTTTTTCTTTAAGACGCTGAAGTTTCCATCACAGCAACATATAACGTTTGCGTGATTATACGGTATTGTAAAATAATAATATATATTTACGAAATGCACTAAAATTGCTTACGATTAGATCCGAAAGTACAAGTATATCTTATTATTAAACATAAGTTAAATACAGGTATTACATTTTAAAATTGGTCTATTACTGGGGATTAGTGCCTAAATTAATTAATACTGTAATTGCCAATTAAAATTTTCCATCGAAGAAAGACATTCAAGTTTAATTCAGTAATAACCAAAGCAGCTTTACAAACGCGTCATGTTACTGGTTATTTCCATTAGATATTCAGTACAGAGTAAAATTAAGAATAAAATCGTAAACTTACCGAATTTTCCTCGCTGTTTTGCATCACCAATGGAATTTAAGACCGCAAAATTCATTTGCAAAGCTTCGCAGACGCAGCGCTTTCCAAAATCGCGTTAATAAATTCAACAAGTTTTTCAAATATGCAAGACATTCACTACAAAAATAAAAAATAAAATTATATTAGTTTGATTCAATTTAATTTACACAACATTTTAATTATCACGTATATTCATCAAAATTATTTATTGATTTTTATTAAATTACCATATTTCAACCAAACCAAAAGCCAACTATTAATGAAAAGAATTAAAATAAACAAAAACCAACTCAAAATTTAAGTTCAGAATAAAAATATTTCCCAAAACATGTATATTTTAATTCAATATAAAAATCAAACAACTAGCAATAAATAAAAAATTGCCAAAAATTGCCCTTTATAATAAAAAATCCAAAATAAAGTATAAAAATCATTTCTTAATGATATAATTTACTTGTAAATGGTGATGAAATTAACAAATTAATCTACAATGTCATTTTCAACATAAGAAAAATGCTTCCTAGTCTTAAGAGAAAAAAATAAATTTGATTGATGTAGTAATGCCATACCAAAACTACAGTAAAATTCTCACAATCTTTAAATTTTCACCCTTTTTCTGAACTCATACATCCTATTCCACCACCTCACCTCCGGGACTTTATGTAAATGTGCTGAAAGGCTTGAGTGATAGTGGGATGAATGATAAAATATTTGATGGGAGTAGAGATGACAAAGGCGAACTAATTATATTTACAAAACGGCAAGAGAGGAAACTCATCTTATTCCTCTCTAGTCTCTTCATAATTTTATATTTACAGTATAGTATCTTCACTCTCAACCCACTCTACTCCCACCCATTTCAACCAACATCTTAACACAATCCACACGAATACTTTTTATTTAAATTCGTACAACACAAAATAATGCATCTTTCCCCCAAAAAATTTCTTCACGACTTTGATTGTGAACAGACTTTACAAAATTGCATAAAGCGCCCCCTACTGGCAGCTTTTTATACATAAAACAATACTCGATTGTATGTTTGAAATGTACAGGAAAGTTATATAGCGTATGTTGTTAAGGAGCTAAAAATTTAGAAAAAGTAGATTTTGGGGGAGTGAGAGGGAGGGAAGGGGGTGGGAGAGAAAATCAAGTGGAGAGAATATGCAAAAGGATAATCATAATATGAAGTAACCTTTACCATTACCCCACTTTTCTCTCTTCTCCCAATTCCTCTTCAAGAAAAATTTTACCCCTTTCAAATTGCTTTTCTTGAGGTTGAAGTTGACTGAGTGCTTTTTAACCGTCATTTCATTTTTTCTGCTATCTTATTATCCATTTGCTTTTGCCACCCCCTCAACTTAAAAGGCTCCTCACAGGCTCAGCGACCTAATAACAATTATAATACAACTGCCATTATCTACGAATTGGACAGCAATGGAAAGCAGCACCGAGCAAAATACCAACTATACCGGCAGCAAATACGAGTCGATAGCCATTTTAGTTATTAAAGTATAATTGCACATAGTTTTCCCGGCCATACCTAAAACTCGAAAGTCAAATTATACCATCAGCAAATAAACAAAAATATTCTCAAAATGCCCAAACAGGACTTTTTCATTGAAAAACACTGCATTATAAATGACACAAATTTACCTTGAGCAGCAAAAAGCCACCCAATGCAAATTAAATTATTTCAATAGTGAAAAGACCCTTCATTTACAATTAAAAAACAAATAAAAATGGACATTGCCTGGTCAAATAATGACTTAACAAAAAGAGGCGTTAATAGGTCTAGCTATAGTTTGAATAAACGCAGTTTAAAACTATAATACAGTAACTAAATTAGCTTTATTGTTAAACGTAATTAAATTAGAGTGTAAAATGATGATTGAGTGTTATTGTGCTTTAATTTTTTTCTGTTTAAATGATTAAAATGTCAGTTACTCGATCTGAGATTGCAGCTAATTTAGTTTAATTTTCAACTGGCAGGTGGTCTTCAAATTGGCTGTGGTTTAACAGTAGCGATTCCTAACCTCTTCATACTCGCGTCCCTGCATTTAGTTTAATTCTATGACCACTGTAAAATAAGATGGACCATTGCAAAAATGCATTCCCTGACACACTGAGCAACCGCATGACATCACAACCGCCAATGGCGCTTTAATGGATAGGCTTTCCACTAAAAAAATGCCAGTTTTTAGCTAATTAAAATATCACCGAAAAAAATTTAATAAACAAAGTAGAAAAAACTTAGCGCATGCTCAATAGAGTAAACATCACCTGATGACACGTGAAATAAGGGAAATAGGAGGTGGTGGTGGTGGTTGGAGCACACAACAATTGTAAATTTATACAGCGTATAAGCGCTATTGTTATCGTTGTTTGGTTTTTGTCAATGCAAGCCCATTTCTACGCATGCGTAGCTAGTATTGAGAGAGAGCGAATGTTAGATGTGTTGTAGAGATGCATCGATGGGTGGGAGGGTGAGGTGGGGTGGTAAAAGTAGAGATGGTCGGTAAAATAATTGAAGGGGAGCCAATTAAGTGGGAGGTGAGGAAGGAGAAATAAATTTGACGCGGGAGAGTAAGAGTGGGAGGATTTTTCTCTTGCCCTCCCACTAACAATGGGTGAGATGGAAGGAAGTGAAAAACAAAACTAAAAAAATACAACCAAGAAACGTCAGCTGGAGATAAAAAATACAGTATAAAGCGAAAAACAATAAGGAGTTACTACACGATGCAGCAAAGTGCTGAATGAAGCAATGGCGATGAGAACAGGTTGCTTCAACCTTACAGACAATAGAGAACATTTTGAACTTCAAATTAGTTACATCAAGCATTTCGAGAAAGTCCATGATTCATTGTCAAAGGCACACAAGCAAGTTGAACTTTAATAAACCGACTAAATGTATTGAACAAGTTCCAAAACTAAGAATTATCCACTTTCGTGTATTTCCCAGTTCTAAACTTCTAAATATACGGGTGTCATCTGCATTTTTAAGACCTTGAATAAACTAATTATTAATTTGCCATCGACTTTTACCAACATGCCCGCTCTTTCATTTAGAATGCGTATTAAGCTCATTAAAATTTCTTGGTTTTTTATTTCTCTTCCTAGATCTAGCTTATCTCCCACTCAAATAATCAATAATGTACAATTGTAGAAGCTTAAACCAATATAAAAATTCAGTAATATTGACGTAACTTCCATCCATCACCATTCACCAAGACAAACTAAATGGACATCAGTCACATCAGTGACACCGGACTGCTAAGTTATTTTCCGTTAGAAATTTCAATGTAAATTAAAAGACAATTTTAAGTGAGTGCGGAACTGTGTAATTAATTGACCTTACACACAATTTACTTTGGCTGTTACGGTACCGTTTAATTTTTTCTCCCCTATAGCACACACCAACATCCAAGTCTGATTGCTTCCCAACTTTCCAACGTTTAATTAATTTCTATACAGCCCAAGTCAGTTGGGCATACCGTAAGTAAGTTACATACAGTACTGTATTTCGTTGTACACACTCTTTAAGAGGAAAAAAAAGGTGGCTAACAATTACTTTAGATTTGCCAATTGCCAACCAAAGTTGTAATATAGATATCAATTAACTTCTATTAATTAAACAATAGTAAGTTTACCTTAATATGCAGTCAATTAACTTAATGGGAACCAAACCATTGCATTCACAATTATGACAATTAAGTAACAGTCACAACAATGACCAACACAGTATTTTATTTTTTACTATTTAGCACACAGTTTCGACTACTCAATGAGCATCATTCATGTCATTTTAGACAGTGACAGAACACTAAATGACCATGACGACGTCAATTAACCTATTAGAAACTATGATATCGTTTGGCCTTTTTTTGGTCAATTTCAAATTGAATATAAAAATGAAGACTGGTCATAAGTAGTTCACAACATAGAGAATTTCAAAACTTAATGAACTTTTTTTTTAAGTTTTAGTTCCTATACAATTAAATTCTTAGATACTATACCATCATAGTAACTTTAAAAGTGACCAAACACTAAGTTTTTACGAAACAAAGTCTGACTAACTTGTAGATAATTAATATTATGTGCATGCTGTTAACCAATTTACAAATAAGCAAACTTAGAATGGCAGTAAATGTCATCTGTAAGTTCGTCTTTAAGGACGCAGTTCGTGTTCTAACAACAGCTTCCCTTTAAAACTCAATGAAACATCACCACCTCAACGGCATGGAAGACGCCGCGCCGTTCAGCTGATGTAACTGCAGGATTTCCACGAAAATCAAATACTGAAAAAAAAAAAGTTCCTCTATCTACATCTATACCCATTTTATAGTGTAAAAGCGACAAACAAATTTCACTCGACCCACATCACCCCACCCATTCACCCACTGAATATCCAACATCAACACCCACCAACATAATAAGTAATCGCAATGTGTGCAAAAGTGGAATACAAACGGCAGCAGCGCCACCACCCAGTTTTTAATTAATTGAAAAACACAAGTGAAATGACTGTTGGTACGTGGCTGAATAGGATGGTGGTGGTGATGATGATGGAAGAGTGAAGAAAAACAAAAACAAAATTGCTTGTCACCGCCTCACTATTACTACATGTCACACACGCATGCGCCGAATGAATTAAACACACACACAGATACTTTAAATTTTTTCCCCAGTCATAAAATCGACTTTGAATGCGCATATTTTTATTTTTAATGTGTTTTTTTCTCCCGTAGTTTGCAATGTTTGATAAGTGATGAATTAATATGAAGTTATAGTGCGCATGCGCTATTAAGGGATCATAAATGCTGACCGCAATCAGAAGCATTACAAATTCACGATCCATCCCACCCTCTATCTACTTCCCCCCCCCTCGTACACTATTTATTCAGTAATTTATAAACTTAATTAAGTAATAGCTGTTAAAATTTGATGTAAATTACAGGGTGGGTACAAATTCATAACTATTAAAAGTAATTTATTGTGTGCTCTGCTATTTGTTATTGCTTTTAACATAAACTAATTAATATTTCATAATTCAATTAAAATTTGATGCAAGGGAAAAGTTAATACTTCAACGCATGCGCAATAATTAAACAGCGACCGTGATGTCATAATCGGAAGTGACGTCTAAGTGACTATATGATAAGTATGAAGCATCGCGGGTACCACTTCAAGGGAGTCAACAAAAACGAACTTGAAATACAGTTTACACTGAAAACGAGAACTTAGTGACTAATTTAGACTATTAAAAATTATATTCTAGTAAACTTTTTCTTTAATAATTTTAGCAAGTACCGGTACTTTACAATGTAAATCATAAATGTCTATGTCAGAAGCGCAATTTTAATGTCTGTCACTTAATCCATTTCATTACAAACCAAAACTCTTTAAAAAAAAATATAGGGGTAGTGTAAGACTAGAGCTGCAAATTTCAATTGCCCTTTCTCAGCTATGGCACTGGTTCCCCATAGATACACCATTGTTTTCACAAAATGACTACAATGAATCAATGACAATACGACAAACTAGCAGCGACTTTTAGCATGAAATATTGACCCTATCACACCCACCATATGTCTGTTTTCATTGCAATAGCTATACTATTAACAAAAAATTAAAACTAAATAAATATCAAAACCACAGCCCAAGGATGGAATTCACGCCATCTTTAAACTTATATGACAACAAAGTACACAGTGATGGGGGACCGACCAACCGACGTAAACAAAAATAAAAAAAAACACCAACATAAAAACAAAATAAATAAATAAAAAAAGTATATACTGTAGGCGTGGATAGGAGTTAGATATAGAAAGACAAAAAAATAAGCGAAAAGATTAAATGAAAATAAATAATATAAAAGGGGGCAAAAGAGTGTATAGGGACAAGAGGAAGTGAGGGGGGAGAGAGACATCAAACGACGTCATCATTAGGAACTTGTAGCACGCAAACTTATCTGTGTGTGGCAATAAAAGCTGGCTGTTTCCCATCTCTCCCCTTCCAGCAAAAATTTTAACCCCCCTCCACCCCACCCTCACTCAGTGCCACCAACAACACCCAATACGATTCGCTTCACTACACTTCTTTTTTCTCTCTCCAACCCCCCCTCCCCTCTCCTCCAACGTCACCAACCCGTCTCCCACCCCTCAAAACAACCTCCTACCGAACATAGAAAATCAAATTGAATTAGAAAATAGAAACCCTACTTCAACACAGTAAAACATGTGATATATTCCCATATACAGTGCTTGTACACCTCCACCCACCCACGCGCACCCTTATCTTCATTTTCTTATTTTTTTAAGGATCCAAAAGTGAGAGTGAAGGAGGAAGAGGGTAGAGGGGTGAAGTGTGTATAGATTAATCTGACAGAAAGCAATTCGTTTTAATTAACAATCAACAAAACTGTGATTGCATATGCTGAGGGGATGATGAATTCGATTTTTATTATCGCAATTGCAATTGTAAGGATATTTAAATGACGCTAAATTGACACTAATTAAATTGTGATTAATTTAATTGCGTTAAACTACCAATTGAAATTATCGTTGGGATTATTAAAAAATAAATACTCTCTCCCTTTATCGTCTGTATTAAATATTGTTGATTGCATTTTTTTATTATTCATGTAGCAGTACTGTATCCTATTTGTTAACATCTTACTGTACACAGCCAAAAAGAAGTGTAACAAATAAAACAAGTTCCACTTTTCATATCAAATTAAGAGTTATGATTCAAAATCAGCACTTGTATTTAGCGATTAAGTTAAACATTTTGACTTTTAGATAGATAAATTAAGTGTAAGTTATTAAATTTCAGATTTATCCACGAATCTAAGTTCCCAAACCAAAAATCAGTACTTCAATACACCAAATTTAGTCACTAAAAAGACATTTATCGAGTTTAATTTGGTCTTTAACTCTTGCTTTTGTCAATAATAGCTTTCCAAAGAGTTATTTTACTTAGAACGGTTAGTATAAGTTTTCTAGACGAGTATATTGCCTTTTTAGGGCCCTGGAAACTGTTTCAGGAACTTTCAAAACCGTACTTTCAGAATCAAAAGTAACTTTAACGACTTTATTCCCAAATCAAAGATACTAATTAAATGACTTTGCGGGAAATTGGCCACTACCAAATTTTGATAAATAATCATGACGATGACGCCCCTTACAGAGTAATTAAAGACGATTTTAACTGTTTATTTTTGCATATGGTCTTCCACCCCAAAACTTGGTTCCATTCTCGACTTTTAGCATTTTCGCTCTCTCCAACTTTGCAACTCTCATCAATCATTCATCATCATCACTCTGTGTGTGAGAGAGAAATAGAAAGAAATCCTATATCCTCTCCGTACTACAAACACACACAAACTGCTGTATGGTATGTTCATGGTGTGATGTGGCGACGTCGGCCATCTTAGATTACTTCCTCCCGCCATTTCCTTTTACTATTTTTCTCACTATTTTCATCCTTCCACCCTCTCCCTGGTGGCGAATGGCGCTGGTGTGTTTATCCACCCATCCACCACCCCCTTATCTCTTCTCTTCTTCTTTGCTATTCGCCCCCTGGTGGCGTCGGCTGGCGTCTCTCCCACTCCTTTTAATTCTTTCCAGCATGGGAAAAGTGCCAACTAATCCTACAGCGTCCAATAACACCCAATCACCCACCTATCTTTGCCACTAAGCCACCCACATCTTGCTCAACTCCCCAGCCCCCTCCTCAAACAAACACTGAAAGAGAGAGAATGACGTGTTGAGAAATGAGTAAAGTGGTAAAAGAAGGCCAAACCATTTTTATTTCATTTTTTTTATTATTATTTAGGAAACGGGTCAGTGACGTCATCACAAATTCACACGTGATTAGGATTAAAAGAATAAAAAGTTGAGATGAGAATCAAGTTTAAATGGGACTAGTACTAACATTAACCATTAAAAAAAAGTATGCTTAGTTAGGACACTAACCTTGAGGAGACAAATAAAGTCAGTTTTTGAAAACAAATTTTCATCAATTAAAACTAATCTTAAGTACAATGCATTTTATAAATTTTTAAACAACTTAATTACTGTTTCAAAAGACTGTTTTTGGCATAGGGCTAAGAGCTTCATTTCTACTTCGACCAGGCAACGGAGAAGGGCATTAATTAGGAAGAAACAAAATATACAAAAAAAATGGTTGTGGTGGACGAATTTAATAACATTATAATTGCCTTATGTTGCCTTTTGGACCTCTAATAATTAAAGGCCTTTTGCATTTGGCGTTTCCCCCAGTGGACTATGATGAGCACAATTAGCAATATGATAGCATTACGCACGCGCATTTGACAATTTGCAATTCATAGTAGGTCGGCGTCTAGACGACTGGGATTCTCACCAAAGATAAAAATAATAATAATAAAAAAACCCAACCACTACAATCCCTTTTTCTCTTCTTGATTAGCGAAACCGACTCGAGCGCCTTCTGGCTTTGAAAATTTCGCTTCTGCTGAACGAATTTTATTATTTAGATATTTTTTTTATTCGTTCTGCCTTGATAAAACTTAAAACGGAGTTTGAGATGGGAGAGAGAAAAAAAGAAGACAGTACATGCAAATATCAGTCGCTTTAATTGAATGCTAAATACAATAAAGTGAAGTGACGTCATTGTATATTACTGTGCATGGCGTAGTAACCGAGGCCATGTTTAAAAAGTGTTTTAAATCTTCAGTTTTGTGGACTAGCTGATTAAATGTGAAAAGGGGAGATTGTTGAGGTAGATGATTAATGGGATTGGCCAATACTATGCTTCAATTTACGTAGTCGCAGCGCCATCTAAAGGTGGTTTTTCAACGGCCCCTAGGGAAATTCAAACAGCAAATCGAGCAGCATTGTCTGCTATCTTAATTTCAAATGGGTGACATACAATACTCTACAAGCAGGCAAAAGTTTCCACACAATATTACTTCACCTTTTATGTGATGTACTTTATCTATACAATTATTTCTTTTAGTGTCGATTGACATTACAAAATGGCCACCATTGCCACACTCCGGTGTTGCCAGATTAGGTTAAACTATTGCAGACATAGACGTATTTGCAATTCAAAGTTAAATATAAAAATTGAAAAGCAAATAAGCGACACCGTTAGAAATTTTTATTAATTATATGTTCAATCAGTGTAAAAACATAACTTTATAAAGATAGTTGATGTAACAGTATACCGGTTACAACTGACTATCGTTGATCCAGTACTAGTACGACCGGTACTGATTATCTACTGTATCATAACTGATACCACATCACAGTTCTGGTTATAATAACTACCATTTTACCTAACTCGTGTGGCAATCACTGATCAACGACCATGAACAATAAAATAAAGATTAGTACAGGCGTGCAGTCATTTCTGTGAAAAACACCGTCACAAAGGATTATAATAATTGCAGTTACGCTGGCAGTAACATTTCCTTACTACCGGTATTCCTCATCAATCGTTTCTATTTAATAAGCATAATCAAAATCCAAATGACTTCATAAACTCAGTGCACTATTTTTAATCATTCATAGAACTGTTTTCATCGGTCAACTTTGTATAAACTTCTATTTTATCTCTATAGCATTCTACTGCATTTATAAAAAGTGTGTGTGCATAATAATTCGCTAATTACAGCATTTCAGTAGATGTTAATATGTCCTCCCTCTATAGTCATATCCGAGAATCTTATCAGAATAAATCATCAAAACTTTTACGAGTATTTTCCATTTTTCTAATTATAATCACCCGCCATATTGACACAAATAAAATCTAGACGAAATTATTATTGACCATTAGTGGCAATGAGACTGTTAAAAGGAAGTGAAAAATATTCTAAAGGGGGGGAAGGGAGATGTTAAATTTATATTGGCGTAATTAATGGATGACCCTTCCACTCTCTTCCACCTACACTCCTACTCCCACCCCCAAACATCACCCCCTCCATTTTCCTTTTGTGTAAAAGTGACGTAAGGATAATCCACATTATCTGTCATAAAAATGTGGTCGTAACCCCAATAATTTCCCTTCCAAACAGATTGCCCTGTTTTCGTATATATAGGGGGGTCTGATGAGGTGACTGAGGTTCTGAGGTAGTGGGATGGGATGGGTGGCAGGAGGCGGATGGGAAGGAAATAAGCAACAGCCTGTGCAGTGTAAAGAGAAGCAACATCCGATGTATTTGAAGAAAAGATAAAAGCAACGTCGTCAAGTGGGTGAGCGCTGCTGGTGGCTGCGAGGGCGCCATTTCATATTAAAGATTGGGTGGAGAAGGAACCGAGGTAAAATCTAAGGGGGGCAACTTTGTCTCTTTTCTATATATAATTTTTTTTTTTCGCTTTATCTTTTTGTGTTTGGGGGTTTTACGAAATGGTTGTGGGTGGATGGGTAGTAGACTGTAGATGGAAGGCGTCGTTTGCGAATGGCGAAGGAAGTAAATTGATCACGCGAGACGAAATGAAAGAGAGGGGGAGGGAGAAGGAGTAGGGCGTTTGACGAGTGGGGTGGAGGCATAGCGTATCACGAAAACAAAAACCAAAATGGCGTCCAACCTTGATGGAAGCTTTTGTTAATGACGTAATTTCGCATGTGCTCATTGGTTAGATGGCTAATAGCACGTGCCAAACTCTTTATTTTGTTATCAGCCGGGATTTTGAATACAGTATTGCTAAACAACTTATGCTGCTTACTAGTTAATGGAATTTTCTGGACAAAATTAAAAATGTACACACACAATCGCTATTCTACCATACTTGATACTTCATATTTGAACTAACGAAATAAACTGCTATTGGATTACACGAAAAAGCTAATTAAACAACTAAACCATGTTCGGTTTATTTTATAAAACCAATTCTAGAGAATTCAAATTAACATGGTACATTTACGCCATCTATCGTACAAAATGAAAAATAGTTTTAATAGTAAAAATTGTGTAATATATAGAATTAAGCAAGAAGTCCATCGATTATTATTATGAAAACAATTAACAATAACATCTATAGTTAAGCACTGTAGTTTGTGTTACAATTTCGTGAACAAGAGTCTAAGGAGAGCAATGTATTTTAAATAGTCTTATGTGCACGGAATCATGCCACGGAATATACCCTAAACATCTACCATCACTAAACTATTAAATATCAATTATTTCTAATAGTCGTTTCAAAGATGACTGCTGCCCACCCAGGACCACTCTGTAATTGCTTAAAGTTGATAAAAAAATTAAATTTGAAGCCACACCCTACATCACCACTAAGCGCATACTTTACTGTACATGAAATATATACTGTACACATTCAATGAGTTATGATATTATAAAAACGCGTCTGCTTGCTTGTACGATAGGACTGATATCGATGTGGAAGAAACAGAAGATAAATATTCAATTTTTTGACAGAATGACAGTCAAGTGTTAAAATAATTTTTTTATAAAGTAAAATGTTTTTTTTATTGGTAGGTTTGGAAAAATGTATCCTTTAGGGCTCTTATTCTGCTGCCAAACTTTAAGTTACAATGGATTTTGCAAATAGGTCTACGGAAACTTTGGCATTTATTATTAAAGTGAGCAATTGACATACTGAAATAATGCACAACAAAATGTAACGTTCAATGCAATCAATTTTTCTGATTAAAATAACATTTTTTTAATGTCATAACTCATGAGTTCTACAGACTATTGCTAAAAACTTGATTGACCTAACAGAGCCAACCAAAGAAATAAACCAATGCTACGTCATAATGAGAGTTAAAAATGGAGCCTACGTTTGGCACTCAGATCACCATCATCTTTAACGGTACTAACAAGACTATACTCTAGGACAAGTTATAAGTGATTGCAAAGTGTTTGTCGCACAATAATCTTCGAATACGTTTTGAAAATATATTGTGAACCATAAACTCTGTGGGTGCCCATAACTTGTCCCAGCGTATAAACACCACATTTTTAACGTTAGGGAGGAAGTTGCTTTGATGCGTTGACGTAATTTAAATAACGGAAGCCACCTATTGCGTCGTTAAAGTATATATGAAGTATTACAGCATATTAATAAGCGTGGATTTTTTACCTTTCCATTATAATTTTTTTAAAGTGCAAAGAATAAGGTAGTGATTTGATATAATAAACTAAGAAGCATATTGCACAAACAACATAATATTCATAATATACAGTGCATATTAATTTAGTTACACGAAAAAGACAAGCAAAATATAGCGTATAAATCCTTTACAATAATACATCCACCCACATTTGCGAACTAAAAAAGCAAATAAACGCAATTTTAAATTTCACAGAAATATCGTAGAAACAAAAAATCACAGCTTTTGTTTTCTTTGATTATCCCTTCCCACATTTAATACGTAAAGAACCATTGCCTTTTTCCTTCTAATTTGAAGTCCAATTTATTATGGGCAGTTAAAACAATACTATTCAAACAATAATTATATTATGTTAAGCATTAAAATGCCTTAATTAATGGAAATCGGACGTTTTCGGTGAACTAAAAATGCATAAAAAAACTCTAAGTTTACTTTATTAATCCAATTTAAATAATGTACATGACTATAACACAATTTGAGTGTATTTTAAATATAGAGTTTAAATTATCATACATTTGCTGTAATAACCAAATTACTGTACTTAGAAATCTTGACCCTTAACAGCAACAATAAAAAACTTACAAAAATGTTTAAAATGATCAAGTCAAGAAAAACTGTACACAGTCAAATCTATAATGGAGCTGAAAATTTGATAAAACCACTTCCATAACCAGTGGCTTCTATCGACACATTATAGATGCTATTTTTTCTTTGTAAATAAAACGTTATTATCAAAATGTCTACATATTAAATCCTAATTTCAGATTTGATTTTTTGAAAATCCAAATCACCTCACAGTCCATGTCCAATTGGAGAAAATGTCATACGCGTATAATATCGCTGCAGCAGCTGTTTCAATTGCAAAGAGCCAGTCAGCAGTTTGAAACTTTTTGTGGCCAACGCTGTACTGTATTCTTACAAATGCACAGATGGCGCTGGCGTTTCGTCACCCTTTTTATATCTTCGTATAATTCTCTCCACCAATACCACCCATCCTATTCATACATAGTGCAGAAACGTATATGCCAGTGTACTGAATAAATAAATTGTATACATACACTATACACGCAGCACACATGCCAACATGTGCCACACTTGTAATTGTAAATAATTGCAACAAAAACAACCCCACCACCCACAGGACACCAAACACACCCTTGCCCAACTTTGCTCACTCGATTTTGGATGTCCACCTTCACCATATACCACATCATACATTCATACCAACATCTGTGACGTCATTTAAATTCGTTTACCTATTATCTAACACATTTCAACATCAATAAAGAAAGATGAAGGCAGTGGGAGATTTTGGTTTAAGGGGTGAATGAGGGGGAGAGAGAGAAGATAAGGCGAAATCTCAACGACGAAAGCTTCCATCCATCATCTTTCTCACACTGCAAAAACAACTCCCACCATATTTTATACTCCACCCACCCACACCCATTCTTACACAGCTCCTAACATAAAATAACATCGTCAAACACACATAAGCCGTAGTCATTCAGATTCAAAGCGCTGTGCTGTATAGGC
This sequence comes from Helicorthomorpha holstii, assembly GCA_013389785.1. NCBI lineage: Eukaryota > Metazoa > Arthropoda > Diplopoda > Polydesmida > Paradoxosomatidae > Helicorthomorpha > Helicorthomorpha holstii. Next base: position 13,941,205 of record JAAFCF010006680.1, read on the forward strand.
AGGCGGCCTCTAACGGAGAATTCGCATTTCATTTTCAACAAATAAGTAAGAGTTTAAGGCAATTTAGAACTCAAATTAAGTGACTACAATGGTAAATTTAGATAGACTTTTTCTCATTTTAAACGGTTCCCTTTACATCAGCTGGACCTCAAGCGCATTAAATTAATAGAAATTCAATTTTTAGGCTGGATTCTGGAGAGGATCTTAAACTGTCGTCCGTGGTATACATCGCCTGTATTACTACGCTACATTCTTAAATTGAAAAGTACTTTAATGTTTAACATAGGAACACTTAGGACTGCAAAGCTTGAGAAACCTCAATTCTGCAGTTCTTTTAGCTGTACTAAAGTGCCAAAGCATTTTACTGTAGCTCAGTCTGCAATACAGTATTTTCTATTATGTGACCAACTTGTGTGACACAAATAGATACGCATGCGCAAAGTTGTTTTAAATTTACGTGACAGCTGCTTGCACTCTGCATTTTAAAAGCCAAGTAGAATTTGCGTCTTCCTCAAGAATGCTTCATTATTTTGTCTTTTCTAGCAAAAGAATGCATCACTGTAAACATAAAAAAAAGTTGAAAAAATATATAAACTGCATTACCGAGTTGCTAGGTTTCTTTCCTAAATGTTTTAATCACTTTGGCTCCCACAGTCTCATTTTGAACTCAGAAAACCCTCACCATTCAGCCCCCAAAAAAACCATAGTCTGTGTATTCAATCAATTTCAAAATAATTTACCAGCACATCATTTCTCAAACTTAATTAAAAGACGTTTACACAGTTTAATTGATAGAGCCAAAGAAAAAAAAAGACGTCGATTATAAGGGATTTCACCCAATACCAAACATAATACAAGATGTTCTTTTCCACTTAAAACTAATTTACGATCAAAAATGACTGATTAAAATGTTCCATCCGTAAATTTAGTTAGAAACTTATAATCTTTTCTCCTTCATTTTCAAACAACTCTTTTTAAGCTTTTTTTATTAGGATTTATCCATGACAGAAATATTTTCCGAAACTTTTCTACATTTATATCGTGGGAGCCAATAAGACAAAGACTGCATCAAAAATGATAAGTTATTGGAACTTACAGTAAATTAAAGCCGTTTAGGAAAAAAAAAATTTCTTTCTTTTAACAAAACTTCCAACAAATTTTATTTTATAGATCTTTCTGTAATTTTTAGTACAAATTTCTGCTCCTTTGACTAAAAACTGAATTGATGAACATTTTCATTTAAATTGGTATACCTTACATACACTCTATATTTTTTGTCCGCCACAGTATATTATTATGATATATTTATCCACGTTCACATTTTAGTTGCTCGCAATCTTCACTTTGCAAAAGTCCCGATGGAACTTAAAAGTATAGGGCAAAAGAGAAAAGATGTGTGGGGTGGTGGAGTCATATAGATATTCCCCTATGGAGCTTTAAGCCTTTTACGAATAAATGATGGATGGAGATGAAAATCCTGCTAGGTGGCACAAAACAGCACCCCAATCACCACCACTAAGAAAATCTCTTTACCCCCCCCCTCTTACATTCACCTCCTTACCCCTCCCTTCCCCTACACATCACACTCCCCCAATTTAACCAACGACAACTTTTTCAAAGATATAAAGTGGAAAATTGCTGAGAATATAGCGAAAGCAAAGTAGGGGGTAAATCTTGCAGACCCACCCCTGTTCAACCCCGTACAATAATACCATCACTAACAGCACATCACAACCTCTGCTCTCTCCTTGTAAAAATATAAACTTTAAAAACGTCAATAAAATTATTAAAACAAGCTTTCTAATAAAGTACTAAAAATTTTAAAAATAAATTTGATGAAAGCATAATAAAAAGTGAAAATAAATTTCATTTTTGATCAAAAGAATTTATCGATACAATGATAATAACTAATAATAAAGTAGTTGGACATCATTTAACTTAATTATTTTGAAATTTTGGCGATTTAGTAATGCAAAACTAAAAAAAAGAAATGAGTTTAGTAATCTAACATTGCAAGTGCAGCTAAAAAACATTTTAGAAGTTACAATAAACTTACTAAAAATATGCTAAACTTTAATAAACAACCTCAAAAATATTTATCAAATTTTCAAAATATCCACTATTACTCCAGTAAAACAAACTATACTTTATGGCACGTTGAACGTGTTCACAGAAGCTATGGAGCTCAATGTATTTCAAATGCGCATTGAAAATGCATGACGTCTCCTAGACTCGGCGGTTACGTTCGACGTATTGTCGAGTATAACTTGCCAAAAACAATTTGCTTATATAAAAAATTTACTAGAAATCTGTAGGTATTCGAACCTTACGGCTATAAAAGTATAGTCAAATATGCTGCAGAACCTGCGGCACCCATAGCAAAATATAACTTTCTATTTACCCAAGATGAAAGAAGACCCAAGTTTGAGAAACACTATACAATATTAAAGAACTAAAGACGCTTATTAGTACATCGCGCATGCGTGAAATAGCAAGGCTGTCAAACAAACGTGCGTATGCTTAAAATGCATCCTAGAAGTGTGTTGTATTTATATTATTATATAAATGGCGCTTGAAATCTAAAAATAAAAAAAAAACTTTAAAGCATAATAGGATCTCTCACTCCCATTTCCATTTCTATTCAAAACAGCGATGACGTTCCCACCCATCAGTCATTTTTAAATTTTTATCCTGTTTGCTCGCATCCACACACACAAATACATCCCATTCTCTCAACTCTTATTCCCTTACCCTTCCCTCCTCCACCCACACCCCCACCCAACAACAACACACAACCCATCTATATCCTATCGCCATCTTTTGCGTCTTCTTGTTCATTGTAAACATCACACACAAGCCATTCACAGCCATGCATATACACCTGATCTAACGTATCGACAGAGTGAAAGACAGGGGAAATGGGTGGCAGGAAATGAGTTCAAAATTGCGTCAAGAACTGTTTTTAAGTGACGTGTAGATGAAGATGTCGAATAATTTTTTCTTAACGTTTAAGATTGAAAGAAATTTTTTTCCTACTTTTTTCCATTTGCACATCTACGTTAAGCTTCAAATGAAGTTGGAATGCATTCACATGTTATTTTCATCCCCCTCCCCGTCACAATTACAAATAAATAGAAGAAAAAAAAATATAAAGATTTACACACATGATCTATTTGCGCTGTGTCTGCCTTTGAAAATGTCATTAATTTCCACACTCCTTCTCAATAGGCTCTATACGAAACTTGCTATTGTCGTCAATAAACTTTTCATTTTTAAGGTTTCACTGTCAGATTTGCGCTGTAATTAACGGCATACCAAAAAATAAACAACTCAAAAATGCAAAATAAAAAAGAACATCAAATATACTCTTCTTCAGTCTCATTGTGGGAATAGCTTAGCTCGAAGCAGCAAAGGCTGTCAAAATCGGCTAAAACAAAGTCAGAAATTATTAAAAACTTTTTGGAAATGTCTTTGAATGTCATCAAAAACTGCAATAAGAAAGTTAATCAATGGTTGACATCGTCACCAGTATGGCAGTATACAAAATCTAGTAAATGATCATGAGAAATTTGTCAAAACACAAGCAGTTAACCGTCAACAATAATCAAGAATCCATACATAACACACTAAAAGAAATCCTCAAACAACATTTCTTTAATTTTAAATACAGTATTATAGAACCAGCGTCCGACTATTATGCGACCAACAGCGAAAGAAATGCTGACGATGACTAAAACAACGTTGACAATGATCAAATCAATGATGGCAATAGCCAAAACAACGTCAGCAATAACCAAAATAAGGTCAACAATGGCCAAACCATTGTCTAAAATGGTCAAATATCAACACCAATTACTGCAGTACCATTATAAACCACTCACATAATCAATTAAACTACACAAAACGCCCATGTCTAATGTGGAATAACTAGTCCCCCACAACACGCGCAATACGTCACTGAAACACCAAATAAACGTCAATTTTACAAACTAACAGGTAAATATTTTGACTGAGCTAAAATTACGACGATAAAAAAAGCAAGTAAACAGCTGAATATTTGATAAGATCGACGGATGGGTAAATAACTTGTAACAAAGCATTAAAAATGTAATGCCCGCCTTCGGTAAAACAGAGGATGATGCCCAGTCTGCTGGATAAAAGTTAACTATCTAGTAAGACCAAAAGCACCTGTCTAATTTCTACTTTTAACCAAGCATTTTGTGCCCACTCGTCACATGTACAAAACATTTGCTCCATTTCCCACATTTAAAATACACCGTCACATTTTAAACGCAGCCATTAATGTCCATGTGAAAAATTATAGGCAAATGTATATATGTATTATATATATAAATAAAAGTGCGGTATGTGTGTGGTACTCGCAGTGCAGACGTAGTATTAAAGGCATAACATAAAAATACAACAACATCCGCTTGTTGTGGAAATGAGTGGAGTGGGAGGTGTTGGAGTGGAAAAACAGAAAAATAACAAATTCTCCGCTCACTGGATACTCCAATCCAATATACACGAGCTGTTGTCACCGCCAGAGGGCTTAAATTATATGCAGCGTCCTCTACACAATAACAACAACAAACAGTTCTCTGAAAACCAAATCGACAGCCACTACCACATTTTTTTTTATTTCTATTTTTTTTTTTTTTTTTTTTGGAATTTGTTTTGTTTTCTACAGTATACACTAGATACCTTTTGTCCTCCTCATTCCCCCTTTTTCTGGACTAAAACCATATACTGTATACATAGTACCTTGGTGTGCTGGTGAAACAAAAATATAGTGAACATCAACAAACGAAAAAACATACTGTATAGGGAAAATGATGACGACTGCCACGAAAAATGAAATAAAACTTTTCCTGGGCTACAGTGTGTTTCATTAAAAATTGCAATGAAATCCCAAATTAATTCAATAACTAATTTAACTCGTGACACGATTTATTTGAATAATTTTGTGTCACTGTAATCCGCAAAAACTTAAAAACACCACAATAAGGAACTGCAAGATATTTTATATGAATGACTAATCAGATATCCTGCAAAACAACATTATTCAAATTTCAACAAAAAATTCCTATTGCAACTAAAAATATAAGTAAAATATTTTAAATTCCTCAAATTTAGCTGCTAAGGAATCGTATAATGTGTATTGTACAGTAGTTTTGAAGTTATTTTAAGCAGCAGTATAAACACAAGTAGCAAAATCACAAGCATCAAAATCAAAGTAACAAATCCAAACTTTTTACATCTAAAAATTAAAGCGTCACAACGATAGATCCACTAGAAATAAACTGGCTGTATAAACCCCAAGTATAGCATACTGTAATGTTTCGAAAGTCTGCAAACCACAAATGCCATGACTGTCACGATTACTCCCTCCCAACCCCCTTTTCCAGTTACGCCTCGACTTTCATTCATTGTATTTTCACATTTCACTGAAAAACATGTGTGTAAATACGGTATCAGTTTGTTGTATATCGCTGCGTCTTTCTTGAAAATATATTAACAAATTTACACAAAGATGATCAACAATGTAATCCATATAACATTAAGTAAACAACTGTAACACTTTAAACAAAGACGAACTGGAAGAAAGAATTTGATTTGTTTTTGTGTGTACAGAGAGCTGTATTTATGTGGCACTCAGTACGCGGTATAGATATAAAAAAATGGGTGGTGGAAAGAATCGGTCGGATGTGGGTGAATGATAAAAACTTCCCACCTACTTTTATTTATATCCACGTCCCGGCCATATTCAAGTTAGTAAATTACGACGGCTGCCATTGCCAACCATTCTTCTAGCTGGGTTATAAATACAAACAGCAAAATAAATAGCTACCCAACCGAACCAACATATACAAAATGGCGGACGTCAGGTGAAACGACTTTTATACACCCCACGACTCCCCTTTCATCATCATCATCATCATCATTCCCCGTCTTCTCCCCCACCTCACCCCACCCCCTGGAGCACTTTTAGAAATTAACCAGGCCGATCAACTACACGCAATTCATCTATATAAAATATGGGGTTTTTAAATAAAAAAAATCCCTAAAAAGTGTTATCTAAGGTGAGCAAACTTTCATCTTTAAAAATGTTCATCACTGAATTATTATACCCAGTGCTGGTTTAAGATACGTGCGGGAGGGGCAGCTGCCCTTGACGCCGTCGACTCGAGAGGCTTAAATTTTGAAGAAAAAATATATAACTTAAAACAGTATTGCTTGAGTTTCACAATTCAGATTACAATTTACAAGATAAAAAAGTCAAAGTGGTCTCAATTTAAATAAAAGACTTGCAAACTATTTAGCCCTTCATTTAAGTTACAGTAGACATATCTTTTTCACCATTAGAAAAGTAATGAGAGGTATGGAAAACAATGCCATTCAAAATGATTGGTTCCCCTATTTTCTAAGGTGAAGTAGAAATATTAGTCAATCTCTAAAGTGCTAAACGCCCTTTTGTTTACATCAATACAATCGACATTCCCGCATATATTAGCTGAAAATCATTGAAATAAATTTTTATATCGATTTTTGGCACATTTTAGTCTTCGAAAATCTTCTGTGGGAGGACACCCCTACCACGACACCTATCCTATGAATCCTTGCAGGGCCCTACTGCTTCACCAAGCCCAAACTTACTGTATTTTGATATTTCATACTGTATTTACTAATTGCATTTGAAATTAAGGAGTTACCATAACTTTTCAAAACCGTATACGAGTATAATCGTATAGTAAGACTTAGTAATCGATAAGAACCAATTGAAGTGGCAAAGAAATTGTGTTAAGAAATCCCATTCAAAATGTTTGCCCCTCGCGCCATCAGGGTTTAAACCGCCTCTGATTATATTGGAATAGAAGAGAAATGCACCGACTATAAGTGATATCAAAAAAAAAAAAAAACGTTAACTAAAATAATTACATTAGACTAATTTTTTTGATGGCCAATTAGCACGTACGATATCATTGAAAAATGCCATTTTCATTGTATTAGTTTTTAGATTTTCCATACAGTGGTATTGTATTGTCACAAATGAATGAAATGACCATCAGTGAAATTGGTCATTTGCAACAGCTGGTTAAACACAAAAACAAAACGTTTCCATTTGTAATGGTGAAGGGATTCATTTCAGTAATACAGTATAACTGTTACTGAACGAAACAGAACGCAACTTTTATCGGGAAAAAACTCGCCATTAGCGACACCTACCGGTATTAAATGGAAGCTGTACACCATTACATCACCATACAGTCCTAGACAAAAGTCTTGAAATACCAGCAGCGACCTGTAATAAGTTAAACATAAAAACACAAAATTTAGTAAGAAAATTTTTATTTCAAAACATTCATATTATTATACCAGGTAACGTAAATACTAAAATACGTCAAACTAAAAAAAAATCAAGATTATGCAGTAAAAATGCACTGTAAAAACGTTACGTCACAGAGTAAAACCAATTTCATTAAGATAAATTTGGTTACCACTTGCCAGATTGGCCTTATCATATATTATACTTCAATACTTAATGTACTTAAAATTAAGTCTAGAGAAGAACCCCGATTTTCCGGCCTTCAATGTTTTCCGACCGATTAGTATTGCCGATTTTCCCTCAAATTTCCTAATAGATATTGCTCATTTGATATGAATTAACGTTCTGTAAAGCTCAGTTTTAAATATAATTTTTTGAATTCAGCTAGGTCTACCGTGGTGCCACCAAATTCGACTGAATTATAGGGATAAAACAGTATTGTACTTAACTGATGAAATAAATTGGCATATTGTGATGTAACCTCAAGTAAATTAATGCAAACGACTCGGCCTAAATCTAAAAACTGTTAATACTGCATATTATGAGATTCCTAATTAGCGTCCTAAAATAACTTCGACTTGGTGACCTACTGCATATACTGCCAGGGCACTGCTTCAAAGTGAGTGGTCCCCCTCCCCTAGTGTTTAGCGTAATTACAACAGGCTACTGATGATCCGCAAAACGTTTTGTTACTGTAAATGTGTACAAAAATATATATACAGTGACGCTAATTGAAAAAGTTTATACGGTGTCGCTAATTGAAAAAGTTTATCAAACGCTCTATCGTTTGCGCTAGAGTGACTAGTGATAAACTACTCCGGTTGTAACTTTTACTTGAATAAATCAAAATCTATCCACGTTTAATTAATTTAAATTCAATTACTACCATTATTATAATAAGATACAGTGCACGCACAAAAAGAAAGAAAGAAATGAAGTTTAAATGAAAATCCAAGTGGCCAAAAACCCAAAATAAAGACCAAGCAAAAGCAACACCATCTTTATTATAACGTGCTAAAAGCATTGTGTTAAAGCTAACGTTACGACGTCTAAGCTGATCGTTTAGTTTTCCGTACGTCAAGTCACCATCTCTCTCCCCCCCCCACCCCCCCCCCCCCCCCCCCCCCCCCCCCCCCGTTCCCCCCTCTTTTGCTCCTCAAGGGAGACAAATGGGAAAGGTGGCTGGCTGAGTAGAAGTAGAATAGTAGGAGGGTCACAATTCAACGAAGCAATTATTTATAATGAGAGATGTGGGTTGGCGAAGAAAGGAGGAGAGTGAAAAAGCCACGTTAAATGTTCCCTCGCTCGCCATTATAATAATAAAACGAAAACTACATACAGCTAGCTACAGCCGTGCCATGCACACCAAATACGACCAATGCGCATCATTTCCACTTTAACATCCTTTTATTCCTCCTTCCCCCCCCCCCCCACTCATCCCATCTCTACTTCCACCTAAAGGCCTTTTCCACTGACTTGTGAAGCCGTGAGCTACAAAATAAAAAATATACACAACTTCAATAAAAAAAAATATAAGCGACTAAAGCTCGTTATCTACACTACACCTACAGCGTACACAGGTGGACAACACAAAAAAAATGAGTATTTTTTTCGAAATTTTTTTTTCATATCCAGAACAGTGGCTCTCAAAATGTGGCACGTGGTAACATTGCGTCTATGAAATTCAATTTTGTGAAAAACGCCGACTATATTATTGTATAACAGCTGTAAAAGTTTTGTTGATTGAAACAGTTTGATGTTCAAAATAGGAAAAAATTCTCCAAACAATGTACAAAAAAATGCACCCAATTTTAGAAACTGACTAAAATGAGTCTAAAGTCCAAACTAAACTTCGGAATCTCCCATCTTTTAATAATGACTACAGTTCTACCGTTTCAGTGTTTTGCGCTCGTAAATTAAAAATCAAAAAATTCTTTCCAAAGTAAAAACACAAATTATAATAAAAGATTTTTTAAAACAATTTTGTTTCATTATGACACGCTAGTTGCAGCTCCCAATTATATGACAAAATGAGATCAAATAAATCTCTTTATTTACCGACGACAATCAAAACGTCAACAGCATTGGCGCGTACTTCATACTGTAACTTAAGTCATCCTACCAGCCTCTTAGTTCTGTCCAATAAGAAACTAACATTTCCACAATCCATCTTGCATTTTTAATAGTTTTCCACTTTTTTTATCAACGCTAAGTGCTATGTGTAAATTCAAATTTGGTGTTGCAAGTACAGAATCACAAGGCTAAATGCAACAATTAAGTAGTATACTAATATAATTATAATAAAATAAATATTTATAAACATCAACTCCAAGTGTTACAATCTATGAAATGTGATCCTTTCTTAAATTCGTGTAATTATTGTAATTACCGTAGTTACCAAAATAACCAATGTCAATTTGTTAACACTATTCAATTGTCTTGTTATATCGTTAATAAATTTAATCATCTTAATTTAATCACCAACATTTTTACTTAAATTAGCTTCTTTAAAATTTGATTAACCCACACACTGAAGTCCTAAACTCAAACATTTGTTTACGTGTTAAATAGAGAAGCCCCACTGACCGTCAACATAATGACATGTACTTGCATTATAAACAAGCTAAGTTAGCTTCTAGCAAATAGAGTCGGAATAGCAAGAAAGCGTAGCTAAATGATGGATGTAAGCAGTGTCACCTTTTACATAATGTAGATTTCACGACTAAGCAGAATCAACGAGGCGTTACGACAAATTTAATTGAAGACCCAGCTAGAAAGGCTCTTTTCTTAAACTTTTCAATGAAACATCCACATACAGTCCTTGTATACATAAAGGCATCTAGTGTATTGACATGTAGTTGATGGTTTTTTTTTCTTTGTGTGGTATGTGTCTATGGACGACCATGTTGGATAAATAGATGGTTTGTGCTTGGCATCGATTTTTATTAAGCCTCCAGTAAAATAAATTCATGTTTGCACTCGCTATTCTCCAGGGGAGCCAAGGATAGGATTTCTTGGAAATCCACGTGGGATCTTAGGAATTAAAGGAAAAGAAGGAGAGGGTGGGGTGGGGGAGAGAAAGAAGGCGAAAAAATAGATTAGGATATATTAAAAGAGAGGAAATGCCACGTAGAAATCCTTAAAAACTACGATCAAGGATTCCAACTAAGCTCAACATTCTCAAACACAATTCCACATCGATGGTACAGGTACTGTTACAGCAAAGTTCTCTCCTATCCCTATTTCCCCTTCCCCCCCCCCCACCCAACCACAAAAGACAAACACAAGGAAAAACAAGTGAGCCGTGTAAATCACTAACAGCCAATCACAAATCAACAGTGTCACTGGCTACCTTTATCAACAACTGTCAGGAACTGATACAAGCGGACAAAATAAACTGTAGTATTAAGTTCGCTATATGTCAACATTGTGAATATAGTCACGGATTTACACTGTCAACACTTAAAGAACTTCCAGACTATTGCTCTGAAGTTCTGAAAAAAATGATTCGATGGAACCCGTTAGTTCTAAGGAAAAAGAAAAATATCACCAGACTCCATTGTTTTAATGCAGGCTTTAGTTACCATACCAACGGCTACATCATTTACACTATTTCCCAAGTTCTGTCACTTATGCAACGTAAGTTTGATAAGACAATAATTTCATTGGCCACATATGTATATTTCAATGAATGAATTAAAGTGTTTATTATTTCTGATATTTTTCTTATTATCTTTTCTCGTTTTTTTTTTTTTTTGTCTTGCAAACTTTTGATATCTGAACAAATATCCATATATTAAATTTGATTGTCGATTTCACCATTTCCGAATCGACATTGTGTGTTATTTTGTCTAAAGCAATCAATAATAATTATTAATTCATAACCATGGCCATTATTGGTTAGATTACAATTGACTTTGACGTTACTAACAATCTATCCATCAATTTGGAAATGTTTTAGTATTATCAACTTTATTCAGCTCCTAGAAACTTTAGAAGTCAAATAAAAAATTCTTATACGGCAAATACCATATTCTAAAATACTGTATGTGCAATATTTCTCCATATTATAACCTATCCAAAAATAAGAAAACTCTCATCAAGTTCTTATTACCCTAATTTTAACCTACAAAATTATTATTAAATGCTTTCAACTCAAAGTTGGCAGGTTGCATATCAAACCTATTGCTCCATTTTGCCTGAATGACAATAGCAAAGTATTTAGATAGGCTTTTAGTTGAGATTTGCAACTAAACAGCAACTTAAAGCTCAACTTTTTTTTTTAAATTCTCCCCGATTCACAATACATAGGCGATTGAATTCTGCAAATTGTCAATTAGATTAATCCTTAGCAATCTTTCAAATAAGAAGATGTAACCTGCATTTACTTTTCTTTTTTTTTCCTAACAAATGTTTTAAGATCAAAACCTATAAATTTTTAATCTTTAAAAACACGCAGCATAGAAATAAAAAAAAGTAAATGTAAAGTCGCTGTTTTAATTATGTATTGGTAAAAATCTCAGTTTTCCGTTTTTTACTTTTATTCTTCAAACGTTACAAACAACAAAAGTCGAAAGATAAAAATGCTTGAAAGTCGTTAACAGTGCACACAAATCCAGCACACAGTTTCATTTCCTCTTTTTAAATATTTGCCGTATAAAAGCAAAACTAAAAGAACGAAAGAAAAAACGCAAACAAAAGTGAAATTCATTGGCAAATAGAAAAAAAAATCACCTCAAAACGCGGAGAAAGCGTTAATGACTTATGAATAATTAGTGAGCAGCAGAGCCCCAAAGTTAAATTGAAAAAGTAGATTCTTCCTTCTGTCTATCTCAATGTGGCAGCCACATGAATTATCTATTACGCAACAAACGCATGCGCACACCATACACCCACCTCAGCTGATGATGTCACGCAATACAAAAGCTCTTATTTAGCCATCGATTTTCCATTCCTTTTATTTTTTACATTCTCCCCATCCCCATACACAAACACCCCCATTACGTCACACACTATTTCTACTTCCCCCACACACGACTCCACCAATCGATTGCCCCATCCACTTATTTACTATTTTTTTATTTATTTATCTAAAGGGTTTTTTTTCTCTGTTTCTTCTTTTCTCCAGAACGATGCTATGAGAAGAACAACCCGTCATCTTTGGGGGTGATAGAAAATAATTCTTTCATACGTTCAAATTCAATCCCACTTAACCACCCACATACAAACTTTGAAATGTCTTAAAACGACCAGAATACGGTAAAATCAAAGTTTCAGCAACGTAACGTTATACTTAATACACTATAACGCTCTGTTATGTGACTATTGTACACGTACCGTACAGAAAAATATTTGTTAAAATTAATTTAAGATCAAATTATACCGGGCAACACTGTTTCTTACATTGTCAATAAAGAAACGAGACTCAATCTTATCAGTTCCAATTGCCATTTATCTAGTCCTTGGGGGAAAAAAAGTGTTCCAATCGAGAAAATCACCCAGTACACACTGAAACATGAAAAACGGCCTATGTTTCTTAGAACTGTAGTCGACTTTAAGTTTTATATAAGTATAAGTTAGAGTTTAAGCGGTGCTGCCTTACGTTTGGGTGGAATGTCACTACATTTCCTTCACTTAACCCTATCTAGCATACACAGCACCTAACAATCAAGCACATCACCGTTCACCAGCGTTGTATGCGAGTGCAAGGTGGATGGAAATCGATGGATGTGGAGACGACGCCTTTATTTGACAGAAAACGCCGATCCGATTGTTCAACGATTGCGGAAATAATTCACAGGAGGCGACGTAATGAGTGAGTTCGAACACGGATTTTCAATTATATATAAAATTCCATCAAAAAGATGAGCAGAAATGAGGGTTGTAACAACCAAAGTACAAGTATCTTTCTTTTCCCTCTTCCAGTCTTCTTGCAAATATCTTAACAATAATTAATAATTTAAGTCTGAGGGGCTGATCGATGCCCTTTTTACACGTGGTACGCATGTGCAATTTGGGTCTTAGCCTTTTCATGCTGACGACGCATATGTTGGAAAATGGGAACTATTATAATTAGTTACGTCATTTCACCACCGTTGTTTCTTATCTGATGAGATAAGAAAGACTGGCAAGGTCGACGTTAGTTTGACCCCAAATTACGCGCCATACTTTTACATTATACCCCACACACTTTTCTCTTCTGAGCATCTCTCTCTCTGTAACATTATTATACTGTACTTCGCATTTGGTCGTAAAGATAACCTTAAGGGCAGCAATGAAGTTAGTTTAAAATTTAATGGCGTTACCAATTCATATAGTTGAGTTAGAAGTTGTTAAAAACTTTTTCAAAAACACCAAAATACGCTGTAAAGATGGGAACAAACGGTGTGTTTAACATATTTCCATTCATTTTTAACTTGTAATTTATAACGCATATTAATAATGCAGTCATTAAATATCATAAGGAATATAACTCTCACTTTGTACTTTTCCTTTCGTGCAAAATAATTATTACTGCTGTGTTTATGTTTCAATTTTCAATGTATGGCTTTTAAAGTGGCAGCTGCTGCAATGTCCTTTTAAAATCCACTTCAATCAACAAGCAAAATAAAAAAAAAATCAATAGTCAATACTAAATAAATATTTTCTCTAAAAACAACAGATTGCAAATATTATAAAGTTTATAAAAAAAATGCCTTCGAGACTCTTATATCATATGCTATATTGGGAGTATGTCTAGGGTATGAAAAACGTCTGATCCTTCCTGTGATTTGAAACATCAACTTCGAAGTATGACGCCCTCTGGCATTGAGGTCGGTGGCTTCAATACACATTCACTGCTATGGATACAAAATTCTCCGTTTACAAGACTCAATTTTTGGCTACCAAATCTAAAAATGAATTTTTAATACAGTAGGATGAGTAGATACAATTATTTTGATCGTGAGTACTACAATTTGTCAACTTTATTCCATGCCAACTAAAGTAAAATTGCGACGATTGTCAAATATAATACTGAAATTTAGCGTGGCCACTAGTCATTGGACGTCAATGTCAGATTTTTATATATGACTCAGTTTTGCTGATGCTACAAAAATCATTTCAAACTTATTGAATTCTTATTATTGAAACTTCTATAGATTTTCAACGTTTTCTTATAATCTAAATTGTTTGAGAAACCGAGGTGGCTCCGTCCCCTTCGGATATCCCTTGCATTTCAAAAAGTGTAATTTATCAACAGTGTAAAATGAACCTGAGAAAATGAAATAAAAGAATCATATAAAGAAATCTATTATATCTTAGAGTACCACAGGGTGACCACTTTGATATAGACAACTGTTTGTAGTGATATTTGAAAAGCATTTCCATCCGACGTTTACGATGCATAGAGGAAAACATTAAAAAAGCGGAAATGAGTGCGGATGTGACTTCATGAGCAACTTAAGTGTATGCCAATAAACAATACAATAACTTATGTACAGTAAGTCACTAACAGTAATAAAAAAATGTCATTAAAAAAACAAAAGTAAAGAGAAATTAGTGTTAGTCTAAAAAGATAAAAAAAATCAATTAAAAAATGATTATAAAAAATTAAATGATTAGACAAAAACTGGTGTCGCCCTTCTCATTATACTGAATAAGAAACTAAAAATATATATATATAAAAAAAACAAAATAATAATAAAAAAAGATTAAAGAAAAACCAAAAGACAAAAACAGTGGCTTTGAACGTCAATGACCACCAACAACCAGAATCACCAGAAGCAAAAACAAACGATAACAAAAGGTCAAAGCTGACGACAGATCCAACACACTAATCGTCAACCTAGTGAACACGGCCCATGGGTACTAAGATAATGACAAACACAGGAAGATGCACAATAAGCTCTTGAAGAAATACTGATAATTAAACAAACGCTCAGTGTCACTAAAGTTTGAGATGTACTGAATTACATAATAATGTAAAGGTATTTCTAAAATTGAACATTTAATGAGCAACGGTATTCAAAAAAATTTAGAAATCAACCTATGAAGCAAGAACTGACAACAACCAAAGTAAAATAAATATAAAAAAACAATCTGGTGAGGCCATTAGAATACATCTATAAACTTTTAGAAGGCACACCTGTAGCTGTTCACGGTCATCCGCCGCACAGAAAAAAAAAGTTATTTTTTTACTATTATAATAATAACAATAATATAAAAGGGAAAATCATTTCAACAACTTCCAAATGCGAAGAGAAGAAAAAGAGAAAGCTTCGAACTTTTTATAAACACCAGTCACGTACTTAACATTTTATTTTGTACTGTGTGGTCATTTATTTCAAAAAAAAAAAAAAAAAATTAAAAAAGAAAAAAAACCTACTACTCTTTTCTGTGATTATCACTCATTCATTGTAGTAGTCACATGTGGCGCCACCTACAGAATGAATTAAAATGAAAAAGCGCTTTCATGGCGGTGCTTTCGGAGTCGCTATCTATCATCAACTTTGCCGCCCGTAAAATGTAATCCCAACGACAGCCGACTTTACTAATCACTTGTGTCGACATTATTTAAAAAAAAAAAAAGTCGCAGCTTGTACTTCTCCGCATTTTCACATTAATTATATTTCTCAAAAGAGAGAAAAAGACTCATGATAGAAAAAAAATCCGCAACCTACAATGCAATGTGGTAACCTTATTATTAAAAGACATTTCAACACTATTTTTTAATAAGTTATTTCTTCTGAAAATTAAAGACCCATCAGTTAATTTAATCTCAATACTTTTAAATCTCGCTTTTGTTTTCTATCTTTTCGATACAAACTCTATAAGATAAAAATCTTAAGAATAAGAAAACTTGTCTATCTCGCTCATAAACATTAGTTAAAACATCAAGTGTGCCAAGTAAACATCAAGAATGCTCATACCACTGAATTTACAGAGGATCAAATTAAACGAGTCCTATGTTTAATATGCTAATCGAGCACATAATCAAAGAATTCTAGAAAATAGCGATCATGTCCATGAGTCCAAGACATGCAGTGCCATTTATTGGTAACTATGAGTATGTAAGGTATGCCGATGCATAGGGGCCTTTAGACGTTATGCAGTACCGTATTCATGCTATATCAGAATATATTTTTTCAAAACAATTTAAACAACAATTTTCTCCGTAGACTTCAGCTACAGAACTAATAACTATTATATGAAAAGTGGCCACACGTGTTCTGTGCAATAAAACGCATAAGACCATAGAAAAATATAATTGCAGTTAGACTAGAGGTGTGTTGATTTAACGTCACCATGTCACTAATATCACTGAATTTATACGTGCATTTTACAGGTATATCATTACACAGTATGACATAAAATGAAGCACCAGTCGTCATCACCTCTCTCCGAAAGTTTGAGCGATCACACGCCGTACAGGTGTAAAGTGCAAATCATGTTTTACAGTATGTATACTGCACATGCACACGGCATACAGAGTAGATTTTCAAAATTGGAACACTATTTACACTATTTTACAATGCCCATAAGGAAACAAGAGCAGATCTTATCGGTTCTAATGACTATTTTCCTGTTTCTACCGTCCTATATTAGAAAAAAGTTTTTTTTCTAATAAAGAACCAGTCAAAATATCTTCTGCTCAAATGACTATTTCTTCCGTTTCCTTTTTCCAAAGTTAAAAAAAAGTCACAATAATAAATCGTAACTACATATTATCAGTTTCAATGGCGATTTGTCCCGTTTATTTCTCAACATAAACAAAAAAGTATTTCATTTTGGAAAATCACCCGGTATAGACTAGTATATAATACTATAAGGTGTAGCACCCAATTTAATAAAAGGCAAATATTTAGCTAAGTAAACGCCTGTGTTGTCGTCGACGCCGCGATTATTTCA
Organism: Helicorthomorpha holstii; assembly: GCA_013389785.1. Taxonomy (NCBI): domain Eukaryota; kingdom Metazoa; phylum Arthropoda; class Diplopoda; order Polydesmida; family Paradoxosomatidae; genus Helicorthomorpha; species Helicorthomorpha holstii. Next base: position 13,958,420 of record JAAFCF010006680.1, read on the forward strand.
CACCCTTTGCACATTTCAGCCCTCATTCACCTCCATTTTAATTCACATCTCCACCCCACATCATTTCGATGTGACGTCATTTACTCCCTTATTTCTAATTCACTTCTCCAACACTCCCATTCAAAATGCTACATCCACCCACTGGGTGTTTAATCTCACTGCCGACTGAATAATAACCTACACTATATGCACTTTCACAACAACAAATTGCGCTAGTATTTTATATATACAATATTAGATCTCATCCCTTTCCTCTCTTGCAAACCTTTTTGTTTTGTCTTTCAACCCCCATCACCACAAACTCTTTTCTTCATCTCTCCAAAGTACAATGCAATTCAGGCAAACGCCTCTTCTTAAAACGCAACCAAAAAAAAAATAAAAGAAAGAAAATGAAAGTACAAAAAAGATAAGAAAAAAAACTTCACACTCTTTCGTAGTTATCAAATTAATTTCATCGTGGCACACAACACGCTGCTGCGCCTCCTAGCAAACAAATAGTCGATAATATGTACAGTACCCTAGCTGTACATTATAATATACCGTATAACAGTGCAGTGAAAACGCAATGAGAAACCATCATGTTGAGAGAAAATATTATATTAATGCATGCAACGCCATCTGATGACACGTTTTGAATACGGAATAATGTTCACCAAAATTAAATCGACTTCACTGAAGATATTTTCAAGTGTACTGTAACCACTATTTCCATACAGTTTAGATTTTATGTCTCAATCAAAGTAATTTTTTCAAATTTTTATCAGTATTAAGTACTCAATGGCAAACTTGCCACTTGTCGAAAACCCTTTAGTAAATGTCTCTTTTACATATAGAATTTTTTTAAATACTGTAATCTTAATTACCGGTACAATTTATTATTGTATTTAACTTCTAAAATGTTCTAGAAATTTCCCAAATAATAAAGAATACAGTATTATCACTATTTTATTTTAAATAATCTACTCTTGAATTTACAGTGGCGATCAAATTATTCGAAGTAAGCCATTAAAACTATAAATTTGTCATTTTTAAGTCATGTTAAACTCCTAACTGAATTATAATTTTATTATCAATAAAGAAACAAGACAAAATGGCATTTATTTATTGCTGTTAAAGAAACTACTATACCAAATGGTATCGATTTCAGTGAAGATTTGTCGTGTTTCTTCTACTTATAAAAATACTAAAACTAAATGGCATCCGTTTGAATGACGATTTCTCATTTCTTAATTGATAATATAATATATTTCGAAGCTTTATTATAATATAAAAACAGTACTTGATTAAGTTAAACGTGTTTAATGTAGTTAAGGCAGTTAAACATTTATGTATTGTAACCGCTAACTGATCCCTGTGTTGTGTATCTTCGGTCATGTTTTTTGACATGTGGGCGTTTTTTAAATGTTTTGATCCACAGCTTACGCCATGTACTAAAATTATTTTTTATAACTTAAGAAAATGATAAGCTAATTAAATAAGATCAAACCATAACAATTAAGACAAGCTAAACAATCATATGGGTTACCAAAACAATTCTGCATTGCATCCATACCGTACGTTAAAAGCTTTAAGCCCAAAAATAACAGGTAGCTGATCGATTCCGCTCTAATTTTATGCAATTAATACATACACAGCTGATCCAACTTTAGTGAGCATAATATTGCTCAGTTGATTCAAAATGGTTACATAAGTTACTGTAAAGCAAATTGCTATACGATGATACAAACTAATTAAAACAGCTAAACAATTCACTACATGCTACATTGTCTGACAATAAAGCCTATACATTATCCATTTCTATTAGTATTTAATTAATCGATTTGATAACTTACATTATACTTCTAGATTCCATCGCTCCATTTGATCAATAATTTGGCATTGTTGATGAGCACTGACCACAAAATGACGCCATAATTTTCATTTGACCGCGAAATATTTTTTGCTCAGTGTAGATCATGTCACAGAGCACTGACAAATTAAGTAATCGTTTACACCTAACGCCATCGTCAGATTAGTTAATGTTAATGCAAACGGTAATAAAATTAAACATTTGGGCAGACACATTTCCAGCATCGGTGCTGAAAGACCGTTGACTCGCTCCATTTCACAGTAAATTGATTCTACTTAACTGTATTAAACATGGAACACAAACACCGCACTTCCTAAAACTGTTCATTAGTCAATCAATTATATAACATTTACCGGATAAATATAGCTAAAAACTAATCACAAAACCCCACAAACTCTCCTTCAAGCGACATCATGCTTATTCGCCGTATGTTTACTTTGCTACCAACTGATGGCGCTGCGACGCCACACATTCTAGAACAGTATTATACAGTAATACTGTATCATTAATTCAGTATTGGGTGACTTTTGGTTCACAAATTTAGAAAATAAATTCAATTTTTATAGGATATATACAGTATATCACGTTGTTACTTTGAAAATGCATGTTTTTACCTTTGCATAGAATTTTCACTCGTGCACTACTGCTTTCTATTACTATATCATCAGAACGTCAAAGTTCGTAATATGATTGTGCTCCTATTAAATCCTAAATGTATTAAACTGTATAAATGTTAGTTTTAATAAATGCTGCCTTCTTGTCAATTTCATTTTAGTATCATAAAAGTAATAGATAAACTTTTATGTTAACGAACAACAAACTTCAACCTCTTCGTTAACTTAAAATAAATTTTGACAATTATTTTCCATTTCAGATTTTTGAAGAGATTTATTCGTATTTCCGACGAATACAGAATTCTAGTATACATTATGCAGATTAATGCCAATAAAAAAGCATATTTTTACAGAAAATTCACGTATCAAATACAAAATAATCATCAAATTACTACTGTTAGAAAAACAACGAGAATAAAACGTTCTTTAACGTACCAGTAACTCAGATGTCCAAGTTTTCAAACTGCTTATAAACCATTTTGCTAAATCCAGCAAAACTTAAAAAAGAAAACTGTACGAGTTTAAGTATTTTTACCACAACGCACGTAGAAAACCAAGTGAGTTTAACCAATTTCCACTACACATTTATAAAAATTAATAGTTACAGTATGATAATGGTACCATAATTTGCAATACAAAGTTTTGTGGAACTATGAAGAATCATTACAAGTCTTATTCGGCACTCCTTGTTGAAGAATAACAACCATGTTCACAATGAAATCATATTTACATAAACGAATGAGGTAGTAGTAACAACTGGATCAAACAGTAATTGAACATTTACCACCAAATACAAAACAAGTAATCGCTATGAAGCTTAGGAAGAGTTACTGTATTTGAAAACCAATGTTGTTAAATATAAAATGTCTTCTAAACTGGGAGTGAGATGGTGACAGCAGATCAAAAAAAGTTTACATTAAACTGAAATGAGATATCTTAAATGTGTTTCAATGTTGTCGTTTTTCTGAAACTCAAATTTTAGCTTGATACATACAAGATTAAAAAATTTAAGTAATGACAAAATGTGTGACATAAATCAAAATAAATGTGGATGTCAACTGCAATATTTTCTACTAACTAAAATTGAGGAAACATGCACTGATTTATTACCCAACAGTCACCTAACTCAGTTAAACTCGTCAGGTATGTGTACCAAGAGCAAATTAACTCATCTCAAAACATCATTAAAGTAATACACAAAATATGAGCTAAAACAACTTTGTGTTGTTAATGTATAGCTTAGTAATGGATAATTTGACTTCTATATCCAAAGTAAATGCTGACAACACATTGCAAATCCTAGTTATTATGTAAATATAACATGTTTTACTTTTACAATGATATATTCACAAGATGCTACCACGCTTGATAAGCTTAACATTAAAAAAAACATTGGCTGAATCACTTGGCGAATTCTACTGTAATAAGCGAATATAACTAATCAGCAAATGAGAAAACAAAACAATGATAATTAAAAATAATGCATGTTTGAATAAGGAACTGTTATCACTTAGAAAACTAAAAACCCAAATTTCCAATAATCTCCAACATCTTCAACAATACTGCAAATAGTGAGAAAGTGCAATCATGTAGCGTATCTCTTGGTCCATAGTCTGGCTATGCGATCGTGCTCTTCACGATTTTGTAAATACTGGGTAGCAATACTTCCAACAAGTGGATCAGCTAAAGATAGAAACAATAATAATTATTAGTACTGTGTAACGTTTGTTGTCAGCACAACGTTGACGTTTATACTAAAAAGCGTCTATACTAAAAAGCTAAATGTTGCTTTTTAAAACTTAAATTATTGAACTCGATTAGCAATGTAGTCAATAGAAACTACATTTTGAGTTTCATAACCTAAACGTTACCTTCGAGTATTGCAACATAGCAAAACAGTTCAAGATTCTTTTCTTACCAGGGTTGCAATCAGTTAGTAAACTGCAAATCGACAAGAGTATTTTGGAGATGGTTAAAGCAGGCGACCAGTTGTCTTTTAAAATGTCTAAGCATATCACTCCTTGACTGTTTATATTACAGTGATATATACGCGTACGAAATGTAACCTATAATTGTAAAACAATTCATAATTAGCCACCATATGAAATTATGCAAACTGGTATTATAAGTAACACGCGAAAGGAAACATAAAAAAACTTGCCACTTAAAACTTTTACTGTAAATGAATTATATTTTGCTTTTGTATAAAAAAAAGAAATTTACAGGCTTCCTTTTTTTTAATTTAACCTTTATAGAATTCTAATAAATAAATAAACAAAAAAATCAATGGTATCATGAAATTAGTTTTGATTGGCAAGAACTCAACATTTCCTTCATACAATAATATAAAATACCAAAATTTTAATAAAAACGGTACTTACTTTTGGTGGTTTAAACGGATAGTCAGGGGTAAAATGAATATCAAGAAAAAATACTCCTCCTTCATAGACCGACCCTGGAGGACCAAGAATAGTTGAAACCCATTCGTATAAATTATCACCTTTGGGACCAGCACTAAAAGTTAAAAATATTAAAAATGCATTAGTAAGCACGATTACAAATTTAAAAACAAGCATTCCAACATTCTAATTTTAATAACTTGATCCGTACAACTAAACTAATTTGGTAAAATAATTAAATTAATCAAGATGGTTTGCCGGAGTCCTAGCAAAATTTTAAGAAGAATCGACAGTAAAACAATTACATTTTCTATATTTTATCCCACAGTCCATAGTCTAATGAATGTAACGTGTAATATTTTCCCAGAAATTAGATCAAATGGTAAAATTCTCATCAATCAATTCGAACCTAAAACTGATGTCTGTAAACGTCGCGACTACTTGGCAAAAGACAACACCATGAAAGGAATATTTAATAATTTGTTTCATCCAAGATGCTGCTAGATTGACTACAAACAACTATCTCTCCAGACCGAAACGAAATCTGATCTCAAAACACAGCTCGTAAGAATAAACTTTACAACGCATTACATTGTCACGTTGCCTTCTCCTATTCCCCAAAGAAACTTAGCAAATCGATAAAAAAAGAACGTAGAAGACAGGAGAAGATAACATTGATCAATATATTCAAATAAATTAATGCCGTTGTGATTTTACTAAGAAAATTTCATACAACTACTGAAAAACTTGGGAGTTTTAGCACGATTTTTAAAGATCAAATAATAGGCCAACAAAAAACATTAAGAATAAATGGGAATGTAACTTAGGAGAATTTTTAAAAAACCTTATACGGCATTATAATTGCTCTACTGGTAACTCTTGAAAATTACTATAATTACTTCATAATTTTAAAAGTGTAACACGACGTTAATTTTTTCCTTTGCATTTAAACTCGGCAACATAGTCGTTAATACACTTCAATCGAATCACTCAAGAATTACATGGTTAAAATTAAAAAAACTTTTACTTTAATTTGTCTTTCGTTTTACTCGTGTCTTACTCGTGCAATATCACAAAATTAAATAGTATTACATTCCATTCTCGGTTTCAATCAATTATGCGGTTAACCTCATAACATTCCCTGTTTGTGAACATATTGTAATTCTAAACATACGACGACCCCTTCAATTAAATACTATAATTAAATAAATGAGATTATTAACCCAAACTAATGAGTCCAAAGAAAACAACCATAATTATTATCCGTAGAGTAATACAGTACAAGCCATAAATTATAATCAGTTAATAAATAACGAGAATTGATATCCTCTTTCTAGTTTAATTTTAAGTGATGGATAACGGTACTCCTCATTATTTTCACTTAAAAACAAATATTGAATTAAAAAATATAATATCGTATACCGTATGTGATATCATAATTCAACATAAAGAAAATGATTAAGAAATAATAATTCGTTTGCAAATAAACGTACATTAGGATAAAAATATAAACATTTGTGTGGTTATTTACCTGCAATTAGGAGGAGGATCCAAAGTTATCTCTGCCAATTCTTTCTGAATTCTGGTTACACAATATTAATTTTGGGTTTAAATAAAATACTCAGTTTAATTTTATCATAGTAAAACTAATTTAGTATTTACCGCTTGGCGCTGGTGCTCATCGCTTTCGATACTTTTGAATTGACTTTGGGCTCTTTTGGTTCTTTCACCTCTCGTTCTTGAGCTTGCGAGGAGGCCGGATTGCTACCGTTAAGCGTTCGCCCACCTCGTCCAGAACCGGATGGACCAGCTTTATCAGAGTTAGACATGGCCGTATGCTCTAAATTAAATAAAGTTCGATATCTTAACAGCGAATTCGGAAATAATGAACCTCACTTATCAGTAAACTGTTTTAACTAAAAATCCGCTAGTATTACATACGAGTCGTTTAAGGAATTCATGGATTAATTCACATTTTCAAAAATAAATGAGTTATACATGTATTCATATGTCATTCTTGCATATCTACCTAACTCAACAGAGACTTTTGTCTCTACATCAATTTTTGACCCGAAACGGCCCCTACGTAAAAATTTAACTTGCTTGGGCCTTATGCACCGCTTCAAATTTACCTCTAAATACTGTATCTAGAAATCACTTTTGTTGAATTTAATCCACTTTGATAATGAACGATTTATATATTTGTTCATTAGAAAGTCATTCTTACATCTTCTGTATTCAAATCTTATTGCAATAATTTCAATATTCACTAACAAATTATGGTTGGCACATAACAATGATACAACTTACAATTATTTGAAGCGATATAACTTACAGCATCAAGTAAGATTAAAATATTACTACCCGGTACTATAATATTTCTCTCATAAATCCTGTGCTTCACTGTGTATTATAAGAGCTTAATAGGCGTTAAGCACAAGCTAAATTGTGTCAAAATGCCAAATAAAAGCTGCTTTTTAAAACGTACAACCGTTTTCCAGTAAATCAATATCGCTTCCTGTCACAGTTAAAGAGTTTAATTTAAAATAAGATTTACGTACAGTATTAGATGATTGAAATTTAATTCAATAACACATGACTTGATGCAAGACGGTAACGGATACCATGATACGAACAACCAAACGTTTAATTAAATTTATTGACAAAAACTTCATGTGGTGATCAAGAAAGGAACATATAATTATTATGGAAGATACCAGAAATAATAATGTCAAATTACTTTAAAAATAAATTACAGGCAATGAAAAGCTTATTCTTCAGGTTTTCAAAGCATAAATTTAGTAATAAAAAGGCAATGAAATTGCATGAATTCTAGCAACATTTTCAACTGAATTTGCTTATTGTAAATTGAAAGTAATTTGATTAAAGTGATGAATAGTATTACATCGTTTAACATTAAATAAGTGAAGCGCCTGTTTATCGCCAAATTTGGCAAAATTGTAATTGCGATTACAGTATAAAAATCCATTTGCATTCATAATTGCCATAAATGTGGCATGTTTTTGCCAGGTAAAGTCTTAAATGCAAACACAGCTAGATGATGTTACAGTATATAACTATAGATGTACATTATATAATAAACCGGATGATTTTCTAAACTGGAACACACTTTTATTTTCTATGACAAGAAACAAGACAAATATTTATTACTGAATTATTAAATCAAATTTAGTCTCGTTTCATTTCAGGCATTTTTTCATCATGGCAAGAATAAAAAAATAGTCATTAGAACTGGTGAGATTTAGTCCTATTTATCTATTGACAAGTTAAAAAGAGTTAAAAGAAAAGCTAAAAACAGTGTTCTAACTTAGACGTCACCCGGTATATGGGAAAATCTGAAAGGGCTTATACTCAATGACCCTTCATAAACAAAAATAGCCTCTACTAATACTAAACAAGCGTGTTTGGCATCTGCTAAAACTGTCATAAAAACTCAACGTAAGAAAAATAACAGATTTTAGTTTACAGTATAAGCGGATAAAATCCAATGTGCCAGTAACAACTAACAAGTTGCGACCCTCACAAGTCAAAAATGACCCCAGAAAAAAAAAACCTCCAGACATGGGTAGGGTCTGACCAAACAATCGGAAATCTCGTTTAACTATTGTTATATCACATTCACCTTTCAAATAAAAGATTACATTCTATTATGCAAGCAAAATGAATTAAAATACTAGCAAAACTTATATGCAACTTTATAGTATTATTGTAAACTGTACGTCACATACAAGCAAAATAGTTGTGATTATGGTAATGGTATCAATTTCTCTGCCACTTACTGAATTTAATCAAAAATCAGATAACATCGACAGTTTAATTTATTATTATTCTTAATTGGTTAGGTATCTGCAGTATAATTAAAACATCTACCCATTCTAAAGGCAAATTTGAATTCTTAAAGTTTCCAAATGTAATTACATTGATAATCCGAAATGGATGGAACCGAGATCCCCTTTGAATTATAAAAATCTGTGTCATATATAAATATATCGTATGGCAATTCAGGATTAAAAATCGTTTCAGATTGAAGAGAAATCATAATAAGATTTTGAAAATTAGTAATACTGTACAGTATGCATAACATTAAGTTTGAAGAAAAAGATAAACACAGTATTCATTATTACAGATGAATTAGTCTAAAAGTCAGTGGGTTTTCCACAAATATAAAACTCAAATTAATTGGGGTTATTAGAGCTCGGATTCCAGTGTCTTCACTGCATTAAAATCAATCAAACAAATTTTGTACATGTACTCTTAAAGAATCAATTTAGCCAAACAAGGCAAATCACGGTTAGTATTTTCTATTGAGGCTTTAAATCTAAACGTTTACTAGAATAATAAACTATACAACTTTAGTATCGGTTGTCTTTAATTATTAAAAAAAGAAAGTAGTTTAACATCATTTATATTTAAAACACACTACGATTTTCACTTAAAATTACTTTTAATTATTTATCAATTATCAGCAACCAAAATCACCGATTTGCTTGTATTTATTTGGTGGTCATACCAGTTAGTGATTAAAGTCTTACCATTAAATTCCTTACCATTTTCGTATCACAATAGCTCTTATTAAACGACGTTAGATTAATAATTGTCAATTATAACATTGATTAATGTAGCTAACATAATATAGTCAACATAAATCAATGTAGAAAATTGCAATTTCGCATTGAGCAAATTTATACAAAAACGATGTATGCTAACACATCATAACGTATTAAGAAATAATTAAATAAATTAAAATAACACACAGTATTATGCAAATTTGAATGTTTTTGTATCCTTAAAATAAGTTTACCAAAAATAATAAACGCACGGTATATTTAACATTCAATAATCGAGCGACTAAGAATTGCACGCACAGTAATTGCTAATGCTATGAGCCTTTGATGCAAATTGAGAACATTATTGTTGTAATATGCAATTAAACGTTAACATGATTGAACCTACAGTAAGTTGAAAGCATTTAAATTGATTTATCACAATGTGTGTAAGTTACTGTACGTATAATAATTTATGGCATAATCGATCATTCGGTTATGTCCCTTTCACTTAATCAATAAATAGCACGCAATGGTTACATACATTTTCCATTATTCCTTAAATGTCAAAAACATTACTCAATTCAAATCTCAACTCATACTTTCACTGCCGTATAAACTAATAACAATTTTGGTAGCATGGTAGTAAATCGATTGCATTCAATCATAATTATTTCTATTTAAAAAAGTGAAACGACTAAACTCAACGACCGAAACATACACACACATACAGTAATCATCTAATACACAGTACGCCTAACTACACTACACACGTGAACCTTATCATAATTGAGAACATTTTCTAAATTAACATTACAAGTGATCATTTTACTTACACACTTTACTAATAACTGGCGATTGATTGAGAGTATTAAGAATAATAATACAGTAAGATCCAGTGGGAAAAAAATCCAAACGTTCGGACGACACACAAAATTCTTTTAAGCTTGTCTCATTATGACTCACTCGTCGCGTCGCCCCCAGCAGACTGGGGGTGAAACACGAATGCAGGGAAGTGTAGCCGAGTTTGCTGTTGTTGTAGCGGCAGCTTCTCTTGGCTGCGTGCTGCTCCCTAAACTTAAGCAGCTGCAACACTATGACTATCACTATGAGTCTATGGCACATTCCCCTCTCACATATTTTACTTTCTAAGAAGAAACAACCATTTTGATTGTATGGAAAGAGAAGGGAAAGAGAGAAAGAAAAAAAAAACACACAACAAAATTACTGTATTCACGGGCGTTTTACCCTCTTTTCAATTTGTGAAATTGTTTTACAACTCTTTACGAGAAAAATTACTATGGTACATAACATTAACATACACGTTAAAGAATACAGACTACATGTATAATGACAGATAAACGACTGCATAGTGCATACTTCAAATTTAAAATTGATAGAAATGTTAACATTCATACGGTACGTTTTAAAGGTAATTACAATATACATAAATAATGTCATATGTGTGAACAAATTGTTTAAACAATGTGCAACAATGCAATTAAATTATGCAAAATTACTACAGTAGAAGTTGCATTCAATTAAAGATGCATAATGCACTTTTTAATTCAATTTTTGCAATGCTGTGAGAGTGTAACTTACAATAATACAGTATACTTCAAGTTACAGTACTTAGTAAGACAATAACAACTGTATTCTTGTACTTTTGTAAATAGAAATCGTAAAGTTAAAATTCTTAGTACAGTAAGATGAAAAAATGCAATTTATAGTGGTTGAAATTTCTAACAGTTAACAAAATTGATCTTTGGGCTTTGAAGTTGTTCCTAATCATTTAAAATTATTCTTCTTGCAAATAACTGCCTGTTTAAAACTTTTTAAAAAGATGTCCAATTCAATCATGCCATTCTTTATTAGATTCAATCCCCTTTTTAGTTACTTTAAAAATCCTATTCAAATAGCACTCGAATTTTAGTGTAAAAAACCTATTTTAGAGTAGCATTTAGGTCTCTGAGAACATCGGCTTGAAAAAAAATTAATTCTATATCGATTGGCTTTAATTGTTGTCACTCACCATTAAGCAAAGGATTTCCGGTGATGATAAAAATTACTTTCACTCAGTTAAAAAATTTTCTTCATCCGTATTGTGAGCTGGACTGCCAAATGTATAGCATGAATAAATATTAACAAGATTAAAAGAAAAACCACTAGTCTCCCAATTTCATCTCTGGCCCTGAAACATGTAGAAATAAGAAATCATATTCTGTAGAATTGTAGGTCGTTAAACCGGAAGTGAAGTACTGTAGTAACTAAAAGAAAAACTTAATGAAAAATTCGAATGAGAGGATATTAACAGATTTTTCTCATTACTTTCCTGAAACAGCCCGTTCAAATCAATAGGCGAAAACATGAAAACAAAAGTCGGAATTTTGATCTTCTGAGTGCATCATATTAATTTAATTTAGAAGCATACATTATAAAAATAAATTGAATGCTGTTATTTTTTATTGCAAAAAAAAAAAATCCTAATTGCTATTCAGAAATAACAAAAAGGCTTGCATATAGAAAACGAACGGTGCGGTACTTGCTGTACATTAAATTAATATAAATTGTATCTAATCAAACTTTTATCGAGGATCGATAAACAAAAAATTAAACATTAACAAGGTCGACACAAGGACCTTGTTCAATTTATTCTTCATCTAGTAATGATTTTTTTTATAAACAAGATGCAAGTAATTTTGAATATATTAATAAAATAGTGTTGGATTTGTGAATGAAATAAATTATAGTACCTTCCAATTCCTTAACCGGTTTGTTGTTATCATAATTGTACGAGTATGCTAATTTCACCAGAAGCAATTCGTATGTCACGTACTAACATTATACTATACCGTTTAAACCTTGTCTTACAGTACATTACTATACTGACCAAGTAGTGAATATTGCATTAAATTTTTTATTTAAATTTGATTTAAAACAAAATTCGCAAAATAATTACGTTACCTTAATGGCGATACTGTAGTCTTGATTCTCCACGTTTCTACTTTAGCCAATAGAAATTCCATTACCGATTTTAGAAATGGACTTTATCGCATAATTCCAACTTTTGACTGCAACTCACGAAACAATTTCAATATGCACTTGTATAAATTTTGCATTTACAGTTTGCTAACAAATTTATTTTTGTTAAATCATAATCATTAATGACATCGCCAAAAATACAGGATTTGTTTATTATTATTAACATTGTAAAGATTAACGCAAAAAAAATATCGTTTGCATGCAAATACTTTTTCCAGCTTTTCATTAACAAAAATACAAAAAAAAAGTTAAATCATCGAGAAAAACCATAAAAAATGACGTGAGCGCAAATCATAAAAAAACGAAATTATAAGAAAACTTGTTTACTACAAAATTAAACAATTGTTGTTTTTTTTTGGTTTTAAAACACGGAGCAAAACGAAAATTATTTTTTTAGTTTTCACTTTTTTGAGAAATTGCATGTGTTTATAAGCCATCATATATTTTGATATGAGAGATTTATAAGTATATACAGCAAACTATACGAAATACATGTCATTTGATGTATACATATAGCTTCTTTTTCTTTGACAACCGACATTTTTTTCTCCAGATTAGAAAAACAATTTGCAAATCTAAAAGTGGTAGTACAATCATAATAATAATTATGTATGATAAAATACACGACAGGCACTGAGACTTAAAACATTTTCACAAGTCTCCTCCAAATAACTATCACCCTGAATTACAAATAGAGAACATGACAAAGACTGCGTTTTTATTTAACAGGAGAAACACACGTATAATAATTATTATCAATTGATTATTTGCAGCAAAACAAAATTCGGTTTAAATCAGCATTATTAACGGTTATGGCGGTTCAAAGAATAAATAAAATATAAATATCCAGTAAGCATAAGTTATATTCATAATACAGCAGTATAACTCACAGTAATTTAAATTTGTAATAATAACTTATAAATCATTTTTATATATAGTAGTAAACCATACCATTTTCAAAACGTAATTAAAAATGACAAATCAATTGATATTTTCTTGTAAAACGACTTTCTAATTTTAAAAGTTGTTAAATTCTTGTTTACCACTACTAAATTTTATTTTAATAACCGCCATAACAATTAATGAAAATCCTGTGTCCTTTAAAAAGTAATTAAAACCATACTAAACAGCATTCAATCTGTATACATGACTGCATTTTTACTTGAAAAAACAAAAATCAAAGTAGGAGAGCAAATCAATAACTATCAGCAATGTGCGAATAAAATTCAGAATAAGCTTAATAACAAAATTGATTGGTTTTCAAATAATGAAATTTGAAAACCTAAATATAGCAATTAAATTCAAAAATAAAAGTTGTTAGACCTTTACCGTTCTTTAAATTAAAAAGAGCTAAACGTAAAATGATATAAACATTGCATAATAATTGTTGACTCTCCCCTTCAGCATTTTATAACTGAAAAAAATATTGTAGCATAATATTATGGAAATAATCAATAAGCTGATGAGATTACACAATAAATGTATTTTTTGGCATTGAGAAAACTAAAAATAAGCTAGCAATTGACTGCAAATACAGTTTAATTCCAATTGATTTTTAAATACAAGTTAATCATTGTCATTAATTATCATCACATTAGTTTATGTGTTAAAGTGTGTGTATATAATTGGTGTGGAGGAGTTGTTATTTAAAACCCCGTCAATGTCCGATATCAGTGTTTTCTTTGTTTTCAAAGAAGACTTTTTTTTGTATTTTTTTGAAGAATAAACATCACAGTATAAGCGTAAACTACTCGTATTACCTGTGCAAAACTACTCATACACTTCACATTTGCTACCCAATCACCATTCACCTGTGTCATAATATCTCACTTATGGAAGTCTATAGTAATTAGCAGAAAGGTTTTTTTTTCATACCTAATTGAGTCGATTCAACCGATTAAAGCAAACAATAGCACCATTCATTCACAAGAGTCAAATTGGGCGTATAAAGAGTGAAAAAAGTATCCGTGTCCAATCATCTGATGCCAAAACTATGATGGATCACATTCTAAATGATAAAAAGTACACAACATACTGTATTAAATTAAGTAATTTCAAACGCCAATTAAGTTCCGATTAGTTTAAAAATCGATTGCAGCAATTTTCAAACAACATATTTAATCATTGAAAATAATTTTGAGTAAAGTTGGTTTTAAATTTAAGTCAGAATTTAGCATTTTAAAAAATTAATTTAGCGTTTTAAATACATCAATTTAGAAAATCTAAATGATTAATTTAGTTTCTTCAAACTGCTAATTGTTTTTTTTTGCTTTTTTAGGCGTTTAATGTAATTCACCTAAATACGCCACATCACTTTCAAATTTCGTCGATCACAATAATTATTTTATCACCACATTACTCGCTTATATAGAAAAATTATTAAAAATAGCATTGGTAGAGAAAACTACTATGATCTTATATTCAGAATTACCACAATGTGTCACCCAATACCATTTTAACAAAATTTCTAAAAGCGATTCCTACAAATGTAATTTTGCCTTTCCTTAATGTCGATCAACATTTGATATTTTGATGCTAAACTAAAATTATGCAAAAATATTATTAATAAAAAAATGTTTATTTAACAATAACTCTCTTGACTTGAAACCCTTTTTTCTCCATTTGTTTTGATCACACAACACACACATACAGCATCCAATTACTCACTTCTTAATTACAAAATGTTCATTCAATTGATTTTACTAATAATTACTGTATATTTACATATAAATAAAACAATGAGCAGACTTGATCCATATTATTACTCTCAACATCAAATGCAGTAGAATTTCAATGTTGCAATGTGATTTTCACTATTAAATCTGATTGACAATGTTAATTTCTGATAAACTATTCAATTACGTGCGTTAAATAGATGTGTCAAATGGCAGTAAACTCCATAGATAATACATCGAAACAAACTTTCACGATTAATAAAGTCGATGGAATGATTTCAACCATTTGCCAACAACATCCAAGTTCATGTAAACTGCAAATCAAAATTCTGTATTAAACCGAATGCAATTTGCTTTTCGTTTTAATAAATTTTAACGCAAACCGAATTCATTACACTGTGGATATTATCAACAACTTTTACCCTTAAATTTTGATAAGAATTTATTCGATATAAATATCTTGACTACTGATAAAGTCACGCAACCAAAATAACGGCTGCGTTTCTCTATGAACACACGTGTTTTTTATGAATTTGAAATTCTATTGAATTATTAACTATTGTTGAATAAACAATTTTGTTACACTAATAAGAGTCTAATTTGCTATTTTAGAGGGCAACGATCTAAATAGATTTATTGGACGTAATTTGTGAATCCTGTATTTGAAATTGTCTACTTTGTGTGCAAATTGATCACCTTGTCAGAAAGACAGTAAAATCTCACTTTTAATTTTTTTTAGTAAGTAATTAAGAACTACTATTTACATACTCACTTGAATGGAGAAACGAGAGATTTAAATTTGATTTCTCGTTAATAAAATTATTTCATCGACTACTGTTGCAAAACAGTTTTTTTTTTGCCTCTTTTAAACATAAAAAACGTTTTCTTACATTTGGCCATTTTCACTCTCCTATACACATTCAGATCCATTTTCTCTCCAAATAAAAAATAATTATAAAATGTCTGAACTAAGCTTAGACTAAGCAACGAAAAAAAAAAATTAATAATCACACAACACACATTTTTCTTTTCATTCATTCAGCTTCACTTCTGCCTATAAATTCCATAAGTAATAAATCAGATCTTATCACATTGCTGTTGTCAGCTTCTAACAAGGTGTTAATAAAGACACGCACCCCAACGTCTTAGAAAAATTGCCACACAGAGTTGCGTGACTTTATAAACACCATTCCTCTTGCTGGTTAGTTTACCAAACGACTAGTTTTCATTAAAATGCCACAATCAGCAGCCTTAGAAGTTAACAAGAGAGCAAAAAATTATTGATAAGATTGAACAGAAAAATTTGGGAATTGTGTTCTTGACATTAAAAATCCTAAATTTAGCATCTTAAAAGTACAAATTTAGTCACCAAGAATATAACAGAGTGCTTCAAAAAGTCAAATTTGGTTATTACGAATACATCTCGTGCTTTAAAAATCATTTTTAGTTACTAGGAACTCAGAAAGTCAAATTTGGAATCTAAAAATTAAATTTAATGCCACTAAAATCAGCTTTTTGGTCTTGCTACTAAAATCCAGGTAAGTAACCCAGACTTCAATAATTTGTATCTTAATTTTTTTTAACACACAACTACCCAAAGCTTTCTATCCAAATATATTTCAATAGTTAAAAAAAAATTATTTTTAGTGTTTTGTTGATCATTTTGTGTAGTAAGAACGAACAAAAATATCCTACTGATCAAAATAAGATTTGTGTAAAAAAAAACCAAAACAAAAACACATGTTAAATATATACATACAAATAGTAATATTACTTAACGGAAATATTTTCATCTGTTTATCAGTCAGTCCTACGCGACGAAAACTGTTTTATATTTAGGAAACCTTTAACTCTTTCGTTTCATTTCCTACACAGTACTCAGGGTACTGTTGAAAACACATACAAAAAAAGCAAACATTAAGTTGGCACAAGACGCGTACTTTTATGCATCTCCTCCTCTTCCTTTTTTAAACTTCGTTCTTCGAAAACACGAGACCAATTTTGTAGCGTAAAAAAATTATTATAAGACTCCTTTTGTATATTTGGTATATTGTCGTTTCATTTTCGTCACACCTGTTTATGGCATCTTCTTACGCAGCACT
Organism: Helicorthomorpha holstii; assembly: GCA_013389785.1. Lineage (NCBI taxonomy): Eukaryota > Metazoa > Arthropoda > Diplopoda > Polydesmida > Paradoxosomatidae > Helicorthomorpha > Helicorthomorpha holstii. Next base: position 13,975,666 of record JAAFCF010006680.1, read on the forward strand.
GGAAGAGCCGATGCCAAACGTTGATTCACCGCCATTTGACACAAACCATGCAGTAAAAACCGAAGAAAAGAAATCATATTACGAGAAAAGGAAATGTTGATTCCAGTTAAGTTAATACGGAAGGAGTGAAAAAAGACATTGAAACTAGATTTAAAAAAAATACAGTAAAACCAATAGAGTCGTGTTTGGTGATGCGTAAGGATTTCAACAGTAGAAATAGAGGAAGCACTAACATCATCAAATATATACATATTTATCAATTTCAACTAAACACAACTTTTTATCATTACATTGTCAGTTGGCAAGTTTTGAACTTTTAGTAACGTAACTAAATTAACACAGAAAAAAAATACTTTTATCAATTTTCTTAATACATCTTAACATTGTGTCTAATAGAAAAGAAAAAGAAATCACGAAATGTACAAATTACGTTATAATTGTATCAAACATGTTAAAGTTGTCACTTTATTAATGTCCACGTTAGGCAAATGCACACAATAAACTGACAACTTATTTTATCAAGAAAAAAATCAGTAATGTGCCGCGCTCACGAAATAATTATATACATTAATACAAAAAAATAAAAAAAAAAAGCAAAAGAAAAAAAAAATGACTGTGAAAGAAAAAAAATAATAGTGAAGAGAAAACAGTGAAGACAGTTAAATATCCATACGAGACATTTAAGCATTGTTGATCGACAATGTCATAATCATCACAAAACTCATTTTAAGAGATTTCCAAAATAAAAAAGAAAAAGATTTTAAGACTTAAAGTCTATAAGAATGTGTGTATGTGTCATCTGGTTGCATAACATGTCCTCCTCTTTCGATTTGTTAAAAAGCCAATCCCTACATACATATCCAGATTCCATCCCACATCCGAAATAATAAAGTTCAGAGGAAGTGCGTACGACTGCATGGCATCGATTCAACACGATGATGTTTTACAGATTCTCTCTTCGTTTTCTTCTTTTTTTTTTCCTTATGACGTTGCTTGTCCAATTCTCACCTTATCATAGGTGCGAAACAAAACGATGACAAAAAACGTACGAACAAGAAAAATATACGTAAAAGGAAAAGAAAACGTCCGAGAGTTCGTCACATGGTGCTTTACAATTTTGTTGTCTCTTAATAACATCAGTTGAGCTACTAAAACCTTCATAATATCCCAAATACAAAGACGATTGTTCCATCCATCGGTCAGGATGCGTAAGGAGAGCAAGGGAAGTCCGCGAATAAATTTACATCTGATAAAAAAAATACAACCCAAAGTCAATCTCACAAATTAAACGAACTATTACATCCAAAGTAAATAAAAGCCATACACATGCTATCGTAAAAACCAGATCCAATCATTCAAATCATGTACCGTATCTACAGTACATAGCAACAACACTGTGCGTTTCAGGTTCAGTCCAGCCCTGCGTTACGTTAATAAAATCTAATCACATCAAACTAATTGCTCGGTCAAATTAATTGATTTTCAAAATTGAAATTGCTAATATAGAAACGAGATTAAATCTTTTAGTTCCAATAGGGTTTTGTCTCGTTTCTTTTCTGTCATAGAAAGTGTTCCAAATTCCAATTTAGAGAATCAACAGGCAACTTATACTATATTTTCATATTGATGAACTTGAATCACTGATAAATTCAAACATACTCAATTTTGAATAATAAAATATTAAACGTAATTAGTAGTGAGACATGCTGAATTATTATATTGGAAATTCTTGCACTAAATCATACATATAAAATACAAAGTTGGCGCTTAAGAATTTAAATATGTTTTAAAAGTTACGATTTTTAAAAGTTACGGTACTTTTTTAATTACAGCTTTTACGCACGATAAAATAATAAATACGCCATGATTAGATTCTCAAGCGTCTGACAACAAACCAAGGTTACGACATGAAAGACAACGTAATTACGTTGGCTGTACTAGCCCCACAGCATGTATTATTAAAGAGTAGAGTTTAAAAGTGATTCTAAAAAACTAAAATGCATAACTCAAATTTCCTCCGAAACAGAAAGAATAAAACGTCAGTTTTGAATAATTTGGGTGGAAAAACCCAGATTTCTTGAAGCTCCAAGTTCACAGACTTTTAAGGGTAGCTTATAGACTTAGAATAAGGTCTTTGGCACAGTGCTAAATGTTCTTAATGGGAAAACATTAGTCCCTGTTTAGCTAAATAATATTCATCTGAAAACCATTTACGACACAGTGTTGCATTCCGATTTCTTACAAGTTAAACTCATAATTTAGTCCTTGACGTTAGTTAAAATGACACACAAAAATATAAATATCAATATTGAAATCCACTCAAAAATGTTGGAGTGGAATGGTACCTGTCATTTATGTGGATGGTGGATTTGGAGTCTGGGAATTGGCCAATAAAGCTAGTGTCTCTGGTGATGCCGCTGCTTTCAATATGGTATTTTCAAATTCCAACTGATTAATCCTTTCCATCAGTTCGGTGATCTTTTCTTTCAGCACATCAACTTCTTCCCTTACTGCAAACATTAGATGACTTTTCACCAAATCCTACACAACAAAAAAAAAAAAGCCAATATTAAACGATATCTATTTAACATTCAGAAATGTTGAAAGACTAAGATATATTTTTTATCAACCCAAACTTACCATGGCTTGTTCAATTTTGTTGTCAATCGCCACTGTACTGGCTCCAGAGGAACTAAAATAAAAAAAAAATACAAATTAGAAACCAAATGTCACACTAAATCAACACAAACAGTACCAAGAAGACAACATTTTTGTAAGTATTGGCCGACGTTACGTTTTATGTACGCATAAACGAAATTTTACTTTCGTCTAATAAAATTTCCTGATCAACTGACTCAAGCCCAACATTCTATAAATCTACCTGTTCCTTACCATTTTATCACAATTCGTATACGTTACATGTACTAATTTAATCTATAACATAACCGATGTAGGTTTGCTTATTCGTATTTACAATGGCACCAAATTACTTTATACCGCTGGACTTAAATATATCTGCTTATCACATATTTTTCAGGTGACTGAGTAAACTTAATACGTCACGTACAGTACACTTATTGTTCGTGGATTCAACTGGAACATTTCACATTACTACCGTCGCCAATGTGATTAACAAAAGGAAAAGATTCATCCACTGGATCATAGATGGTTATGCATAATTTGTGGATATCTGATAACACCTCGACATACAACAGTTCTGACATCTCAAATTCTAGTCCGACAACGCTAATAACACATTACATTGTCATTTTAATTATTCACCATAAAAAGTACATCTACTCCTTTATGGTAGAATTTCAAAGCAAGAAATGGTATTGTCTTCCATTATAAATGCTATCGAATCAAAAACATTAAGGAAAAACGCCCACATACAGTATGTGATAACTACAGGAAACTTTTAAACAGTTTTACGCTCATTAAATTTTATAAGCAACTAAAATATTAATTTCATGAAGTTAATATCAACCTTAGTAGCATTATACATTTTTACAATATAAACTCTGCATAATATTTTATACTGCCACTACTACTGTAGGAGTAATTTAGTGGCGTTGTTTAGCAAGTTTTAACGTGCTTGGTTCTGTTAAATATCTATTAGCGAAACTTATAAAGAATCCTTGATTTTGTTTACATGTCATTATCAAGTGCAAAATCTCATTAATAAAAACTTTAAAAAGACACGTAACAAAATTTAAGTAGGCAAAGGTTAGTCTAAAAATATAAAACTTTTCTAGTTATAATATATGACTATTTAGTAATTCACATAATAAATAACACATGCACAACGACAATTTTAAACCATGTTGTGTCTTCCTAACCATCTCCACGTAATTTATCATTAATATTACATACTCGAACTTTTCTACTGCCATCATTCAATTAAGTTAAAACATTAAAAGTTTACAACATAATTCAAGTGTACAGTTGACACCATTTCTGACATAGCTACGTACTATTAAAAGTAAGAATTTTTCTTGCCAACTTGAAAAAATATTTTAACCCTATATATTTCTCAAAAACTACTTACAAATAAGAAGCAGCCGAATGAGGAGTTCTCGCCATGTTGAAATTGCTATTAACGTCATATCAAACCGCAATGAAGAAAGCAAATACGAGTGCCAAACAACAATCGTCGATATAATAATAGCAATAATGATATAAAACGTCACTGACGACGTCGTTCATCATATTCCCTCAGCGTTATTCAATTAGCAACTCAAGTCAGTCTCTCATTCGATGCATAATGGTGTCATATACAAATTCCATTGCACAAGTCACCAGTGGCACAACTTTTCCATGTCAACTTTTACCATAACGTTTTGCACGGACAGTAGAAAATCTGTTTGCTAAACCTTCCTCTTTTCTTAAAACCAATATTATTTTATGAAGTTTAAGGTTCAAAGTAAATAAAATCTCAGCTTACTTTACATGATTATTATTCATAAACCTATTCATAAGCTAAACTTTTCAGCTGCTGTTAGAATGGAATAGCCGACTAAAATGATAAGTACACGATAAAAGATATCAAGGACGTACTGGTCTTTTATTTCAAAAATAAAGTGTATTATTGCCAATTGATACTCTCTTCCAACCAACTGCAACACACTATGTAAACAAACCATTTATCTACTACGAATTAAGGCGCACCAATTTACTGTATTGTATAGCACCGTCACACAAATTAGCGCAGATTTACAAACAAACAAACAAAAAAAGACTAATAAATATTCATGTCTAAACTAGTCAAACTAACCTTCTAAGTCTCATATGTCACAAATTTAAAACATACTGTATAAGGAAAGGAATCATACAATCAAAATCGATTTTTATAGTCAAATTTCTTAATATAATCTATATGTGTAGGAGTACAGTATCTTACAGTAAAAAACAGCACCAAATTAGACAAAGCAACTCTGCGTAAGATGGGCTAAATTTAGGTTCGAAAGTAGGTTTTGGCTATTCACAATACAAGTCCCCTCTGTTCCCATGCCATGTCACGATCACTGCTTAGTCGGCAAGTAAACATTTTTTGTGAAAATGATCTGTATTTATACATACAGTGTGCACGTTCTAAGCCGTACGTATACGCAGTACAGTAGTATGTATAGAAAAAACACTAACAAACGAGATCAGTGCTCCTCGACCTTGTGTTTCTACATTACACACACTACAAACACCAGCTCACAATAAATAAAAATTTCAGTTGACTAGCTACAAAAGCAAAAATAGCACTTGACGCACCTATATCTGTGAAATATTTTTACTACCCAAATTTAAATAGCTCAACCAGCTCCTAAAAAATTCTTCCCCAGCAAGTGATAGTTCTTCATCAACGACTGCCACGGTTTTACCAATGCAATCTTTTTGAAGCTCAATAGCCTCTTTAAAATCAAAGTTTTGACCAAAACCGATTAAACTTTTGTCAATAACATATAAATCATTTAATTCAATCAATAAACACTTGAACTTTAAAACTGACCATATCAATTTTTAGCATCTGAAGTGCTATCATGTGCAGTGCATGTTTACGTAAAACATAAATAATACATACGTGTTCCTCTGGGACAAGTTTTTATATTAATTGTAAAGCTACACATGTACTTGAGCACATGGCAACAGAGAAAAGCGAAATCTGATCATGTGATCATCATTTGCTTGCCCACTTGGGAAACATTCAGTTACAGTTGCCAAGTACAATAAGAATCTTCTCCAATAGCTAACTTCGAAAAGCAAACACACACACAATGACTAATGGAAAACAGAGGTTTTAGGAACTCCCAATTTATAGACACTTTAAAATTGATTGACAAACAAACCTATACAAAAAAAAAAAAGCTCCCATCATCAAAATTAGATTTTCAATGTCAAAAATTAACCCTTACAAGTTACTCGCAATAATTATAGACGTACATTTGATATGAAGAGTTAACGTAGACTAGAAACATCATAAAACCAGATCAGTTTCATTTGAAAGTGACATTAAGTGAATATCCATTACTGCACTTGTACTTGAAATTCTCTTTAACAAATAACAATAAGTTTTAGTTAAAAATAAACTTATATTTCTGTCAAAATTCTAACTCAAAAAGACCATGTCAATGTTGTTCAATGACAGTTCAAAGTGTTTGTAAATGACCTCATTATGAGAATTTCTGCCACTGCCAGCACTTTTAAACTTGTTAAAAATGTTAAAAAAAATTTACCTACAAATCCTAACAGTTTCCCAACTTCACCAATTTAAATTCTCTTATTTTTTTTCCAGTGATTTACTGTACTTATCGACGTGATTCTAATATTTCCAGATGTTATATTTCGACATTTTGTTTGTCTTGTCGGCACCGCCAGTCAAGAAGACTAAATTACTACTGTTTATTAAAACCTATTCTACATACAGTGCGAGTGATTAACTTATTAATATTTTTAGTGCAAACAATAACAGTGGTAAGCTTAAAATGCCTCAACTTACAAAAGCGTTGATAGAGGCTTCAGCAGATCCGCGATGGACTTTCTTTTTTACATTTCATTACATAAAAACATTGTCTATATAAATATATGAATGACCTAATTTGAATTCACATCTCCCCAAAAAGAATCTCCAGACGATTCAATTCGGCACTAAAGTAAATTCCCGACATAGCCATATGTGGTTCTACAGTCGGTTCGGTCAATTGAAAAAAAATATTTATATTTACAGTCTAACTTGTGCGATATCTATTTATACATCGAACAAATTCCCTTAAAATTTCAGTATACTTGCTAACAATAAAACATGTAGTTTTAACGCCCTTTATTGACAAAAAATATCAAGTTATGCACGCAAAATCGCTATACTTAACGCAAATTTCACATTTTCTTGATCATCCTACTATTTATCACTCCCTTATTATAATCGTGTGGGTGTCTGGGTATGTATTGTACCATGTAGTTAAAAGAGTGAGGGTTACCGTTGGCAATAAACCAATGGCAGAAAAAATATAAGAGAATAAAAAAAAGCAAAAAATACAAGAGTTGGTTTTGGAAGCCGGATACGAACGGTCGTCAACCAACGACGTCGTTTCTTAACGTCCAAAGCCATACAAATATAATATACCAAATCGACCATAAAAATCGTCAGCATAAAATACTGAAATAAATGACAACTCTTTGGGGCTTCCTTATAAGCAAATAGCACGAACATAAACCCTAAAAAGGACCTATCAATTAATCTAGCTAATTAAACAAGTGACATTAATCAATGAAAACCGATAACATAATTCAGGAAAGTACATGATATACTGTACTTGCAACTTCCAGGAAATGCAAAATTAGACTTGTGCTACATATTACACGCTGGTTTCATTTACATAATCAAAATAAGCTTAAAACAAATAAAACTTACATAACATACTTATAATGCTAAACTAACTTTGAAAACAATGCATTGTAATGCAAAATAAGATCACACAATAACTGTCTGTGTAACTTACTAAAACCGTCAATTTGTAATAAATGTGACTTTTATCGTTTGCACTTCAAAAAAACCAATTTCATTTGATTTTACGTCAACAAAAGCAACTCGATATTTTTAAATTATAAAGTCATTAAATTATATCACTTTATCAATCAAAAATATCTTTAATAATATTAGCTAACTCCTTTGTCAAATATACTGTACAAATGTAACCAAAATTACTAACTGTTACCATCGCAACAACACTGTTAAACAGGAAGCGATTATAAACAGTTTCTTTAGTTTTAAAACTTTCAACCCTACATCTACAGTAAAATGTAAATCGCATGAACAAGTTTTAATCTAAAATTACACTTTCTCCTAGCGAGTTCCAGCTGACGAGCCCCATTCATTAAATTTTTCAGCGTACAAAACGACAGTTTCCCCCAAACTCCTTCGCGACGACAGCAAAAAAAAGTTACGACTGTAATTACGAGTTAAAATTTATTATTTAAAAATGGGCTGTTTTTGTACAAACTTGTACATAAAATTCTGAACATAAACAGTAACATTGCTATTAATAGTCGGCTAATAACTTAACCAAAACTTTCACTAATAATAGCAACACGTGTTTACGTAAGAAACCTTAATTTTTCTTCTTTTTTTTACAGCATTAATTGCTTATGTAACAACGTACTTTTATTGCCGGTGTAAATATTTAAAAATGTCGAACCAAACCTCGTTTATCAATGTTTATAATAACATAGCACAACTATTGACGTCAACATTTAAATCGCTGACATAATAAATTAATGGGAAAATGACTAGTGTGTAATCAGTTTCGAGCAGATTTTTATTTCTCAGAAATACACCTGCCCACACACGTTTTCCAAATTCAAAGTTCATTTTTTTTTCTATCAACTTTTTCCACCCTTTCACAGTCCTCACCACCCTTTTGCCTTTTATCATTTTATTATATCTCATCACACGTTTTTTCCTTTGCTTGTTGCTAACTCAACTCCACAAACATAGCAATCGGTTTGTTTTTCTAAAATGCCGCAGCAATTTTCAATTCACCATGGAAATCATTTACTATGTAAACACGCTACAATGTTACATGTACAAGTCTTTAACTGATGGTCACTGTAAACACTGACTGCATTAGTAGTACTATATAATATTAAAGCATTCAATCATTCAAGTTCTCCGCGTATACAAAAACTTAACTTTTAAAAAAAATTAAATTGATGTAATAAAACTACGGAAGTGCAGATAAAATTATCAAAGCACTTTTCTCACCTGATAAAATTTCTTATGAAGCCGTAAATGGTCCTTAATAAATAATTGTCAGCACTGGCCACATCCCATTTAAGTGAAGCCACTGGTGCAGAACCGGCTGAAACTGCCATGCAGCTCATAATATCAAAATAATAGTTTTTTTTAAAAAAAAATAAAAAGCAGATAAAGAAAAAAATAAAAGGCGGTAAAGTTGTAATCTCCACAGTTTCACTGGCAAAATAAAAGTTTCTCCAAAATTGAAATCCTTTTATACCGCAAAGAACCTGAATGTGGTTAACGTTTAAAATTCTGAATCCGTTTAGTACAGTCTAGGTTACTCCGAAGTCTGAGAGAGTTGTGAACGGCAACAAGCACCTCTCCCACTTAATAAATACATTACGAAAGCACTACGTAAGACGACGTGAGAGTAGTTTATGTATAAACTTTAACTGAAGAAAAAGGTTACACAGTACATTTACTCAGAAGGAAAAGTCAGCTGACAAATTGCGCGTGTGCAATTATTTCTTTCGCGATAGTAATAATGGACTCCAGATTTGTTTTAATAAAAAAAATCCAAGAACTATGAGCGCTAACAAACAACAGAAACAAATGCAGACAGCAGCTTAGCTCTAGAGTGTTTTTCCAACAAAAAATTCTTTCTGGATTTAAAAAAAGCATTTGTACTGAGGGTATAGGTATATCCTTTGGGTAACAATCTCCCCTCCTCCTAAAAAAAAAAAGCCTTACCCCCATCAGATCAGCCTATAATATTTTTATACCCCCCTCCTCTCACTAGTCACGACTACTCCAGCTACAATCATTCGATGTGCAAGACAGCTGGTCGGCTCTTAATATTGGTACAGTGCCAAAACGTCTGTAAAAATAAAACATTTTTTTTTTGCTCTCTTAATACACGCCTACTTAGCCCAAAGCTCCTCCTATACTCCTTTCACACGCGAATTTCTTTAACTTATAATATCATTAAACGCGTCATTACACACTGTGGACCAAACGGTAACTTCTCATTGAACATGCTGAAACTAATGCTACCTTTATTTGCATAAAATTAGATAAAAATTTTACCTTTGATATTTAAGTTATTTCATATGACAGAAAACCATTCTTTTATGTTTATAACCCGAATTAAAAATAAACACCAATTGATAATTCGATAAGCATTCTGTAACTGCTAGAAATGAACGAGTAAAGCTAATTTGATAATTTCATACTTTAAATAATATTGACTTTTATCAACGACATAGTGTCACAAATGTTTAAGTTAAAATTATCACACAAAATTTTGTTTTAATGGTATCTAACGACACGATAATAATCAAAGAGATTGTTTTGTGCTTAATTGGTGAATCTAAATTTGCCTAACTGTAAATTGGCTAAATTTGTCGTTTAGGAAAAATATCATATCTTGTTAATAAATAGATGCGTAATTTTCACGGGTAAACATAAACATGTCAGACTTTAACTTGCTGTTTACCAAGTTAAATTTTCTTGCCATCATTATTTTTACATTATGGTTAAAAAAAAAGTAAAAATGGCTACTGCGCATAAATGATTCAAAATATAGTTTAAACTCAACTAGCTATGAAAGTATGCGGCAGACGATTAAAAATAGCAATCAATCTTTTTTATCAGTGTTGGTTACGTGCAAAAACGCCACCACGTTCAGTTGGATACCTGACAACAGCACATGCGCATGCTCAGCCCTATAATACTGTACAAACAACTGTGAAAAAATTATTATCCACACATACAAGTATTCAGTTACATCTACGTACATATTCTTATCTCTCTAGAAATAACCCTTCCCGCACAACAAAACATACATAGTACTGTATATGTTTATGTGGCAAACATTTTTTAGTACCAGCAAAATTTTCCAAAGAACATAGTTTCAAAATGCGACAATTCAAAATAAAAAAAACCCTCAACACCGTATTAAAGTTAAATCCTTTTTAAGACGAAACATGAATCATTATAATTAACCATGTAACATCAATCATGATAACCGTGTTAATTGTCACCATTTCACAAAATCAACTAAGACGTTCAACGAAGTTGATGCAATGTTTAAGGAAGTAAATAAAGAAGCTCCAGCGCAGCAGTAATTACCGAATGCCCATAAATAAGTTAAAAACCACATTTAAACAACAAAAGATGCTGCATTTTAACTTAGCTTTTCGTCAAACGACATATGATTTTACTTGTAACTTAATGTCCTTAACAACTGTAAAGTTCAGCTAAAATTACTCTAAAGTAGAACCATTCTTTAGAAATGAATGTGTGCATCTATTTCAATTTCAAACATCAAAATAACCCATTGTTATGCAGAATTTCTTAAATTACTACTTCTACCTAAGTTGTCACATTTTCAGCAAGATAAATTGTCTGACGTTACAATACAACGCTGCCAGAACTCAACTTTATTCATAAGTTTGCCGGTTTCTTTAGATGTTGTAATTTACGAGAACATTGCATAAGTGTATCATCTCAGTTGCAGTTTGTTTTCTATACATTATTTTACAAAATACAGTTGCCTAGGTAACATAAGTTTAGTTAGCAACAAATTAACCAATAAGGTTAACCATTTAAACGTTATTGGGAACTATACTAAGATTATTAACTCATTAAATATTGGTTTAAAATTTAATGTGTTAGCAAGTTTACAAAATATACGTTACCTAAACTAACACCATGTTACTAAGTAACATAATATTTTACTTAATCAAATTAAATATTATGCTTTTATGTTACTTCATTGATATATAGATTTTAAAACGAGTACTCGTACATTATTTTATCCCGTCATTTGTCAGCTAAAATTTTTTTCATTTACTTTTTTAATATACGTTGTCAAATCGACCTGCTTCCACTAATTGCGTTCTCAGCGTTTTGTGTGAATTAATGATAAATGGGCGCAGTCTAACTGGAATAACTTCACCGACTGTGAATGAAATAATATTGTCTAAGTTCAATAAAAACAAGCATTCTTTATAGAAAAACTGCGGGATTTTTACAGAAAGCTTCAAAAACAGCACTAATTCACGAAAGTCGACTAATTAGATGTTTATTATGTCTACTGCAAAAATCGTTTTCTCTATCAACAACCCCTGACAACCGTCTGTAGTAGATGGAATTGTTAATACTGCACTGTATTTCAAGCTTAAATTATTCAGACCATCATACAGATGCAGGTACACGTACATATCGATTTCGTTACACTAGATAGCTAAAGTACCAATACCATTCATAAAATTAAAAATTGAAAGCGATGTTATTAAGTTTGTAATCGAATATAACAGTAAAACAGTTTTAAAAAAAGGTAAGGATGAATAAACAACGCTCTAAATTTTTAAAAATTTTATAAGCTTCTACTGCAGTCCAAAAACAATACATGTACTAATTTTTAGCCCAGTTCTGAGTACTGTTCTTTCAACAAAAAAAAATCCAAAACTTTCCACCAACAACAATAAAAAAAACCCCAAAATGAGTTAGGTACGATGCCAAAAATTGATCTGAAGCTTAAAAATCATAGTATTGCGTACTATGCAATTATTAATAGAGAAGTAAAGCCAAACAACGACATTTTGCCTGGCAAACACAAAGATAAAGTAACGTACTTGTATATTATAATATACTGTAATCTAAATCCTCAAAATTAAATATTTAAAACTGTTCAATCCGCAGTCCGATACATTTTACCGCGTATCTACAAAAAAACCCAGCTTAGTCACAAGTTAAACAACGTCAGTATAGCAATTTGCCTTAACTAGACTTAAAAAAAGTGCGATAAAAAAAATGGATAATCCAAGAACTGTAATTTCTATATATGTAAACGTACCTTTGCCTTTTTAAAAATCGATCTAATTCTTAGAAAAATAGCCAATAAAACACTGTATTGTACGATATGTCCAACAACCTCAACAAATTAATATTATTGAGTGCTTAAACAAAAGCAGACATGCAATCAACCTACACACAATTTCTCATCGATTTTACAAACCAACAAAAAAAAAAAAAGGGAACATAAAACCATTCAGAATTAATCTTAATAACCGATGTTAATTAAAGACGTTAAACATGATCAAAGCCCGCACACAAAGACCATGTACTTATAGCAGATTAAAGTTCTTACAATTCAATGTACAAACATGACAAGTACCAAATATGTTAGTGAACTTCATCCTTAACGATAACGCCTACATAAAAGCAACAATGCGATAGTAGATGACAAAATTAAATCATTAAATAGTACATTAAATCAAATCATTAAACATCACGACAATTTCGTGAATTCAATATAGTGCACTTATGTACAAACACATTATAAAGTGCACTTTTGTCTTATCAAAGACGGAATGACAATTCCAAATACAATGCTAATTAAATTAACAAAAACCAAATAATTACTCGGTAAAGTTAAAATAGAAAATTAAAACGACACATGTATAATTTAATACGCTGGTGATAATAAAAATAATTCGTAACTAAATGCTTGTTAACTTTAAAAATCAATTAAGTGGAAACTACTGTATAAATACTGCGGTACTCGTAGTCATATATTTTTTTTGGCTATAGAGTACTAAACTTAAAATAATTTTACAGTAAATATCTACACGTTCTGTTTTAAATTTCAGTCTGAAATCTTAGCTAAAAACATTATTTGTTAAAAATAATTTCGAAAGCGCAGCAGATCCATTGAAATTGTAGCCATTTCAGAAAAAAAAAAAATAATACAGTAACAAAAAACAAAACGATACTGGTGCTTTAGTTTACAATTTATAGTGTTTTTCAAACTTTTTAAAAACTGTGGTGCAACACCCGTCTTTTTCCACTGCTCAAAATAACTTTTTTCTTAACCAAAAAGTCGAACTAAGACTGAAAGCAACAACTTTTGCTTAATATTTTGGCTTTGTTTTCGATTAGCTTTTGTAAATAATATACCAGAAGTCAACAAATCTTTAAAATCAGGATCACATATTACAAGCAAGCGCAAATTAGAGCAAGGACCAATCATGATCCTACTTGGCTCACATTCAAATCACCATATTTCACGATTTGTCAAATTTAACTAAATAAATAAATTTATCATTTAATTCTAATTTAACTGCTATATAAATGGAAAAACAACTAACTTTCTTTAAAAACACACAACCCAAAGATACTGATATATCAGAACTGTACTTTACTCAAATTTATAACTTGTAATATTACACCTTCGTATCACAAAGATATTCAAATGTAAACTTTTAAGAAAAAATATATATTCTGGGTTAGGGCCGGTTATACATTCAGAAAACGCCAAGGCCACCCAATGAGGTCAAACAAATGGTACTTGTAGAGTAAGATCTATTCAAAAGTGTTTTTAAAAACTGGTGGGGTGGCGTTTAACTCATCAACAACATTTACAGAAATGACATCATAATACACTTTACATAGCCACTATTTATTTGCTTCCAAAAAACAGCTGAAACGTTTGTACAGTAATAATTTATTAGCAACTTACTGTAATAGTACATAACGACGTTAAACAAAATAATGGTTTACAGTGACATCTATTGAGCAAAAGCTAAACGTTTGTGCTTCATAAAATATCGATACCAACTCGTTCGTCGACCTTAAAAGTTTCGAGTCTAACTAGTTTTGTAGTGTCTCCTACCTGTATTTGCCTGAAGAATGCAAGGCACCGTCCTCAACAGTTGATATGGAGCCACATTTTGTAGACCCAGGTAGCTTGTGCCCCTCCCCAAGAAAAGCTGCCAACGCCTTCAGACTATTTTCAACAAAATATATAAAAGAGAAAAAAATAAAGAAAGCAAAAATCATAAGAAATAATTAAAAAATGAGCATCTAGTTTATACTCAAAGCTGGATCTTAATTTTATCAACAAGCAAATTTAATTTACAGTGATGAGAAAAAACAGATGATCAAATTTTAACTTTAAAAAGTGAAAGGTCAATACATAAAGAAATATAATGTTAGTTATACATAAAATACTTCAACGTGCAGTAGAAATAAAATCAAGCCATTCACAAGCGCAGAATGAGTCATGCAATGCAATGCAAAAATACCGATAGCGGTACTTATACTAGTCATCAAGTTATGGAAATGCACGCAAATAAATAATTTCAATTCATACATGTACTTTTGAAAGAAATCGTATGCAAAATCTAATACTGTACAGTGTACATGAAGTAAAAGAAAATAAAACCCAAGTCTAACAATCATACAAAAGTTCTAATCCTTACAAATGCGAGCCCATATACCAAAATAAATTCGGAAATAAACTACTTTTATTTAAAACTTTTGCACGACGCCATCGTTTGCCTTATACAGGGCCGGGAATGGACATGTAATTAGATGGCACAGTCAGTAATCTAACAATATTAGATAAAACGTTAATGAAGTTTTAAAACACTATTTGCCAATGTAGTAGTGACAATATGACGCCCATAGCAGTATTGAATCTGTTCCTTGCATCTTCAGCCCAAACCAGTAAATGTAGTGAGTACTTCAAAAATTGTCACTAAATAAGCAAATACCAAGTGTGATGTACTAAAAGCCAAATCAATAACAACTTTAAAAGATATAACACCAAATAAAAAACGCTACATTACCTCTCCCATCGAATTTGACAGTGACTAAAGAAAATTGCGCTTTTAATACAAAATTTAATGTCAACAATTCGCTATTCTTAAAAAGTTCAAATATAAATGAAGTATCACATGCTCCAATATTTATTTAGATGTTTCTCAGTATTAATTATGATGTTTATTTTAATCGGTCTACCTGCCATAACTAAACATGACATTCTTCGCTAAAAATCATTCAAAGCCAAATTAGTTCGCACAATCGGTTACCATTGCCTTTGGCACAAACTCAAGTTACCATCACTATTCGCTCACTATATTACATATAAAAGGTGCCAAAAAAAAAAGAATAAATATTAATTGCTATAAGAACCGTCAAATGTAACCAGATGTTTAGTATAAATATAAAAAATTATTAACTTCTCAGTAGTCGTAACCTGCTCATTTTTCACAAAAAAACATATACTGTATATCGAATATGATGCAAGTTAACTACAGTAAACATTGCAGTGCTGGCAAAGTAAATATTGCACCGGCTATTAATTCTGCTTCACTGCAGTTCAGTATAATAATTTATAGTGCAACATTTGATAACATAGCGCCAGTGTACAGTAACGTATTCCTGCACAAGAATTTAAATCAGGAAAAAATTCAATAAACTCAATCCGACCACCTTAAACTCAAATAGCGATCATATTTCCATCTCAGTAGTCTCTCTAGCTCCCAAACTATCGAAGAAACTATTTGATTTCATCACTCCACTTTCAATAACAATTCTTCCATTGGCAACGACGCCAATTAAACAGTAGAACTTTTCAAAATAGCTAATTAAGAGTTTTATGATCAAAATAATTCAAATAAACCTAATTAACCGGAGTCTAAAAAAAGTATAACGTTTAACAATTTGTTTGACTGTTTCCCCTCTAAATACACACACGCGGATAATAAATATTACTCAACACCTACTCTAATAAACGGTATTTATAAACTAAACGTATAAAACACTCATATCAATTTAGCGTATACCTGCTAACCTTTCACATTAAAACATCACAATTAGCAGAGTTAGTTATTTAAGTTTCACAACATCAAAATTATAAAAATTATCTATTAGTAAATAAATAATTACTATTAAAATTTAAAATAACATAATCCCCAACATAAAAATTCTCGCAAACAATAACATCAATTCAATACACATTAAAATAATTTAATTCGTTTAATTCAGTATGTTCAATATCTATTTTAAACTGTCTGGTTGCTGAAATTCTACTGCTAGATCCTTAACAAAGATTACTGTATGTATTCAGTCGATCCTTTTGCAACAATTTGCAAACAAATGAAAAGTTTTAATATAAAAAAAACGGAAATCGTGTAGAACTGGAAACTACATACAATTCAGTATAAACCATTATGTTCACTAAATTGAATGCGAATTTTACTTTTAAAAAGGCTACACTGTGACTGGCCAGCTAATTCTAGTGAAGTAACATTGTTTACGTTGCTCTAATTTTGATTACATTTGCCTTAAAAGTTAGGCACACGGCCAAATGTAAAATTTTTTGAAACTAAAATAAAAAATCCTTTATTTAGGAGGTTAGTAGAGGTCATCGATGGGCGTTGATAGTATATAATTAGCAAATGAATGACACCGTCACTTCCTTGATTTTAATACTGAAATTGTTATTACTGAGTACAAGATACTGTTCTGTCAAATAAGTGAAAACTGATTCGAGTAACTCGTTTAGATTTTACAGCAGCTAGAGACATTAACTATTTCTAGTAAGTACACCGCAAGTTTAACATTATATCTGCGGAAGTGAAGAGAAATTGAATTGTATTTTTTTTTCATTTATTTTGGAACGAGAAAACTGCTTCCCTTATAAGTATACAGTATCTCGCTGACCTTAACTAAGCAGGTCAACAGTGCGGTAGACTGTCTGGAATGAAACAACAATGAGTCACCTTGTTATTTTGTGACTTGGTGTAATTTTCCGCTACTAAAGAAGAACTACGCTCAACAATTGCAACGTAAATGTACTAAATTCCATTACATAATCAATTTTTCGCCTGCTACACTGTATCTACCCACAAAAAAAAAAAAAAAAATGTACAAAAATAATGCCCTCTATTATAATGCCGAGCACCCAAATAAAACTAGACAGCGGTACCATCCCGAGAGAATATTCAACCGTCATTTAATTGAAGAGTTTTTCGTTATATAAAAAGCTTTGGCATCAGCGTAATTACAAATTTATTCTCTAGCGGCGTCCATAGTAATAAGCTGTCAATTTTGCTTTTAACAGACAAGAGTTTATTACTGCTCTCGCATATCAACACACGACAGTGTCAACGCACTGTCAATTCCATTCATTTTGTCTGAAACCTTTAGTTCTCTTTAGTATATTACCAGACAAAGTTGTAAAACGAAAACAGAACGACAATTACAAAAACATTCTTCATACTACATCGTCTCACATCATATCACTTCATCATAACAAAATTTCCTGTATTCGAAAATGTTATGTTCAGATTAATATCGAAGAGCTGCTATAGAAATCCAGTAGCCATGTTAATCTTAAATGTACGCCAAAATAATGCATTCAGCATAAACATTTGATCTGAGTAGGTTAATCTGAATACTGTATTACTCTTTCAAAAATATAATAAATTCGTATTGTCACTCACCTTTCAGCTTCTCCTTCTTCTCCACTTGGCTGAACCACTTGTTGACTTCCATCTGCACTTTCTTGAGATGGTGACACTACATTTACTGCTGTAGCACCACTGCCAGCAGTTGTTCCTGCTGGTGCTGTAGCAGCAGCCACCGTTCCCGATGTTGGAACCACATTCACATTAGTTGCACTTACCGGTGGCACAGTAACGTTCGGTGCAGTTGTAATTTCATTAGATTGAAGAGGCTCTGGCACTGAAACGGCGTTGATGGTACTAGGCGCTACTTGTTGAATGAGCTGTTGACTCGGTATAACAGTTGGAGCAACGGATGCAGCTTGATTTAAAGGCGGTACAGTTACTTGTTGTGACTGTTGTTGCGGGTAGTCAGTACTTGAATTTGAAACAGGCGTAGAATAAACATACGTTGATTGTGGCTGTGTGGAGATACCGCCAGCAGTATATTCAACGGGTGGTGCTATTGAATTCGCCAAGGAAACTTGGTGGTGTGTTAAAACATGAGAAGAGGCTATATTGTGATGGTCAGGTTGAGTGCTAGTTGGTAGAGGATGTGCGTAATCGGTAATGTTACCAGTCTGTTGATATTCTTGCGATGTTGTAGTTGTAGAAACATTCGAATTGCACGCGTAGTCACTACTGGTTACAACGGGTGCTACTGCTGCGGCTACGTTATAACCTTGTTGAAAAAATTGTGGTGTTCGCCCTTGCATATGAAGAGCAGTATTAGTAAAATCTAAGTTACCTTGTTGTTGAGTCTGTAGTATAATGGAGACTGGATAATGATCACAGTTAACTCCAACGTTAGATATTAATGGACCTTTGTCTGTTACACCAACAGTACCGCCTACAAAGCTTCCAGTAACTCCTGACTGTACGTTTGGATCAATCGACCAAGATGATGTGATAATCGCTTGCGACCCACCAGCACCATGTTCAATTACCAACGAATCTCCATGATGAAAAGAATTGGTACCGCTGGAGTTACCTGAGCCGTTTCCACCACCTCCACCAAGTCCACTTGTTGCTGAGGCATCTTTATCAACTTCACTTAGAGAAGATGTAGGAGGTGGTGGATCTAAAAAATCCATGCACAACCAACGACCTCTTCTAAAAGGTTCACTAGATTCAATTTTTACCACACGAAAACGGTTTTGCCATTGAATTTCTGGATTCTGGACGACGGACATGGGCACTGTTGCTGGAGATTCGACTACAGTCACACTCACGTTGCTAGCTGTTGTATCAGCAGTTGTCTTAACAGCTGGGTTGTCACTATTTGTAGATGTAAATAATGAAATTTGAGGTGTACTTGTAGTAGTACTTACAAAACTTTGAGGCTGCTGATATTGATTCAGCAGTGAAGGATCATCTTTTATGCTGCTAAAGGCGTCTGAAGACGAATAATCGTAATCGGTTTTCGAAACATCCGCACCCATTTCAGAGCTGAGATCATCTGTATGACTTTCGTCTAAATCATCAGCACTGTCGTCTCCACCGTCATTACTCAGGCGTGTACCATCTGTGACGCTCGTAATTTGGAAAGAAGAGCTCGTTTTTTTACGGGCACTTGCAGTATTGCTGTTAGGCTGAATTAAACCAGGGACAGAAGACGTAACTCCAATAGAACGACCGTGTGGATCAGCAGCTCCCATCTGCTGGTGAGAATTTGAACTTTTATCTTCAACACGTAGAATATGAATAGGAACCGTTTGTGTGAACTTTACAGTTGAAACCGGCGTTCCACCAACACTGGTCATGGAAAACCGTGAACCAATTTCCGCTGCGGTCACTTTAGCTCCGGTTGACGGCTTGTTGCTCATCTTAAAAGTTACGTCTGCAGGAATTTCCGCCATTATTACAAAATTTAAACCACTGTTATTTCCCTCCCACCAAAAGCAAAGCAAACAAACGGTATCTTAGATTTGGTTTTGTGATTTAAATAAAAACAAATAAAAATTAAAAAAAAGCTAATCAAAAAACCAAAACAAAACAAAAAAAAAAAACAATATATCGGTTGTGTTGAAAAATAAATTCCAAAAAAATAGCTTCTTTTCTTCAAGAGATGTACCACCGATTTACACGTAAATAGTTAAAGATCGATACGATGATAAATAGTTTTTCACCTCCTAATATCCAAAGAAGAAGAAATATCCAAGTTTTTTTTGTTGTTGTTGAATAGGCTATATCTCACTGTATACTACTCACACATGCAATGACCTCGACCACTTGGAGGCCTCCTCTACACACACAGCGAAATTTATGTGAAATTATCAAAATAACATCCAATTAAAAACGGATGATGCAAAGTTCGGAATATCTAAATAAGAAATGATGGGTTTACTAAAGGCAAATGATAAGAATTTCTTCCATGTGACGTATTCAAGTAAATTTTGATGCTGCTCTGCTTTTTCTTTAATGTACTGGTTCTTCCTCTTCATCATTAACATTAACGTTGTCGTTGTGGTCATCATTAATGATATCCCCACCGCGACAAAACATTTAAATGCTGCTGTTACTGTTAGAAGACACCACGTAGAAAAAATATTTAACGAAAACGACTTGGATGAAAATGCTGGCTGTGCTAATACTAATGTTGATGGCTGTTCGCCACACATTTTCGTCGCATATGCACGGTCATCGACATCTATTTTATTTCGTTAAATCATCGTTTAGGTATATATTCATCCATTCTGTTCCTATGATTCATTTTTTAACCCGCCCCAATTCACTTTAACTATAATACCGACCAAAAAAAAAATAAAAAGGTTAGACACGAAGATTCGTCGTCTACTTCTTCAACATATATTTCCAACACCCTCATTAAAAAAGCATTGAAAATGGCGACTTGCAAATGTTGAAATGCATTATGGGAGCGTCTTTGCAATGGTGTCATCTGCAACAATATACATTATTTTAAAAAAATTGCATTAAAAAGCTTTAAATAAGCATTATAAAGTACTCAATTAGTTTTAAGAATAGTTGAAACAATTATTATAATTTTAAACAATTTTATTTTGCTATGACATTCTAGTTTACTGTATGAATATAAATAATTAATAAACATAGTTATAAGCTCAATACAAATTTAAAAAAAAATAAAAAATATTTTATAAAACGTATTAAAATAACATTTTTACTCAAATTAAAACAAATTCTTTAAAATGAAAAATTAAAAAAAAAAAAAAATTAATTTAGCAAGTGCATGCGCAGTGTAGTAGCTTTGAAACATGAAGTGCAATCCACATCAAAATATGTCTGATTCTCACTGTTGACCTCAAGACGACTGAAACTGTTTTTATAATGAAATATAAGAAACCCGTGATCACTAGACAGTTATCTTTGGATGGAAAAAAATTGCAATGTTATGGTTATTTTTTTTTTGAAATTTGACTGATTCCTTAATTTAATTATGTCTGGAAAACATAAAGAAAGTCGTAGCCGAAAAGAATCTCGAAAAAATGATAGTAAAAAAAGCGGTAACAAGGAGGAAGAAGTTATTGTTAAAGCAATCAAACATTTTGATGTGTTGTAAGTACAGTACTATAACTTACATTGCCATGCATATTTCACTACTAATTAAATTTTAATTGACAGTTACAATCAGCCTCCTCCAGGATTAGTCAAAGTAATCAGTATGCTGTATATATTTTTTGTTGGATCGATTTTGTGTTCATTATATTATTTTAGGAAGAAGAAGAGAAACCCGAAGACTGTATTCCTGATTTACCAGAAAATGCAAAAGCCAGAGACTTTCTCGCACATGCACCTACAAAAGGTTTATGGATGCCCCTGGGAATGGAAGTAAAAGTCATGAAATGTATGAAATAAATTTTATAATATACAACAATTTGCATTAAATTATACTTTTGCATTACATACGGTCTTGTTAAATTAAGGTTGGCGATGTAAAACTTACGGCCACAGAACTGGAGATAAAGAATGTCCCATGTTTATAAGTGGAAATTCACAATGTGAACAATTTCGTAACGTAAGTTTACTCCAATGCTATGTTAAATACTAAAAACTAACTTACCTAATAATCTATGCATATGTATGACAGTCACGGGAAGATCCTATGCACGATTTTATAGTTTCCAAGACTAAACAGGAAAGCCAAGAAAGGTTAGTTATACCATTCAATTATCTTTCAAATAAGATAATGCAGTGTAAACATTTACACGATTTGCAGAGTTAGGCAGTTGCAGATGCTATTAGAAGAGTCAACAAGTGACAGTGACAGCAGCAGTTCTTCAAGTGATAGCGACCGTCATAAACGAAAAAAGAAAAAACATTCTTCAAAGTCTTCCAAAAAGTCTAAAAAGAAAAAGTCACACAAAAAAAGAAAACACTAATTTATAAAAATAAAATGTAAGCATTATAGTAATCTAATTTCCAACGAGGAATGTTCACTATGTTAAAAAGATTGGCAAAAATGGAATAAAATTAAAAATTTGTAAAAGTAAATAAAAGGTTAAGAAACTCGTACATATTTAATTTATAAATTGTAATTTCAATCTTCTTAATTTGAATCATCGTGATTTTGAATAGATTGACATGTCTCGAATGATATTCAATTAAAGTACAAATAAAAAACCGCCAGGACTGACATTTATTAGCAAATCGTGCATCAACATTGTTTTAATATACCATTCTTTCAATTTCGTTCAAACCATACTCATTTTTTTCAATAGTATTCGCGATAAAGTTCTGTTTTTGAAAGCCACCATATGCAAAGAAATTGTAATAACCTAACCTTTTACTTGCAATTATTTCCTTTAGTTCACGCATACATACAGTTTGCATTGAAATTATGATTAAAGAGATTAACAACGACGAGCTAAACGGTCACTGATATAATAGTTAAACTTTTTTTTTGTGTAATGTTATACTCTACTATTTTTTTTGTTGTTTGTGAGTGAAAACATTTTCTGTATTATAACTGATTGGAATTGATTTCGCAATTTGTAATTATACTTGAGAGAAATGTCACTCTTTACAGACGCTACAATTAATCCGGACTAAATAACCACCATAAAACACGGGAAGGAAAAATTGGGGGAGTTATGAATATTCAATGTGCTTGTCCAATTACATGTCAACCATACTTTTGAGAACAAGTCTTAAGGTATTAATTGGACAAAAAATTGAAAACTACTTTCAACTCTAATAATAATTATATGATGTAGATTATATGCTGCAATATTAGTAAGCCAGATAATATTTATATTGTACTTGAAGACGCAAGAAATGTTTTAAAACGAACCGTTACAGAAAAATTAATTCCACTTTAAAAGCGGGGTAAACTTAAAAAACAAATGTTTCAAAATATAAACAAAACCCAAATAACTGAAACCAAATTAATTCAAACTTATAACAATGAATTAAATGGATGTATTTTAAAGTTAGTTTGTTTTACAGTGCATTTGCAAAGCACGTAAAAATTTGATTTCAGTTGCTAATAAACGGTAACACAAAAAAATTTAAGCAATCATATTAATAAACATGCACGAAATACAATGTGCCTGTGTGCCAGAAAATGGGTGAGGGTTTGGGAATGTCACATTCACAGGACATAATAATTGAATAATAAATTTGCGGACGATAATGTTTTGCAATTTTTTCTTCTTTGTAATTTAAACTATACGTTAGTGTATTAAAGAAGTTATTACAGAAATTCTAACGACTAAAAGATCATTCAAACTTTTTGAATTGAGAACAGCAGAATTTGTAATAGTATTTTATCATTAGTAGAACTGCTGCTTTGATAAGGGTATTCGGCTTCGTTTTTATTATTAACGCAACCGATTTGGATTTTAACCTTACCTAAAGTTTAAATATTTTCTTTGATAATGAAGTAAACACATTTGGTTATTTCCAGGATACAAAGCTTAATTTGAGATTGCTTATACAAACAAAATTAGGCGAATGTGAACAAGTCATCACATTTGGATTATAATACGTAAATGTCATTCAGAAATTTAATTGAAACGATGTACAATATTAAATGTTCATTAAGGTATAAACCAAACAAATCCCTTCTCGCCTTAAACTTGGCTTATAATTAAATCAGTGACATTTTAAGTATGACAGAAAGTCATTTTTCGTTTAAACAACGCTGTTTTAAACGATTTTTTTTCTTGAAATGTAGCAGGGAAATTAATGTCTCGTGTAGATTAATTCAAGGTCCTTGTTTAAAAGTCACGCTAAAGTGGTGGCGGCTTATACGTGACTTAAAATTGCATTAATTTATATTTCATTACCCATTATTGTGTATGGCTTCGGCAAAGATTGGTGGCGGTTTGCCTTAAGTTTAATAATCATAAGCCACTCAAAAACATTTTAAAAGGAACTTGTCCTTTAAAAAATTGATGAGTGGATGAACAGTAAAATTCAAAACGAGGATCATTTATAAACTTGGTAATTGTAATTCTCGCAAATATTCATTTTAAAAACTCTCAGTAAATCCATTTCATTACACTCTCTCCGTCGCCTCACTTTTCAACATACATTTTAATTCTTCACAAATAAAGCACGTCTTTGCGTGCGCTTATTAACCAAATAACAACTATACAAAAATAAATTCCTCTTTCACGCACTTTTGTTATAGAAAAGATCAAGTGAGAGAAAGAGAGTGTAACGCTCTCTTCCACATTAGCCAATTAGGAGGTCGTTACAAAAAATGACATGAAGTTGGAAATTGCGAAATCCAAGTGGCTTGCCCCTCAAAAGAAGGGATAAAAAAAACAAACGCCGAAATCAGTTTCCGCAATTTCCACTAGGCCTCTGTGTTTTACCACATAACAAAAATCCGCTAAGAAAATGTATAGGGAAATAGGGGAAAAGGAAGTGAAAAGATAGAAATGACGAGCTTTGTACGATACCTGAAATTTTACTCTTCTTTAGTGACTCCTTCAGTCGTCAAAATAGCTTCACTTTTAACAGGTACCTCTTCTTTTATATTTTGCGATGGCTTTTTCATGATAGCCGGACTAGTGTTTACATCGCTGGCCCCTTCTTCATTTACAATTTTAACATCTGAATTTGTCTGAACGTCACTATAATTTATACAAAAGACATGATGTTCACAATAACTATAGATGAAAAAAATAACTTTTTAAACCATACATTTCCTCTTTATGCTCAGGCTTTACTGCAGATAGTTCTT
Source organism: Helicorthomorpha holstii (assembly GCA_013389785.1). Lineage (NCBI taxonomy): Eukaryota > Metazoa > Arthropoda > Diplopoda > Polydesmida > Paradoxosomatidae > Helicorthomorpha > Helicorthomorpha holstii. Next base: position 14,000,858 of record JAAFCF010006680.1, read on the forward strand.
CTTTGGTTGTGACTTCGCCATCAACTTGTTCAGTTTGACTACCTACACGATTGGCAACTTTCGCTTTTCCTGTAGCAGTAGAAACTGCCGAAACAATTTTGTTTGTAGCTCGTTTAACTTTTCGTGCATTCGATTGGTTTTGGTTGTTTAAAGGACGTCGAATACGTGGCGGCGGACGTTTTGTGCCATAGGTTGGCATGCCCCCTCCACGGTTAATACAAGGACCCACAGGGTTTCCATATCTATCATTTAAGTGATTAATATATAAGATAAAATGACACAAAACACCCGTTTAATACTTTAGCCTTCTGGGTCCCCCTACAGAAGTGATTTGTGGAGCTACATGAACTGAACCACCGCCTCGATTATTAGTACGTTGGCTAGTGCCATAATTTGGTCCCCAACTACCAACAACGACACCAGCAATTTCTAATTGACCGCCACGCGCCAACACTGGCCTGCGCCCATTGTCTAATAAAATAACGTGAAAAAAGTGCAAAAACGACCAATAAATAAAAATTAGTTTACTTACTGAATTGCGCCCGACCTCTACCAGGAATAGGCCAAGGAGCTCCAGCTGGCAAAAAACCAATTGGAGGAGGTGGAGGTGGCCCATACGCGTTTGGCATACGATTTATAAGTTGAGGAGGAATAGGTAATGGGGGTCTTGCAAATTCAACCTTAAGACCTTTGAGAATAGCTTGACGCATCCTTTCGACTTTCAGCACTTGGTCAGTCTTTTAATTTTTGCATCAAAACTCGATTAGTTAGTCGATTATACTTTAAATGATAGAAAACAAAATGAAATTACCTGCCCTTCGCATAAATCTATTAGATTCTTAGCCTCCTCAGCTTTCAAAAGTTTGTAGTGAAACAGTTTTCCATCAAAAAATAGCCATGGGCAACACGTAAGCCATGGAATCGGAGAACCACAGGCATCATTGGCAAATAAAGCGCATTCAACACCTTTCATAAATAGTGACGCTAACTGAACTCCACGAGAAGTGACCACTGGTAACTGAACACTTTGCATGGCTTGAGCATCCATCAGTTGTGGACTAACAGCCATTGCCAAGAAAGCGTTGAGTTCATGCTTTCGTAGGATTCGAATATCAAAACGTGAAAGGATGTACCGAAGAATGCAGCACATGATTAGCAAATGTTGTGGAACATAAGATGCATTCAACATAAATGGAGTGTCACAATTCATACATGTTAGGAAGGCTCTCATTCGACGTTTTTTATCGTCAAGCGTGGATCCAAACCATAATCGCTGCACTGTAGGCACAGCCCAGCCAAGAGGTTCCGCTTTAACTAAATCAGGCGTTCTATATTGGTTGTGTTTGCTCCAAATCCATTCCTTTACCAAAATATCCGGTACTATAAACGTTTGATTTATTATTTAAAAACATATTTTAACAAAAAAATGATATTATGCACAGTACCTGGGGGAGAAACCGCCGGATTTTGTTCAGATTTCTGCTTTGTCTGAAACTGTAAATGGTGAAGATTAAAAAGTACAGCATATACCATCTGTCTGACGGGTCGGTAAAGAAGTGCAGACGACGGCAATTCATCTGGAACATCATCTTCCAGACAAAGTGGAAACCGAATTTCTCCTTGAGTTAACACTTGATAAATCCAATTTGTCATTAGACCTTTCATGTGCCTTTCACTTGCGGTTTTAATAACTTCTAAAGGTACTGTTGGTATGCGAACAGTCGGTTTAGATTGATAAGAATAACTTCCAGGAGCTGGAGTAAACTCCTGAAAAAAGAAAACTCTTAAATCAAAGATCTTTTACGTCTTACAAACACAAATAAAAAACGTTATTTACTTTTGCCTGTGCCGATGAATTCCAAGACGATTCTGGACTGAGGCGGCTGGGGCTAGATGTACTTGAACTAGAAGAACTGAGCAGATAAGATCCATTGACAGTTTGGCGTGATTTGTTTGATTCAACACTATTGCCAGCTATAAAGAAAAAGTTTAATAAATGCTAAATGCATGCACTCATGAATATAAACCATTTGCCACTGGTGATATAGTTCCATTCGCTGTAGGCTGAGCATCGTTCACAGTAGTTGAAGACGCTCCCTGGTAATTAATTGTTTAAAATAAAATGCCAACTTACAGGAATAGAAATAATATACCTGTGTTGGCGGCTCAATCACAATTTGTGGGTTAGCAACCGTTGAATCCTGGTAAGATAAGTATACCCATTTTATTTTTTTATGTAAATAACTACCACACAAATTATTTTCTTACTTCTGATTCACGAACTTCAGAGGCAAACTTGGCAGTGTTTGATGATGATAATAACGAAGGTGGGGACTGCGGTAATGGAGTAGAAGTCGGAGAACACTGTTGGGCATTTGACCAAGTTGGAACATAGTGTCCTGGCTCTTGTCTGCGACCTTTTTAATATAAATTACTGTTAATATAGTAACTAAAACATATTCAATTTAAATGTACCAGCAATCGCTGGTTTGTAGCGTAAAAATCCATCTTTTGTTCCATTCATGTAATACTGAACGCATTCTTTAAATTTCTGAATTAAATTCGCAGTTTTAGGACCACCACCAAAAATCTGAGTCGCAACCGTGTCCAAATTTTCAATCGATGGTAAACTTCGTACAAAACTGCAAACGGCTGTGACTATTGCGTCAGTAAACACTTGCTAAAAATTTAAAGTAAAACAAAAATGAAAACAATTCGCTCTTTATTTGTTAACTGGCATCTATTTCCTTACTTTTCCTTTACTTTCAGGACAAATAGTGCCATAAAAGTCGGCTAACATTTCCTCAGTCAACAAAAAGTTTCCTAAAAGTGAAGCAAATAAACAAAACCGACTCGGATGAAGATCAAGCTGTTTCGCAACTTCCTCCAAAATATATTCTTTAGTTTCAAGGGAACCCTAAAAATTCAAAATTAATAAAAAAAATCGTTAATTTTGTTTACATGATTAAACGATAAAAAAAAGGTTAGAAAGAATAGTCGTTTGCGAGTGTCAATAATAAGATCAATTTTGACATCATATTTAATCGATTAATCCTTTAAAAGCTAATACTTTAATTAAAGAAAATATTCCACAAATAATCCTTAACAGTTAAACATACTCAAAAGTTTACTATTTTTATCATCAGCAGATCAGGTATGAACTTTTAACTATTACTTTCTTCGCAGTACTAATCAGCATAACATGACCATTCACTTGGAAGATTAAAAACAACTTTAAGTTCATCGTTCAGTTTCTCATGTCATTTCTAACTAATGTTTCAAATACTAGTCAAAACAAGTTTCCTTCTTTGCTACATTAATACAGTAGTTTGTTTTGCAGTATACTGTATAAAGCTTAATGACACTGCGTACAATTATCAAAATGTAATCAATTTACACACCCAAAAAATAAAATAAATGCAACTAAATGTAAACAAAAAGGATCCACCTTGTAAGTTAGTTTCAGCTGCTCAGACGAAAAATATCTTGGTGGGTCAAATATAGCGTATTCAGCGTCTTCCGCCAACAATCCATGAAAACCATTTTCTCTGCAGTAAGCAATTACTTCCTGATGATGGTCATCCATGGTACAAACTACATTAATTCCCAGGTGTCTAAGTGCCATCCTGATGGATGCAACCAAACACACGGGCGGAGCCCACCACACTTTTGGTGGAGGTGTTCCCTTACTTTCCACGTGTTTAAGCACTTGTGTAATTTTCTTTCTTTCATTTAGTTGATTTTTAACCCATTCCTCGTGTCGTTTCGATTCCAGGCATCCGTTAAAAAAGACGGTTAACTCGATGTCGTTACTTCTAATGGTTTGGATCAACACAGCCAAATATTGCACCATTCGATTCCACTGTCCCCCGCATACCCAGTCTGAAAAATAACCTCCGTACAAACGGTCCAGACAAGATTCCCCGTCGACAACTAAACATAGTCGACTGGCTCCAGATCCACCAGGAACAATTCCATAAATTCCTTGATTGCCATAAATTGCTCCTCGCCGGGCACTTCCACCTCTCCGGACCACCGCACCTCTAGCAATCTTTAGTAAGTCCACCGGTACGCATGCTGTAGGGCAGTGTGTCTCGATAAATTTTTGAAGATATTGAATACCCATATTACTTTGGTTTGCTTTGCCTACAAATAACTACGGCGTACTGGTGGATGCTACATATAAACAAAACGAGTGGAATAATACAAATCCATGTATTTTCAACACATAATCACAAAAGGAATCTCGGAACAGCCATGTGCTTCAAAAGATGGACACACCAGACAGCTAGGAAATGAGCTGTGTGTTGAAGACAAGCAAACACCGATGCCCTCTATATACTATGTTTGCAAGAATATCCATAAGTAATTCGTACTAAGTTCAACAAATCGTTATATGAATACATCTAACTTGAACACTTCAAATTACCAACAGTTAACTCCCTAGTCGCACTGAATTGTAACTCGTCGATAGGTGCACTGTGTTCGCTTAAATAATCACGCACCGTATTAATAAAGCTATAGTCTCTACGAGTGGATGAAAATCAAAAGAATTTTTTTAAAATCACATTTAGTGCATTACCAATTTAATATTTTTAATCGCAATTTAACGCGTTGAAAAAATTTAATTTTTTCCAGTATCAAAATTTGCATATTTCTTAAAAGATTTTAACAGTTTGTTGGCATGTTTAGATGTAAAATTTAATGTTAAACGTTTACATTCTAATCATTTTTACGGTTTTTGAAGTCATGAAATTTAACATGTAACTTTTATCTTATCCAGTTCATCACTTATGGCGTTCAGTCGCTACTTTAATATTGTAGGGAAACAAATGACAGTCCATTTTACGTGGTGGGCATTATAATAAATAAGATAACCACTAATGGCACAAAAGGTAAGCGAAAAGATGAAAGTGACGTCTTTTATATTTATATTTTATCTTTTTTTTTTTCTTTTTCCATTGCACACACGCCCTAACATAAAATTATATTCCCATATGATTAATTCATTTGCTTTACAAAATCAAGTTTTAGTAAATATAATTAAAATCTTAAATTCCAATAGTTGAATGTCCGCTTATCAGTTTTCAATGTTATTAGAAAATTTAGTAAAGAGGTAATTAGAAACATCTTAAGATGATGATTGATAAGTCTAACTTGGCCCATTAGCAAGTTTCTATCGTTGTACAAGTATCGAAAGAAATAACGGCCAACTTAGACTGAAGATGCAATTGAAACTACTATAAAAGGTATACTGACGGTATGCCATCTCCATAGTTGCCATAGCAACGATCCGTTTGTTCTTCCATCACACTGACCCAGATTTATAATTCAGATAAATTATGATGATCATCACACAATTGTTATGTCTAAGACCGAGCTTTTAATTGTTTAGTAATTTTTAGTTAGTGTATTTTAAAATGGTTGCTTTCTTTCAGGAATTATTGAAAAATTGCTGGAAATTTAAATTCACTGTCTGCTTAGCGCTCCTTGGAATTATATTATCATTAATTCAACACTGTAAGTATATCGCATCTGGTATCTTAAAACACATTTACTGCTAAATTACTTGTTAAAGCAAGTGTTTATGTGTTTACGTTAAAGCTATAAATAAATGCCTGACTAAACCTAAATTAACACTGGTGTTTTCAAATTATGTATCAAAGGTGAAGCCATCAATTGCTACACATGCAGCTCAAGAAATGACACAAATCGCGACTGTCTCGATCCATACAATCCAACATCTAATCAGTACCAATTGGAATGCATGGTACCAAAACAAGGACACGTTGGCCAATTCCCCGCCCATTTCTGTTTAAAAATAACCGGAGAAAATGGTAAATTTTATTGCGACTGTAAAATATTAAGAGTTTGAATGGAAAAAATATTCAACTTTTGCTACTATTCAAAAATAGAAAAAACTGGAGAAAAAATGATGATACGAACTTGTGTATTGGAAAGTATGGATAATCAGTGTGGTGCATTTCGCTTTGAAAATGACAGCTTTCGAGGCTGCATACTGACTTGCGATTTCGATGGATGCAATAAAGGGCTTCAAAAAGGTTACTCTAAAACGCTTACAATATTTTGGCCTGTTATAGGAGTTGCTCTTTCTTTTTTGCGCTGATATTGTCATTAACACATTTTCTTATCATTCATTCGTGCTCGTTAATCTATAAAAAGATTTAGAAAACTATCCTATATTATGTTTCAAATTAATATTAAAATTCTATAATTATAATATTATTGTGGTGTTCCTTAGCGAATACGCTGCACTGGATTTTTTTTAGAAAGTAACAGAAATTTTATTCTAATCAACACATAGATGATAAATATTTTATGAAGTTAGACCCTCCCAAGCAAAAATAAAACATACCATTTCGTTAAATATTTTAAGCGAAATTTCATTCAAAATAATGGTAATTGTTCCACTTTACTAGTAAATGCTTGTCTTCAAACCAATGAAGGGAAAACAAAGAACATTAAACTACTGAACTTGTGAAACTCTCAATCACGACTTCCCCATGACGGGAAATATTCAATTAATTCACGTTTTTACTCTTGGTCCATCGGTTCTGAATCTGTTACACCTTCTGTAGAATCAGCAAAGCCAGTAGAAAATGAGGTATCGGTAATTGACGAGCTATCGGTAACTGATGAGCTATCTACTTGTTGAGAATTAATGGGGTTCATGTTCAAATCATGATTTGTCTCGGTAATGGAATTGATTGATGTATCAGATTCAAACTCAAACCTTGACTTTGAATCTGAGACTGAATCTGGCTGACATTCTTGCTGGTGAGAATTTCCCACTTCCCCATGGTCTTGAACATTTAAAATATGGGTGATCGTTTTATCAGAAGTGTTTGATTCGTTCACCTCATCTGCTTCTTTGCCCACATATTGACCCGCTTCATCTTAATTTAATATCAAAAAATAAGTATGGTAATGATTCGTATGCAACGTCATCGAACAGTAAATGGAAACAACCATATACTGTAAAATACGATACAGTAAGCTATTGCACCAATAAAGCTAACCATCGGCTTACGCAAATTAAAAACGCGTTGGCTGATACTAAAAAACACTTCTAAAATGTTAATTAAATGTACTTACCACATTTTTCTATAAATTGACTAACACTTTCGTCACACGTCAAATCATTCGTTGTCTCCCCTCTATCGACAGAATCAGCTAAAGAGGAAGATGATGATGGTAATGCAACGCATGTCTCCACCGACGAGAATGCCACTTGTTCATTTTCACTGTGAACCAAATTATTTTCCTGATCTTTTCTTTCCCCATTGACAATTTCAGCCTCAGAGTTCAATTTCTCTAAAATAAAAATCTTTATAAAGTATTTTGAATGTGCTATAAACTTATTATCAGAAATCACCTGTTTCAATAGAAAAATTAGATTCGACTAAAGTCTCGTTAGCATCTTCAGCAAATGTCGATTGAATAGGGCTGCCTGGGTTAACGCCATTAACGGAATTCGAATAACCAATATCTGACACTCCGTTTACAACAGGTGAACCATCTGCATCGGTTATAGATCTATAAATTTAATTAAAAAACAAATACAGCTTTAACAATTAGCTCAAGTTCATTACATTTGTAAAACGTCAATATAAAATAATAAATCACAATATGTAGAAAAATAAAACAAATTTTTTTTAGCTGTTTACACCACGAAATAAAGTTGCCAATATAACTTTATACTGTAGTTATTAATAATCTTACTTTGTGTATAAAAATTAATATAAAAAATAAACTAGGTAGCAAATATTTCGCTCCTTGTTGTATGGCAATATGCTATTTCGTTACAAAAAACCTGCTCACATCAATGTCAATAAAGTAGCAATTCGTAGATCGGACGGCATTTTCGAAAAAGCTGTCTTAGCTTTTAAAATCAACATCTTCGTCTATCTGCTAAAATGCAAAATTAATTTCATTTCTACATAACGTTTTTATGATAAATAGTAAACGCGTTTTCAACTAACAAATCGGTGGCGTTTGAATAGAAAATGTTATGATAATAGTCGATGGCAATGACACTTTTAAAACAATAACTGAATAATAAAGATGAATATCTAAAATTTACCATTGCAAAGTTTAACGGCAGTTAAAATATAAAAGCAATACCTTCTGGTTACTGGTTCAATAGTGCTGACAACTAGCAAATCCTTTTCAAGAGCTCTTAAGAATTTATCGACTCTCTTGTAATGCTTATCAGGATGAACAACTAATTCACATAAACGCTGTATTGTAAATGGTGCCCTGCAAAACCAACCAATTTTAAAAATCATTAATATACAACTAAAAGCTAATCAGAATAAACTCGAATGTAAACATACCCGCTAAATTCTTCTAAGGTATTCAATAATTTGCTATGCATGTCGTCAAAGTTAAACTTTTCCACATTCTGCGAAAATGGCATATCGTCAACAGGATAATCTTCTTTAAACTTCTTAATCACTCGATCCAATTTGCATTTGAAAAGTGGCTTCAACTTTTGCCATGGAAATCTGACATAAACAATAAACATTACAACGCGGCCAGCGACAACGCACATTCGAAACATCAGAAATCTTACACAATATCTCCAGTTTTAGCAATGAAATTTAAATATTCTTCCAAAATGACAGGTACATCGAAAGGTTTTTTCTTCTCAAAGTCTGGAAAAAAGGTTACGCAATTAATTAATCTAAAACACAACACATTACTCCCCCCTCCCCGCTTGTTATAACATGCTCAACAATGGAGATGGTAAAATGATCGACCGCTTACTATTTAGTTCATCAAATATTGTCTCCTTGGTTGTATGCTCCATTGTAATTTAGATTTAGAGCTTCAAACACCACCGTTATACAGCCCAACTAGTGTATTTTATTATTATTTTGTTTCACTATCGACAAAAATACCCAACCGATGCCATCCCTCTCATTTCCCCGCTTTTAGCCCTTCATTAATCTATGAAGCGCCGTGTGCTAATTTCCAAATACAGTTACAGTGATAATATGGAAGCACACAGTCGTTTGGACAGTATTGCTACTGTAGTATTAATTACGCTAAGTGACTAAAACAAGCTTTAAAATGTAGAAATAATCACATAATGAATATACTAGTATATAAAATACAATAATATGTAATAAAGTCAATTATTGTTTCTTCAAGATTTGGTTCTTAAATTTAAAATTAATTATGTGTACAAAACCTCAGAGTCTTCTCATTCACTGATGGGACGAAATGGAAAACTTGACATTCCAGATGGAAAAATGGAAATCTTTTAAATTTTTTGCTATTGAAAACATCAGAAAATTATTAATGCTTTCATACAGAACACAGGAATCTACTAATAGTATGGTTTACATCTCCAATTTAAAAATAATCTGCGGATTTAAAGCATTAATGATGATATTGTCTTATCATTATAAAATTATTCTGCATTCTTCAACAGATGTGTTTAAATATTTTTGATTTCAAAGTAACGATGACAAACTTAACCGTATTTAATAGATTAGAAAAATAAAAGTTATTAATATTTACTACACAAATGGTTGCATAAACAACATTACAAATCAATTTGTCCAAACGGATGTGCAAAATAACGTTTCTTCTGCTTTTGAATTACGAGCAAAATGGTAGCCAAGTTTACAAGCTTTTTAGGAGTTACAATAACTTTTGAATGAAAGAAAAAATACCTACAGTATTTAGATGCGCGCATTGACACATGATGTAATCGACAAATAAAAATAATTAACGAGCAGTTAAACCATGGTCCCGGAAGTACAATAAAATGAAACAACAGCAATATACAGTTTTTATAATTATATGCATGTACAGTATAGCCAGTTTAACTATTATTATTGTATATCTACAGATTTAACAATACATTTGTCTTACAACATTAATAGATTGCGAGACATGCACAATTGCCGTCTATGTAAACGTATCTTGACATTTGCGAATATTCAATTAATAAAATTTGAGCTTAAATGGCCTTGTACATATTAATACTGCAAGATGAAAGTTAATATTGTTTAAAATTTCAATAGAATATTTTCAAACAGTTGCCTTTTTTTCCTCTAAGAGTCATTAATAACAGAAATACTGCGTTGGAAAAATGTCTATACAATTATTCATTTTTACAATAATAACCTCACAAAAAAATGCATTGTTACAATAATAACGTCAAAGATGCCAAATGAGTTCAAAACCTGATGTTAAAAATGTCGGCATCATTTTGATAATAATTGTTTTCCTGTATTAACTACATTAAATAGAAAAATTGAAACTTGAAAGTTAATATAAAAGCGAATAGGTACTGGTAGTTGTACATAATGCTTGGTGTTCATGTGTACCGGTATATTCTAATGAAAACATTACTGCATCTACCCGTAATGAAGGAACGGGAAATTGACATCACAAAAACAAAATTCAATTAAGTCAATTTCACATTCACTGTTTATGCCAATTAACTTATTAGATAACGCTAACAACGATTTATAGAGACGTCCCATAACGTGAAAGAAAACTACAAACTCAACATACTGTAGCGAAAAAATATAAAAAAACGACAACAGTAAATGTGATAAAATTCTACAATAGCTCAAAGAAGATGAAAATGTGCGAAAAAGTTACACAACGCGCCGAAACGTACTCCAAAAAAAACTAATGTATAATGCAACCAAAAATTTAAGAAAAAAAAAATGGTACACTTTAGTGTATTACTGTATATACATAAACTCCATTACTACATTTTTAATTCAGTTTTGTAAACTTAAAAATAAATCAAAACAATATTGTCTTACTTTATAAGCGAGAGGGAAGAAAAAATACGATGCTAAAAATAATAGATTATATACATGTATATTAGATTTGCAAATAAGTAGTATTAAAGGTATAGAGTAGACGAAGAGAAATTTGACCTTTGTGATGATTAATTGTGAACCACATACTGTTAAAAACCGACTTAGCTGCAACACTTTAAAAAGATCCCCCAGCTATCATAACTGATGTTAGAACCCTAAACTATAATTCGTAGTTCCTGATCTTCTAAGAAGAAACCTTGGAAGTCGTTATTGAGGTTGTTAGTAAACATTTTTCTAATGTTAAATGAGCTAGTATCATTCAAATAGAAGAAGTAATTCATTTTGAGCTATATTGTTATCACGAATTTAGAAATTTCTTGAATAAAAAGAAAAAGGACAATATCCTAATTAGAATAAATAGACTTGTATAAAAAATTGTTTTAGAATTCCCGAAAAAAACTTTGATCTGTTACATATTTGTTACAAAAATAGCAAAAAATGCCAAATACTTAATTTTGTATTAACCTTTAAAAGTTACTTTACAACTTGTGACCTTTAGGACTTCATTAACTCAAATTACCGTATTTTTCCATAAAGCAACGAAACGATGGCGAAATCCGTTTGTTCTTAAGAAAACTAGTGAACCACGACATTTTGTTTCTCTTCAATCTTCAACCAAATAATATAAAATGGCAGTAAAGTAGTTTTGTTTTTACTTAATTGTTTGCTATGGGTTTATATAGTCGTTTCAAGTGGCTTAACTTCTTTCTCAAATTGCTGTACGTGTTTTTGTTGCGGTTGTTCTGGAGCCAATCGTATGTAGTTCACTTCGCCATCGTCGTTGCTTCTCTCTAGTCACAGCCTTTCATTGTCCACTGCAATGGACACGCGTTGAAATTTTGGGTGCCTCACGAGGAAAGTCACCAAAATGCCAGCAACAATTATTACTAATCCCAGCACGTTCACAACAATTCCTTCTTCTGTTCTCTCTGGGTATGATGGTCTAATCAAACAAAAATTAAAGCAATCAGTTTTATTGTTTTACATTTAACACGGCAAACCATATAATAACAACATACCCTAGTGCAAAGATGGCTTTTTCAGTCAATCCAGTCACGCAGGTTGCGATTCCCATCAAAAATGTTGCCAAGCCAAAATGAATATGTATGGGCAACACAGCAGCTCTAAACGACGCTGTAGCTTTTTCACAGCATAACAGCACCAAAAAGCTGAAGAAACCGAAGATAAACTATTCAAAAACAAAAAATTTACAATAAGAAATAGACAAAATAAATAACCAAAATATGAATCTTCAAAATCAAATGTATTCATCAGAAACAAATCTCATGACCATTTCCAGAAATTTAAATTTCCAAAACAAAATTGTACACAAGTTCACGCAATGACTTTGAACTACAAGAACAAATAAGCCAGGCACATTAAGCTACTAGAAAACAAAAGAAATGATGGTCAATCTTGAATAGATTCTTAAATTCCTCGTTAAGAAAGTTAAAACTGCGATGTCATTTCTCTACAACCTTACATTAGACTTATTCATAAACACTTAGTTGATCTAAATTCAAACAAGCCATTTTACAAACAGTGACCAAATTTACCAACTGCTGTATAATTTCAAATTTCCTAAATAATTATCAAAAATTGTCTTTTTATTTATGAAAACTATCTCTAAAATAATGACACCAGCTTCAAATAATGAAGTTAGCCTAACTGCTCTATCGCAAACACAATGAAACTCGGTCGCAAATAAATCAATTGTTAGTTCATTGTTTACAGTGGGACAAAATATAATCGCAACAATGCAGTCAGTCAGGCGTTTAATTATTGTTAACATACTTTCGTTTCAAATTAACATCTAAACAAATTTTAAGGTCATCATTATTAATACAATACTCGTAAAGTATTGCACAAAATTAGCAACTGACGCAATTAACTGAACATTTATTTTTTTATTAACGTCTTGACATGACATCAACACGAATGACGGCGATCAGAATTTATAAACACTAACTTAAAAAAAAAAACCATTTTAGCATTGCCAACCCGCCCCTCTTTTCCTAGTCTTACACCCCACCCTTCTTATTTATCAAAAGAAATTCTCAAGTAATTTAATTCGTTTGGCCTTGCAATTATATCTTAAAATTATATCAAGTCCAATTGAATTTTGGTTCCACGTTTCTGTATAACAAGAGTCAAAGTCAAATTATCATCAAATTTACATTACCTGCAGAGCAAACAGTCCTAATGTTCCGAGTCCCATCCAGCTGTGAAGGCTGTACAAATGAGGAATTGGAGGTTTCCTGAAACTGTGAAAATCGAATACTGCTACAACGGAAATCGCAGCAGCTGGCATCACCAACAAATGTAAAATGGTGTGAACCAATTTGTTGTAGATTTTTCGACCACATCGACATAGTCTGTATACGAGTATTGCTATGGACAAAAATTACAGTAAATTAAGACAAATATTAACTTGGTAAAAAAATTATTAATTAAATTTATCTACAATGTATGTTATATACTTTGCATCATATTATACAAAGATTTAATGTGACATGTGAACTAATTATATTAGTTTAACTGACATAATCTGATAGCTTTTAATAAGCAGTGACTCACGGAAAAATTTAAATGACAGAAACTATTTCCTTTTTTGAGCGAATATTACAGGAAAAAAAGACGATCAAAAGTGCTCGCATCATAATGCGCTAAATAAACCTTGACAATGATCTTTCAGTTACCATACTATGATAGTCTTATCACGTATAATTAATAATATTTTTAAACAATCGTTAATTAAGATTTTACTCACCTTCGCCTAAAAGAAAAACGAAACCGCCAACCATAAGAATGGGATGAAGATTAAATTCCTTTTCAATGTCATTCTGCCAGGCAATTCCTTGACGATAATAAAACACCCAAAAAAGTACCAAGCCCAGAGCACCAAATAAAAACACCTGAGCAAGAAACATCAGAAACCCAAATCCGCATTTGGTCCCAGCTCCCCATGACTCATCAGCTGTTTTAACCCTGCAACAACAAAACAACAACAAAAAAAACATTCAATTGAAATTCACCAACAAATCGACACTTAACAACAAAATCAACAAACTGTTAATAATAAAGCAACCTTCTAAGCCCCAAATCGGCTTGCGGCAGTGGTCTATACTGCAAGAGCCCAAGCTCCTTGGACTCCATTGAACTATAGACTACGCAATAAACCCAAACTGTAAAGCAGTAAAGACCGCCTTGTCCACAACGAAAGCGTTTGGACACACACGAATAATCTTATTTCAAAAACCAGGTAACCGTATAACAGATTACTGTAAAAATCCCTTTTGTCCTCCAGTTATCTTTTTCTAACAAAGTCAGTCAATAATTACACGTGTGTCGAATAGCCAATGAGATGTAACGATTTGTTTCTAGATTTCAACTTCCCTTCACAACAACCTCAATTCGCATTGATCGTCGAAGCAGTAGCACCAGAGCAACCAACATCAACAGCAGAAAATGGCAATGACAATCCTGCACGATACATCCAAAACCCAGCCTAGTGTACTGAAAAATCGACACAAAAATATCTACTCGACTACATTCTCCTAGTATCTCTATTCCATCTCTCACTGTTGATCTTCCCAGCGTTTTAACCCCCACCCCCCTCTTTTTCTCCCAACTATAAAGCTCACTTTCTTTACTGTGCCCACCCTCACTTAGCTCAGTAAGGTTCCTTAGGCGCACTTGATGGCCATTAAGGCTCGACTACACTGGGAGTGGGAAGCGGATTATTAGCATTTTCTTGACAGATTTTTCCCGTAGCTAAAAGATGCTGAGCACACCCAGACGTGTAATTTTAAAGTGAGATGCGCTCTTTCTTCCATCACAAGCTTCCAAATCATTGTGGAAACCCAATTTTTATTATGAGCAGATTTTAATTAAACAAGACAATTCAGCTTGTTTGGAGTTTAGCCAAATTCTGCTTAGTCTTTCGTCACTACATATTTTAAAGATGGACTCACAACTTGCATAACCATCTCTTGAATAATAAAATTTAAAAGTTAGAAAATAGCTCCATTACATACACAATGTGCATTTTTACTTAGCACTAAATTACCCAAAGTGTGAAAACAATGCTAACAACAATTCATGTTTTCCACGTACGGAGTTGAGTTTACATAATGATTTCAATCTTTACGATCTTAAAGCCGATGTAAACTTACGTTACGATCAATTTGAAAAAGTTACAAACAACTTAGAAATTGACTCCAAGTAACTCATTCGTTTTAGCAATGTAAACATCGAATAATGCGGTTATTTAAAGTACAAATCTTAAACATGTACTGTACATGTAACCTTACGCATCAGCTAGCCTAACACAACTAAATAATAATTATTAACATGTTAACATGTTCTCAAACAGACGCCTACAACGTCTACACGAATACAATAGCCACGATTACAGTTTCAAACACTTTTCTCGCTTTTAAAGTTTGTAATTTCAACTTAAAAATTTCAACAAACAAAGTTCACATTGCGTTCCAAGAAGTTTTAAATCCAACAAAGAAAGAGTGTTAAAAGCGATTATCTAACGGGTTTTCATCCTTTTATCTTTATAACTGAACAAACAAACCAGATGAAACGCTTTAATACGAATTCATAAAAAAATATAACAAAAAACCGAAAAGATAAAATAAACCAGCACTAAAAGCTCAATCATCCCAAAAATAAAATTAGTTTAGCAACGCATTCATGAATTATAAACGCATATCAACCAGTTAAACAAATTCAGTCGTCGAAATCAACTTCGCTAATGAGCAACTACTGAACCACAGCTGTTCACTAATTTGCCAGCATTTTGGCACAGTAGAACAAGACAACTGGAACAGATTGCATTTTCAACCCAGACAGACAAATTTTAAAACAACTTTCAAAAATTTAAAAAAAAATCGTTACTATTTTCGACGCATCTGTCAATCTTCAGTTAAAACAAAACAAAGCCCCCATCAAAACAATGTAACAAGAAACTTAAAAAAAGAAAAACAACTTTCAGATCATTGACAACACTGATTCCATGGCTATAGAGTACCCGGTATTGGCAGGTGTCATTTTCCTCAGGTGTCAATAAATTTAAATAAATAATAGTAACACATTGTAGGTTGTATCTTACATAATATAATACACGAGAAACTTGTTCACCTACGTCAACCACCTTAAGTATGGCCCAGTATAATGCATGAAGCTAGTACAAAAGTTCAATAAACTTTTGCTCAAGAACTGAACGAGCAATATTAAAAAAGAATTTGACGCTGAAAGCAAAACGCCAGACTGAATAAGGATTAAAAATTTTTCATGAGCAGTTAAATAACAATAAAGATTTTCATCGCACAGTATATCTCTCCTTCTTAGTTTCATTGTAAATTTATATCAATTAAATCCACGTTAATGAGTGAGCTATGAAATTTCCCTTGTAGTGCCTTTTATGTTTACTAATAATGCAATTCAACAAAGTAACAAAAAAGTAATTTTCTTTTAATACCACGAAGAGACATCTGCACGGTCACATAGACAAACAATTAAATAAAAACAGTAAACTAAAAGTTTATTTCTAATATAAAAAAGACACTACAACAACATGTGCAGAGCGTGAGAAGATACAAACAAGAACTCGAAAAGTTCGCATAGTTTTTAATAAAGTTTTTCTGCTTCTATACAGCTGAGTACAGATGTTGATATGAATCAACTTAAATTTGTACCCTTTCATCACAGAGCCTTCAAAATCTTTTGTGGGAAGATTATGCTGTATAAAATAAGCGTTTTATAAACATCGTTCAGAGATCTAATTTTATCTTCATTTTAAAAGCTTCAATTATTTCAACGATTTTTTTTGTTTGAAAAAAAAAAAAAAAAAAAAATTAAAGAAAAGATCCAATAACCAGTAAACAAAATAACTTCCTTAGTCACCGTTTACCTTCGCTAAACTTAATCGATCGTGAATTAATTAGGTTATTCTATATATTTCGATCAATAATCCCAATTACAAATATCAGAATAGTAAGTTATATATTTTTCCAAGCTCATGTAACGTTTGACTAACCTAGTACAAGCAGATGTCATGATTTATTCACTGAATAAATTCACCAAATAAAAAAAACTACCGTATATGATAAGATAAACAAGCCGTTTCAAACATTTCAATTACAATAAAACGTTTTAAAAAAACATTTTACCACATATTATACAGCATATTTCCTGAGTTTACAGTATAGATTATTTAACAAAGTGTAATACATCTCAAGCAGCAAATAAACTTAATGCACATTTACATAACCATTTTGTTACTTTAACAATGCACCTTCACATTCTGACATTTACACATCAAAAAGTGTAACCTTGTTAATTTTATTTGATACATACAAAACCACAAAGTATACGGTACATACTCTTGGTATTTACTCTGAAATGTGCATTATAGTTTATGAAGCTCGTGAAGTGTACAGTAAATTATGCCTTGAATTAAACGCTGTTTCTAGGGCAACGACAAAATACCAACAAACCGTTACTATCGCAATTATTTGAAGTGACTGCTACGTTCAGAACGTCACAAGGTTCCGATGCCAAAACCAATTTTTATAAATAGCGAAATTTATTGTTGTGATGAACAAATTAAAATCTATATGATTATCTAATTTCCTGTCGACGATGATATTCAAATAATCATTTGGAAACAAGTTTACAGACTTTTTTTTCATACGAAATTGCAAACATCAAGGCCAAAACTTCATTCAAGGATAGCATTACAGTCATTGTAATACTAACTTACGCAATATAAAAAACCATGAAATTTCAATAATCAAAAATACAAGCTATTAAATTAAACAGCTTATAAAATAATCATCACTAAAAATATACTACACAAGATTTGGAAATAACTAATAAACATCGATTAAAACCACTAAAACAAATTGGCACCAGCAGAAATGAACACTTGCCATTCTTTAGATTGCATAACATCAAAGTAATACCAAAACAAACCTGCAATTTCTAACTAAAACTGCATCACAGTTACCGTAATAATTAAACCCCAACTTGTAAAAATAAAACTGTTTAAATCTAATCAAATACAGCACAATTATTATAAATTTATGAAATTCCGCTAACACACTGTGAACTGTAAAAGATAAGTGATAGCAATACAAAAGAAAGGTATGGAATCACAAAATGTCATTTATCAAACGATTTTCAAAATCATATTTTATAGATAAAGCAAGTTTTGCTTCAGCAAGTAAATTATACGGCTGGTACTACAACAATACAGCTGTCAAATTGTCTATCTTTGCTTTCCCAATATTATTTTTTCTTTTTTGCTTTCAGTGAAAATAGTTCTCTGTGTATGGTAGCCATGGTAACTCTCAATAAGCATTTGGTGCCAGGTCGAGTACCTACAGTACTTCGATCTTCACAATCAACGCCGTACATAACGAGCAATAATATTGTAAATGCAAACAATAAAATGACAAGCATAGCAGTGCAACTTATAACAGAAATTACACAACGTAAGTAACCCTCGATAAGATTTGACTATCTACTGAGTTTAATTTCAATCGCCTTACTGATGCAATTATTTTATTATTCAGACGTCATTACCTTTTTAGCAGCTGTTGATCGATTGACATACAGCTGTTGCCCAATCTTTTAAATTTTAAAATCAATAACTGCTCTTGAATGAATTTGTCGATGCCAGCAGAACACTTTGGCAATCCTATTCTCCACCACGGTATAGCATCTCTATACCACAGATCAGTTTCTTTGTCATCTCCATTAGCAACCGAAGTGGAGACATTCATCAAAGTTTCGGTAGAAGCCAACGATTCTGAACGCAAATTTCGATTTGTTTTCTCACTTAAACTTACAGTTATTGTGTCACTGTTAGCATAATTAAGTATTTCTTCCTGATCAGGCACTTGCGATTTTACTACATTGCGTTCATCTTTCAAGTCTTGTATTACTTTATTGCCTTCACATATCTCCTCCGTATAAGATTTCGTAATTTCTTCAGCAAACAAAACATCAAGTTTATCGCTAATCAATGTTAACTCATCTCTAAACCTCTGTAACAATACTAAATATTCGCTATTACCATTCTGAATGCATTTCCTATCGACTTCATCGCTTTTCTCAAAGCCATTACATTTTTGCAGAAGTTGCGACTTTATTAAATCCAATTTTAATTTCAAGTCTATTTCAGGTAAATTGCTGCACGCCATTCTCAAAATGCAAATACAATCACAAAGCACACGCGTGCCACATTTTCTTTTGAATATTCAAATACACATCAATCAAAAACCGATTGCCACCTTATTAACCAATTACATATCTAACAGCAGCCACAATAAAGTTCATCAAATATCAGATGTACATTCCCAATCCCCACACCTACGTAAACTAACAAAATTATCATCCTTATCGCATTAATATACATTTGCTCCACTCCCTGTCCTCTTTAGTGAAGATTTACGAAGCAACTTTTCTTAAACTACATATGACTTTTGATCCTTACAGACAAAAGAAAGAAAAAAATATGCTCCAATTTCACATTGCCTTACATTTCCATTTCCAGTTTGTAAAATAAATGTTTTTAAAAATAAATAAAATAAATGTAAAACCAAAAACCCAATAAAAGCAACAAAGCACATAGTCTGCAATTTAAAAGATTATAAAAGCAACTAAATCAATGAATATTGAAGTCGCTCTTTTTCCATATGTTTTAAAACATATTTGACTGAATATATCATAAATTATACTCAAATCAGTCGAGGAAACTATAAATGGCAACATAACGATTTTTTCCTGAAGACGGTTACAAATTTATAAAACACTTAATAACAGATTGTAATTTTACTATAATATTTACTATATAGTATACTTCATAATGTTTAGCATTACAAAATTCTTTATATTTTAAAAGGTACATAAAACGTAGTGTCAGTGACCTTAATTATTAAGAATCGAATTTGTCTGCACATTTGTGTACTATAGCACAAGGCGGTAACTAATAAGCATGATTATACTAACAATTGAGCATGATGATACTCTAGTAAGTTAGTTTTAAATGTGTTAATGAATAATTTACGATTTTCAGATCTTGCAAATACCAACTCTTCACGTGAAATTCTTTTAAAACTAATTTTATTAGTTCCAAAACATTGAAAAACGTGCTAAAGTTAATTTCGACATGAACAGAAGCGAAAGGGTTAAAATTGCAAATTAATTGAAAGATGCTGTTTTGTTATGTTTTTGACTAGTCAAATGATCATTATTAAACTAAATTAGAAAAATAATAATGTTCAATCAATTTCAGAAAAACAATCGATTATATGGCTGTCAGATTTTAGTAGCCGTTCAATGACATACAAAAACGATTTATTTAGTATACTATAAATTCTGTTAAATTATTAACAAACTATAGTTATCATTAAAATTTTGCACTTTTTAACAATTTACCAAAAAACTTTTATAACATTAATCTTATAGCATTGTTAAATCAAAACAATCCGTCCATTTCAGAATAATAAACCGTAACTTCATTTACAAAACAATTTTCCTTTTTTTTTCAAGTAAAAAGAAAATATTTTCGCATTTCACATTCTCGACGGTTCTCAATTAATTTTAACGTCATTAAAGTAACACTATTCAGCGCACAGGAAAACATGCAAGCATTTAATATTAATTAACTGCGCAAAACTAACTCATTTTTATCTGCTGTTAATGAGCATTAGCTGCAAACAACTTCATTTTAAAATACTGTATAATTTGCATTATGAGAACTTAATGTAAACATGTTCGCAACTTCTCGTAATGCATTCATTTAGGTCGTTGAAAGTAAATAATATCCTTGTATGTAACATTAGTTGAATTTTACATTACCGTATTTCATCAACAAAAACACTGCCCATCAGTGTTATGTTGGCAAGTACAAATAATAATATTACCCCTGATAACCCTAAATACAGTAAAACCCAACAAAATTTGACTGTTAATAAAGAAAAAAAAAGAAACAAAATTCAGAATTTTATGGGCACGCAAAACTATTAAACCCAATTTTAGCAACTGCAACAAAATATGCTTGTAAGAAAAGCTGTATACTCTTTTTCATTTAACATTTCACATCGTACTGTAGGCGTTTTCGCGAGTGGAATAAATATTATATTTGCAGAGGGTGGTTTTTCGAGTAGGACGCTGAAACAAATTTTAAATAAATTAAATGTAAAAAAAATAAATTACAGACTGTCTGTTTACACGAAAACCTGTCCTCCATGGCACGATCAACTCCAAAAAGCATAGTCAACAAAATATAAAGCAATTGATAATAAGTTAATAACGCATTTAAAATTTTTTTTTTAATAAGTAAATATAAATTCCAATTGCGAGACTACTGCAATATCACGATGTGATATTTCGTCAGGGTAACATTAAAAACCTGTTTTTACATTTAGGCAAAGCGTACTAACAAGTTTATGAACAGAAAAACATGTAAAATTATTTGATTTAAAAAACCCATTCGCACCAAGTTACAAACGTTTACAGTGATCAGTCGTGTTTCAAGCGATAAGACAAGCACTAAATTACGCTTATGTCCCAATACATATCGCCAAACAATAAAGCAATATGTTTGATATCTTAATAAAAATTATTTTCTCCACAAAAATATGTACATTCGGTAGTTTGTATAAACCAAAAGTATTCAAGAACAAAATCAACTTTAGTGTACTTAAAAACAATTTTAGTGTGTCTGACCGCTTTAAATAAACCCCAAGTACTGCTTTGTCTTTTGAAACCTGAATTGCGTCTCTTAAAATTTGAATGGAGCGTCTTTAAAAAAACAAAACGTCTCAAAAAAAAATAATTTTCCACATCAACCTTTAAGTTACAAATGCTATAAGTTTAATGTTATAAGTTGGTTGCCACACCTTAAAGTCGCTGATCAAAACTGATCACAATTGTACAGTAACTGTACTGCAATTATGCATAATTAAACTAAAAAAAAAAAAATTGAACGATTTTTATGGTTACTAAGCTGCTAATTTAATTCTGGACGACCTAAAAACTTTTACTGTTTATTATTTTCAGGTCCATTAAGTTACCTCCTAATGTACTATATCGTATCCAATAGACAATCAGATGCTCAAAAGCATTGTAAAAAGTGTCTTGGGAAGTTGGGGAAGTGGCAGTCAATTGTTTGCCAAAGTAAAAGCAGTAAAAGCTGTGAATAAACCGTAACCAAACTTACATTTGTAGTTTTCTGTGAAGTTTTAGAATAAGTTACGATGGCGTAGCAATGATTCAACCTAACCGAAACGCCTGGTTGATCTTCATCCAACTGAGTAAACGGTTCAGCTACGCATATATATTTTATGTGTATACGCGAAAATACACTCCGAGTAAACTACAGAAATACCGTTTCCTCTTGCACCGTCGTGTGATAGTGCGTGAAGGACGATATGTCCACACACTTTCCAATACTCAATACTCGACTGACAATCAAAATAAAAATAACAATCGCGTAATTATGTCACATGAATGTTGCTTATCACACTGGCCAACACCCCCACACTTGACGACAGGGCAAAACAAAAACTCCACAAACACTAAAATAGATTAAACTCCACGATAAATAACTTTTATAAGATGACTTACTTCCTAGTTGTATTAAAAATGGTCACGCCTCAAGTGAGAAACGGAGCACGATCGCAATATTTTGTGTCACAACGTCTAATTACTAAACTTAAACTTAGCGTTACCGAATGCCACGATGATAATCTTAAGTGAAGTTTGGATACGATTGCGTAACACACCGAACAATTTTATTTGTCCGAAACTATTTCCATTTTCTAAAGTGTAAACCACAACAGGAAGTCGACTAATGAAAACGTGCTATTATGTCAAACTTAAAAAGAGATTTATGGTCTTTGTGTGTTGTACTTCAAGATAATCAGAAAAGGAGTAAGCACTTAAAAGGTTAACCGATATATTCGTCAAATTTTCTACTGAACTACTAATATTTAGCATTGAAAAAGAATTAAAAGAGGAACTCTTACAATTTTTGGGTGTGTTGGTACATACCTTAGCAGCTTAACTGTGCTGATTGTACTGTAGTTTTACATTTAAAGATGTCAGAGGAAAATAAAACGTGATTTTCTAAAATCTAAATAATCAATTCTAACTCAGCCATGTGGAATCAAATCACGTCTATAACTTAGTATTTTGTCTCTTTTTTTGAATGAATGAATTTCAGTCACGACGACATAAAATCCTTATTTCCTCGATCAGACACAGTTTCCGGTACAATTTCATCATAGTACAGTAAATTTATTGCTACTTGCATCTACACACCCACACTTCTAATTTCTGTTCTCATGGTAATTTTTTTTTGTGAATATGCTGTAACATGGGCGTCACATGTAAACTTATAAACAAAAAAACAACGGATACAATCCATGACATGCTCACTACTTGTAAACGTACATGTTGAACAGCTGTTTTGCTCGTTCAACAAGCTCAGCGTCTATCAGCACAAATTTATCAATTATGACAAACAACATGCACTCCACATTACGTCGAGTGTAACCATTAGTCCGTATACACACTGTATAATAACGGATATGATCCTTTTATGTTAACAAAATGCAATCAAATTACAGGAAACATGCGGTAGGTCACTCAACAAAAGTAACTAAACCACTGATAAAAGTAAAGTTTGTTTGCCCAGATGGAATTTCATGCACAAAACCGCGATACTCACAACTTTAAGTTGAATTTACAAGAATAAATGTACTAAAAAGGGGTAAATAACTTAATATTCAAAACAAATTGTAATGGTTGACTAAAATGTACGGAAAATATAAAGTGCCTCTTGAGGTATTCAAGTTTATTTTGGCCAATAACATTTAGTTTCTATCAATTTTGTATAAACAGCAATAAATTCCGATAAATGTCACTTTTCCTACACACAAATTTCTTTCTTGTTTTATAAAGTTAATATATTCTGTTCACTTAACACTGAAGGTCAGTTTCGCTTTCAGATGTTTCTGAATTAGTAGTTTACAAGCCAAATGTAATTCTAGATCAGCTGCCTACTCAATTTATCATAATCTATTAAAATACTAGGTTGTTTATCATTTTGGAGGTTAGCAATACAGCATCACTTAATTAGATTATATAAAAACTAATTAAAGTTGATGTCTTACGTCGGAGTAACTTTTTGGAGAATCCTACAGGAAACAATTACTCGCATTACAACAAGCGTAAATCTCTTTCATAAATTCGCATCATTCAATTTTTTTTAAAAAAACTATTAACTATTTCTGCATTAAACATTTCCTTAATCATTAATATAAAAATGAAACTTTATAGCAAATAAAATCTATATAAAATTCCACATTTTATACTCTTTTTTTTTCCCCCTCCCTAAAACCATCTAAAACTTGTTTCAATTTTTAATGTAAACTTCTGTTGGAACATTAATTCATGAATTATTCCATTGTAAATAACGGCTTACCAAATGTCAATTTACATACAGCAAGGGTCATTACAAGAGCTATATTATTATTTTGATGGTTCACAGCTTGTACTGTGTTTACATTCACTGAACTACTGTAGCTGACATGCCAAGGTACAATATTTACACTTGTCAGGTCAAAAGACACTAAACAAACGACAACATGGAAAAAGTTCACCAAAAGAAAATGAAAGAATTCAAAAATTTAAATCGTTCGAAATCATAATATTATTCAGTATACGAAAACCAAAAGCTTGTTTACACAAATATTATACCGAATTTTCTTTGTGGCAAAATTTTTAATACTCCCTCAGGAAATGGGTCATAGTGGTTGACGACCTTTTTCCTGCTAAAAAATAATGCTTTCCAATAATTATTATTTAAAGAGTACATTATGTAATAGCGTAAACGTAAGCGTGAAGGAGGACCGTCTTGTCTTTCGTGGTGCTATCTAGAATGGAATCCTTTGATGTTAACATTTTCACAAAACCCCTTGACGTTGGAATTCCGATTAGTTTGCCCTTCGCCATTTGCAACGCTAACTTGACAGGACGACTTAATAAATAATTACTACTAAACACGGTGCAGTTTATTACATTAAAATTAATCATGCTTGTTTATATTTCTTCACGCATCGCACTGTAGAAATCTTAGTTGTCATATTGATAAGATTGCAAGGTTAAAATACTGTCTTCGCTATGACACAGTGATCACTTTCTGTGCTTTAAGATTTAAATACAGGAAGGAATTCTATCTTCTATCAAATTGATAAAAACCACCCCTACTTACTTGATTTGATTCCCCATCACTAGATATTCTGGAGTTTATCCTTAAGACAACGTCCGCACCTTATTTTGATTCACACACACACAATAATAATGGAATTTCGATAAGATTTACTATGCAATTTTTTCTTTCCCTCCAACAGCACCAAATTCTCCACGTTTTCAAAGATAATGCAAAATAACTTCTCAAAAAAGAGACAACTTAAAACATTTTCGTTAAAACTGACTGAGTTCGAGGCTGTTATGCTGAGATTGAATAAGGTATTTCGGCATTCGGCAACAATTGGTCAACTGGCTTGTCACGTGACTAAATGTAACCTCGTTTTAGGAGTCACAAGCAGAAAGGTGCGCGGTGGAAAGTCAGTGTCATGAAGGAGTTAAGCGAAACGATTGCAGCGCCTTCCAACGAATACAATGCAAATGATTGGAATTGGGCGGTGAAAATAACAAGGAAACAATAAATCTTTTTGCAAGTAAATAATAAAATTATTAAACGAAGTTGTAAACAATAAAATTATATAAAGTCATAAACAAACTTATCATTTTTTAATGTGTATAACAATTTACTGTATAATTTTATTTATAGTGGAGTAAAGTGAATTGCAATTAATTATCTTGCAACTAAGTTAATTTGACTTTTTTTTTTCTTGATGAATAGTGCTTATTGTTTAGTCTATAACTTATAAGACAATTTAGCTTTTAATAGCTAAATTTATTATTTGGTCATTTAAGGATAAGAAGGGTTCCAGATGTTTCAATATTTTGTATTACGCAATAATAACTTAATTGCTGAGTATGAGCGTAGATTTATTTTCGTTAAATAACATCACTGATTGTTAAATATTTTATTAAGATTAATAACTTACTTGGGTGAATGTCGGTTAGGTAGTTGAGGTGGGTTATGGTTTTCACCTCTCGGTGGGAGCGGAGGCTGCGTAGATGTTGCTATGGGCGGTGGAAGATGACCATTTTCCTCCACGGCATCTTCTGGCGGTGGCGCTGGCGGTAAAGGTGGTGGTGTGTCGCTATGATGAAAAGAATATCAAGTCTATTAAATCACCAATTAATTATGCAAAATAATAACGCAGCTTAATTGCTATCTAGCCAGTAAATCGTCGTCATTGCATAATCTATACTAAAATTCACATGCATGCCTGAAATAATTAGTGTTTATGAAAAACTTGGTTGATAATGAGACACACTTGATCTGCTATTGATTGATATAAGCCATGCTTGCAATGCTATAATAATTTATCAGTCTGGAGACAGACATGTAACGCTTATTAATAATTACTTTCACATTTACAAGAGTATAAAGTGCAATACACGCACCCTAAATGACATAGA
This sequence comes from Helicorthomorpha holstii, assembly GCA_013389785.1. Classification (NCBI taxonomy): domain Eukaryota; kingdom Metazoa; phylum Arthropoda; class Diplopoda; order Polydesmida; family Paradoxosomatidae; genus Helicorthomorpha; species Helicorthomorpha holstii. The sequence continues at coordinate 14,027,374 of JAAFCF010006680.1, forward strand.
AAAAAAATGTTACATGTCTGCAATTTGTTTAGTGTATAATTTATCAAGCGGCGTAAATAAATGACGTAGATCAAAAATAAAAAATAAGCAAAACAAAAAAGATGCGAACTCTTCATAAACATCTACGCAATTTGAATAATATATTGCATACAAACAGAATATGGATTTGTAAAGAACGGGCTTCTACAATAAAGTATATGAACCTGTTATTAGAGCATAACAGTAATTACCCACTAAAAAGTAGGCTATATTGACAGGCCAGTACAATATTAAAAAAATCAAAAATAAATCGTAATTTAACACAAAGCAATTCTAATTTTAAAAAATACTTAATTATTAAACATGCAGTTTAAATGTTGCAACACAAGAATTTTGCAAATTTGCATAAAATGTCTGACCTAAACTTCAAACAAACTCAAATGTTAAATAAAAAAAAAAAAGTATATTATTACAGCAAAATACCGTAAAGTTTACTAATTTAGCAAAAAATAATGGTAGGGAAAATCGCTCTTTAGTCGTCAAACATTTTGTCCCAACAAATTTATCTTACCATGCAATTTAGAGATAGTAATTTAATGCCAAATTTATTTAACTGGATTAAAAACCAAGTTTAAAAGTAATGCTTAATGTTATACCGTAATGGCCAGTAGAAACACATTTAATGTCATCTAAGTCAGTTAATATCTTTTAAAAGTTATGTCCATGGTTGCCATATCCATACGCTAAATTGGCTATCGCTGTAAAATGCTAAAGATAAAAGTTTGTTTACTTACTCGTAATGTTTAAACGAATTGCCACTCATATTTGAACCAGAAGTATTGCAAACAAATTTTAACAGTTTGATTTGCCTTAATCCAAAACTCCACTATAATTTTCGATAAAACTGAATAAAAATCATCGATTTGTAACAAATTACTATAATAAATGTAAATCCATAGTAGAAGCGCGACTGAACTGTTTTAGCTGTTTTAACGACCACCAACTGTGATAGCCCAGACTAAATGAAGAAATAGTGGTGAAAAGAAAGTTGAATAAAAAAATACACAGTGCAGTGAAGATCAGTTGGTGAAAACTAAAAAAGCGCTATGAGATGACATGAAGTTTCTCACGAACAACTTAACTTGCGACAAGAATTTATTAACTGTATTTTTATTTTCAAAGTGCAAGTTTGCATCACTTGGGATTTGTTGATGGAAAAGAGATCCCGGATGCTCAAATCGTACAGCGCATTTTATGGCTAAGCCTATTTTCGGCAATAACTCTTCTCATATGCCTCGATTACTGTATAAACAGGCATTTTAATTTTATCCTATACATAGGCTGTCAGGGACAACTTACAGTATACAAGTGCTGAGTCGAAGCTCACACCCCATTATACGCGCTTATGTAGGCCAAAATGAATTTAAAAAAAAGTACTATGAAAAACATTTTTTTGGGTGGTCGATGCAATGCTAAGTAATAGTAAACGGAAGTAATTACTAGCAAGTGTTATTTACATATCTGAATATCTAAAAACAACATGGGCAATTGAAATGAATGACACGATTTAATTAAGTTACAGCATATTAATATTTTTTATCAACCAAATTAAAAGTGCCGTTTGTTTACACATTTTAAACAAAGCTTTCAATTATTAAATTTTTAAGATTAAGTGGAACATTCGAGTATTTAAAAATGCATTAATTTTATGCCCCACCATTACATGCAGTTCTTAGTATTTGAGAGTTTCTTAAGTTGTGGAACATGCATCTACATTCGACTTACAAAACAGATGTTAATAATTGTCGTTTGTCAGCTAAATTTGGCAAAAGAAGGTACTAAAATTGCCAAACTTTTAGAAATTATTTCAAATGCAAACAACAACTGCATTACATTTGCAAACAACTTCCTAACAAAAATGAATTAAAACTTGCTAGGAAAACATTAAATTCGTTATCTTTTCCCTAACAAATTAATATTTTCAATATATTCTTCTTGACATTAATTTATCGGAATAGAAGCGAGAAATGCCATTAATTTATCAATTATTTTAGCTTTCTAATGCTAATTTTATGTTAAAATATTAAATAAATAATAATAACTTACAGTACGTTAAATTTACATGGGCAATTCGTCGAAAGAAACGTCCTTCAATATTGAATTGGAGTTTTCCTTCGGTTTTGATTCTGTAAAATTCTCATCTATGGCAGTGCATGGGCGACACATGCAATCCACTGGAGCTTTTGTGACCACTTTACGAAATCTGGGTTCACCCTGTTTTGCCTTTGGACAATACAGATTTACAGTTGCCTCTCTAACTCCCATCTCTTGGCAACACATGCAGGAGCGCTCAGTCTGCCATAATTTGTAGCCTGACACCTTATATTTGATAATCTTCAAAATCAGAAAGACAATTACAACTGTTTCGTTAAATATTGTTACCTGAACATATGAAGTGCAACGTCCCTGACAAGCAAAAGATGGAATGGGTTTTGGAATGCATCCAGCGTATTGAAGAACATGAATCACAGGAGATATGTGGCATTCATCTCCCTTCGATTGCTCTGAACCAAGACCAATGGCAATCAAGATCACCAACCATGTCAAACAAAACACCATTTTCACTGAAAATAAATACAAACATATGGCCATTAATATTCATAGTTTTAATTTTTTTTTTGGTAAGCGACATACATGCTAAAGACGTTGCCATTTTAAATATTTTTTTTGGGCTAAAAAATAGTAATTATTTATCGTGACAATCGACTTTGGCGTGCAAAGTCCAACTGGAAATAAGAAAATGGCTACAAATCACAATAGCATCGGCTAATAATGAAATGGACAATCAGCTGAGTAGCTAATTAAATTTGAAATCGTAAAGCTTTCATACAGTGCAAATACAAAACGTTACTCACCAATTGCTTAATTTAATTCTTCAATTGCCAAAATGCAATTAATTACTATACGGTACTTTTTTTTGGACAAGTTACTTAATCAACGTTTGACGGTTATAATGATCAAATTTATTAATACTTCATTATTAACTACTGTAAATTTGATAAAATGAAGATAGAGCAAGCAATAATATTCATAAAGAATAATGAGGTGGAGTTTATAAACGTTTTAAAAAATTAATAAAAGAGCCAATAATCAAGCGGACATTCCTTTTGACATAAATTATAATTAACTTAATCAAATATTATATACGCGTGGCTTAGAACACTGCATTACTGGTATTTTAATGTACAGTATTTGAAAAATATTAATTAAGCAATTCAACCCTTGCTGTTTCATAATGGATCAAATGCCCTTTTGAATTTCCTTTGTAAATTAACAGCTGTGAGAGAATTGGCATTAATGAATATTTTCAACAGGAGGTCTTTAATTGAACTCGATGCCAACAAAATTTTTTGCAACACAAAATGTAATACAGTATAAAAGCATTATGCTTCACTAAATAAAATACTGCATTCTGGCTTCATTTTTTTAAAATACTTTTTGTGACATTTAAAGTCAATATTTTCGAATCACAATCTCTAATAATAATTTTAGGTAAAACACTATCAATCAACTGCTTTTTCCCTAACAATTAAGTTACCAGTATTGCTTAATTTACTAAATTACAGTACATTAATTATTATACCATTAAGAACCTTATATTATTGTATAATACAGTACGTGTATAACAAGGCGCAGTTTTGGAAAACTACCGAGAATATTTATGTTAATCTCACATACACAAGAATGATAATAATATTATCAATTACTGCATAACTGATTTTTTTTAATGGAATTTTTAATGTCTACATTTTCAGATTTTTTCGAAATTTTTTTGTCTAGACTCTAATATATTCTTTTAATTTATTTTTGTAATATACCGGTATATTTACATTTGAAACACAACCTATTTTGCCAATTAGTACGGTATGTTAACTAAAATAATATGAATAAATACGGTATTGTACATCAGTGGGTATAATCAGCTTAACTTTCTTAAAGTACTACCGTATACGTAACGTATTATACGTTGAAATTACACATGTCATGTTATCATGCAATGTTTATATTCTGAGTTTATCAATTGATTAATGATTAATAAACTAAAGGTGTTAACAATAAATTATAAACGAATCAAATGAAAATATTTTCGCTCTTGCGGCATCAAAAGTTTAATACCGGTATCGAGATATTGTTCAGTATAATTAACGAGTACTGTATTTTACACACGCAGTAGTTAGACAGTAAATTTAATATTATAACCAGTTTATTATTACTAAGTTTACAAAGAATCTTAAGTTATATAATCTCGACATTACCTTGACAAATCCAATGAGATTCCATTTTTAAAGCAGTCATCAATTTCAAGCTTCAATACGTTCATGTTTGCCTGCCAACGATGACTGAAAGATCTTGACACGAATAATAATAGTTGTCAAGAAAAATGCATCATTTCTAATGTACTTTATTGAGGAAAAGCAGATAAGAAATCAAACGAATTACAAGAAAAGATTACACTAAGATTCGTCTGCTAAATATTAAGCCAACTAAAAGATATCGGAAGAACCACACTTGTAACATTTACAAAGAGCTGGTTCCTTGAGGCGAATAGAAAGCTGACTGTGTTCGCTTCCAGAGGGCAAAGGTTGTCCTTCAGCATTGTAGCAAGTTTGCAAAACCACTTCACGCTCTCTTAAGTGAGTCTCACGACAACACTGACAATCCTAAATATAAAGCAATACATTAAATATTTACTTGTTATAGAAAACTTTGTTTCAATCAAAATCTCTGTTACTAACCTTAAGAAAGCCTGAAGCTTGCACCACACTCGGTTGCAGTTGTGACGAACATGTTCCTTCACATTTGTTTACTGCCACCTCTCCTTCACACGTTCGTAACAACTGTCCGTTTTCATCAGTCACTTCTAAACCGCCGAATAATCAACTTAAAAAATCAAAAAAATTAATTACAAATTATATAATGTTACCTTTACTGACATGAATGGTAGATGGAAGTGTTTCGCATGAACTTTCAATTCCAAGTAATGATAATGTTGAGACAAATGGTGATCGATTAGCAATTGCAAAAATAATAAGAAACAAGGAGCTAAAATGAGTGTTCATTTTTGTTTGACAAATAAACTGAGAATGATCAAAAACATTCAGTTGGAGCACAATAAATCGTGACTGCAAAGTTTTAATCAGTCAATTCTACTAGCTGCTGCAGCTTCAAGTAAACAGTTACAGTATTTAATCCACTGCATTAAGTACTTAATGAATTTAAGTCAATTAAGACATCCAACAATGCAAATACATTAACATTAGAAACGCATCAATAACCCTTGACCACCAACAGTTTAAAAACATTTAGAAACAAAAATTAATGATAAGTGGTTTTATTTTAAAAGCTTTAGCACAATAATTATGCATGTTAAGTTGTAATAAAAAGTAATATTTTCTTTTTGACTATAATATCTGAAATTTTATATGCACTTAAAAAAATAACAAAATGTTCACAAATCAGACATCACATCAAGTGTGGAATTAATACACATGAACCCGTTAGATCATAAACATCAACATCATATTGATTTTAATCTTCGTCATCTTCAACAATAAATTCAACTTCATCATTGGCATCCGCTCTTAAAATATAAATGCAAGTTAGTATTGCAGTCTCAAATCAAATTATAAAAGCATTACCAACTAAAATCTAATACATACTTCACCAAAAAATCTTTAACGTTGTTATATCCTTCCTTTCTGGCAGTGTGAATAAGTATACCGGTACACGATCTTCCATTTCGTACGCGGCAGAAACTACAATTACATATATCACGACAAACAGGACATTCCCAATTCTGAAAATAAATAAAAAAGATTCATAAACCTCAAACTACTGAAAACCTTCTATTGTTTTTTAACAACTTACAGGATTTTTCAGAGCCTCACCAACATCTTCACCATATCGATTACGAAGACAAATACCACAAAACTTAACAATTAAAAAAAAAACATTTAGTTACAACTAGAACAATAACATAAGTGTTTATCAAAGCTATCAATTTCTTACCTGCCCTCTAACACCAAAACAGTCTTTTCCACGACAAACTGTTTTCTGATCGACTGTTTTTTGTCGACACTGATGACAACAAGTTCCCTAAAAAATACATACTTACAATATTAATAAAATGTAGTTTTACAGAATAAAGATTTTGCCAAATTAACTTACAGAGGAAGAATTGTATACTTTATCAGATGTCGATTGAGCAATATTTTCTATCATTTCATCAGTCACCTCATGTGGATCTAAAACTGGACGATCTTTTTCATTCATATGAACATACACATGGCGACGGATCCTTTTAATAACGCGTTTTTTGCGTGGCTTTTCATCCTAAATAAAAACCATATTTATTAAAGCTAATTTTATTTTCTCATAGTTAAAATAATAATTACATCTTCATCATCGGAATCTAAATCAACATTGTATTTCGTTCCTGATCTAGTCTGCAGAAGAAAATATGTCAATGTAAATCAAAGTTAAAATACGAAAGACCAAAACTACCTGTCTGGCTGTTACTGATGAACTGCGATTTCTTGTCCTTGGGGGAGATGATCTGGTAATAGCTACTTTGGTAAACTGCTTAGTTCTTCTACTTCTGGCTCTTGGGTGGCCCTAAAAGAAAAATAAGCTCAAAAATCAATGTCATTTTAAAGATATCATTTAAAAATTGATCAACATAGTTCAAATTAATTTTAAAAATTAATATTAGGCAAAAAGATATTTGTATCATTATTTTAAAAATCAAGGGCAATAAAATAAAATTAAAAAGTGCTTACCATTGTTAATTTTAGACTTTTAACGATGTCGTCCATGCCAGCAAAATACTCCTTAAACTACAAATAAAAGACAATAATTAATACAACATTATATAACACAAATACTAATACACGCAATAATTTACCGCTTGCTTTTGTTCGGCAATATTTTTTTCCCTCAGACGCTTGTAATCTTCAACCTCCATTGTTCAGATGTTTTACCACTTAACAGAGTTTAAACTTAAGAAATAACTTACATTAATGAAATTGCAATGCGTTTAAATAAGTAAAGATAATCTTACTTACAATAATATTGATATAACTTCACACTGTCGCACAAATTGAACTTCGTCGAGCCACAAAAAAATTCTTAACTACCGAGAAAACAATACGAAAGCGTCTCTCTAATCCCACGCTGATTTTAGCACTGTACTGTATTTTAAAGTTTTGACATCGATACGTCAAATACGTACATTTCCCGCCAAGAATTCCCGCCATAATATGTAACCCAGCCCCTTTTTCAGAGCGCGGAAGTGGCTAGCATTAATTTTGGAGACTCGCCAAGTGATAATAAAAAGGAAACAAACTTTATGGAAATGATGTGAGGTGTATTTTTAATAATGTATACGCTTACCTTTAAACTCGATAATGGAAACATTCGATTTTATTTTATACAATAGCATAATCAAATAAAACAAATAACGTCTTGTGGATCAAATAAACCAGTTTTTGTAGCGCAAAAAAACTAACATGTACAAACCGGAATATTTTTATACTGTATTTTGGAAATTAAATTACTGTAGTTTGTTAAATCATTTTATAAAAGTAAGTTAAAAAAAACTTTTACCTTCAAATGATACCGGCTCATACCTATACTAAATACTTACTGAAATAGCACGCCACATTAGTTCTGTCACAACCTTGCATTATCTGGCATTAAATTTATTAAACTTTTGATACCACAGGCTAGAGAATTTTGTAAATCAAACTGCCGTACTATAATAAAATGTTGCTGTACAGTATGTTTAAGAAATACTATATTGTAATACTGTAGTGTTAAAATATAAGGTTCACTGCAAGTTCGATTTTAAGTGTTAGATGCAACTATCTCACAGGAAAATAAAAGCAACCTGCCATGTACAATTAAAGAGCAAACGTGTTTAGTTGCAAAGTTTGTTTAACTTTTCTATATAATGTTATGAAGGAATGAAGTAGCATTCTATTCTGAAATACTGTATTATCATAATTTGATTAAAAGAAAGCTGTTAAAACATTAAAGCTTTTTCGACCGAGTAAATTGGAAATGATAGTTTTACATTTCATACTTTTCAGTAATTTATTAATTAGATGTACACCACTGCCATTACTTAATTGTTGTACAATGTACAGTATTGTGCACTAAACGCTTAACAAAGTTTACAGGTTTAAAAGAAAATCATTACAACATGGAATAACACCATTGCTCCATGTCTAATAAACGGTGCCTGAAGTTATTAAGTGGCAGGCTAAATATCTCATATATTACTAAGACTTGTTTTTTTGACCTACTGTAAATAACAAATAAATTACTAAACAATTACTGCGGCGGCGCGTTTTGGCATAGTTAAGCTACCCAACTGTATATCTTAAATATAAGAATTGCTCGAAACGAGAGAGTTGATCACACCAAAAACAAGTCATCTTGTTCGAAAAATATGTATCACGCAAAACGATCACATGTGGCACATTATGGGGAAAGAAAACATGAGTTTATGGGCACATATTTGTGTTAAAACTGTGGGATGAAATGGTCATACCGCATAATACACTTCAATTAATCCAATAACGTCAACTGAGCAAATCCAACTAGTGTGCGATCATCTGGAATCTCTTGTGGGAAGTTGCATGAATTCTAAAGTAGATTAAAAACATTAAACATATAATACGCACAGTACATTGTATTGTACAGAATAGTCACTTTGATCACATTAATATATTAGCGCCAGTTTGTAAGACACGCATGTACAGCTCGATTGACATGCAGTTAAGATTAAGCTCAAATCAGTTTGTCTGCTTAATTTAATGCTCATAAATAGATTAACCACTATAGCACCAGCAAGTCTAAACTCTCTCATCTTAATATTGTAATTAAATTGTTTACTGTAAAATGTAAATGAAATCAACATCGCTTTAATTACCGGTAATAGGCAATAAAAGAATGAAACGTCAAAGTGACTTGTAGTTAGTGGCATTTGTGAATCTTATAGAATAGACTCATTAGATACTTAATAAGCTGACGACTCCTAAATGTATGTACAAAACAAAATAAGCACAAGAACACACAAGGAAAGATCGTATTTAAGCATGACTTGCGTGTTTTAAAACTGGCAGCAAATGTGTTAAAACTTGCTGCAATAAGCAGTCAAATTCTCAAACTGTTTAACCATATTTTAGCGGGGTATGGTAAACGATTATTTTGAGAATAATTACAGTAGTTAGTATTTTAACATGATTCGTACAAGAAAATCAAAGCCAACCGAAATATAAATCGTTTGTAGAAATTGCAAGAAAAAGCTGGATACCTTTCAATCAGTGATGGAGAGCGACGCAAAACCAATAAGTGCTTTCATGTCAGAAAGATTGTTGGTGTTAGGCGTACTCTGGAAACGAAAAGGGACAGATGAGAAATTAAACCGCAGCAGCATGCAAAAAAAGTAAAGAAAAAAACAGTAAACATTCACTACATTTTCTAAATGATTAACACTACTGAAAAGAAATAATTTTATCAAACGCCAAGATGTATGCGGAATAGCAACCGAAAATCAACGAAATGATTAAAAATGAGTTAAATTGAATTAATATTATACAGTACTTACCAAGGCAAATGTAAGGCTTTTAGAAACCGCGCAATTATCTATAATTTTTTGTAAGTTTGCAGCAACTGTAATTAAATGTCCAAAACTAAATTAATAAGATTTATTAAAGAACAAAGCTCATCAATAAACATTACCTACAACCATGTCCTTCCCATCTACAAGACCAGCACCGACCAATTCCGAAGCGATTCCATCAGCACTATCTGTAATTTGCGATGTAACAAATTATTCCGAAGCTCATCATCAATAATATAATGTAATAACGTTCTCACCTTTACCAGGAGCAAATTCAAACCTAATATCATTAAGTTCTTTTCTATTATTCCTAAAAAAAAAAAATTAAATCATTGTCAGTTTACCTAACCATTTTATCCGTTTACCTTATTCTAAGCACAAGATTAATAGGAGGTGGTTCATACTGAGGAATTGGCATAACAGGTACCACTTGTGGCTATACGTTTAAAAGTGAATACATTGTTTAACGTTTATAAGAACTATGTCATTAAATATTATTACTTGGGTGTAGGACGAAGGCCTGTTATTAGCAGGCATAGCTGGACTATATTGAGGTCCCTGGAAGGATGGATCAATATAAGGAGAATTGGGCTGACTGACTATTTGTTGTGCAGGTGCAGAAGGTTGCTGATATATTTGTGGCTGAACATGAGCTGCTGGATTTCCTTGTCCAACAGTTGAATGCGGTGAGGAATTTGTTGAGCCACCAGACTGATTTGATGATAACGAGTTAACAGATGGCTATTATATATTATAGAAATTTTAGATTCAACAATATAATTTAAATGAACACAATAATACCGCTTTAACAGAATTGTGCATTCCTTTGTTGTTTACATTATTCTGAAATAACAGATTAAAATTGAATTTCACAAAACATTCAATTTTACCGAAAGACTATTTACCACAACTTCATCTTTGTCATCGTCACTTTCGTCTGTTTCATCATCGGAAGACCATATCCAATCTCCAGCTTCAGTTCTATGCAGTCGCCCACTCGTTCCTGGTGGCCTTTTTTGCGTCTTTACCTTTATCAAATAAATATCGTTAATAAATTACTAACGTTGCTATGAACAGCTAATATTAAACTAAAGTGATATACTTTCTGGACTCTGGTTTCCAGCGATGGACCACTTGCAACTAAATTTTTAACTAAGTACGCTTTATCCTTAGACTTCTTAAAAAATGGATGCTTTAGCAACTCAGTCGCTGACGGCCTAATAAAATTCACAAAATAAATTTAGTAAAAGCTACATAACCTACAATTAACTTAATAAGAACATCAAAACATTTAGCATAAATACACACGACAGACATTTTTTTCTGCTAAATGTTTTGAGTATAAAAAATGTCAGTCGTACACTTGGTACATAAGAATGATGCAATTCTTAATAAATGGTAATTGACCTCGAAATGGGTTGAAAGAGCTTATCTACATGGTTAGTTATTTTATTTACAAACATTAAGATGATGACAAGCCTTGACAAATGTTAAGATAAAAAGTTTATTTTTAATTTGAAATTTAAAATACGTTTGATAAATGTATGTCAAAATCATTTTAAACGTTTACAGTTTAAAACCAATATTGTACAAGCAAAACTAAAATTTCAAACCTTTTAGAAGGATCTTTCTGAAGGCAATCGGATATCATTTTTCTAAAAGTTTTACTGTAGTTCTTGTACTGGTCTTTCTCTTCAGCGCCGGAATCAAGATTAGGAGGATCATTTTGCAGTGTTAACATTAAAACCTTTACTAATAAAAAATTTAGTAAAATAAGGAAGTTGATAACAAACAGTTAAAGACTTGCCTTCATTGGAGGATATCGATGATAAGGTGCGGTGCCAGTCGCAAGTTCAATTGCAGTGATGCCAAAACTCCAAATGTCAGCTTTAAAATCATACCCAGTTACCTACGTTTGACGATATTTAAAATCCATATAGCAACATAACCTTCATAAATGACTTAATTCAAGAACAAACCTGTTCCATCACTTCAGGTGCCATCCAACAAGGTGTTCCTACAAATGTGTGGCGAGATTTTTGTCTGGAAAGATCACCACCAGTAGCTAGCCATGAACTAACACCAAAATCAGCAATTTGCACAGTTCCGTCTTCTCCCAAAAGAATGTTACCCGCCTTAATATCCCTTTAATAGCATTTTCATTGATGAAAATGGTGGAATATTTTAAATATAAATGCAGTTATTAACCTGTGAATTTGTCCGTTATAGTGAAAATACTCCAGACCTTTCAAAACTTCTTTTAACACTGTAGCGATAATTGTTTCGTCAAAGACTCCATACTTGCAATCTTGATTCTTCATTTTGTGTTTTATTATGTCCAATAAAGATCCTTCATTTATTGTACAAACAATTAATTTTGAGAAAAAAACCACAAGATAAAACATTTTATGCATGACTTACCACCCGCTAACAATTTGATGACTAGCCACAATTCTTCTTTAACAACAAAAGACGTGTAATATGTCACTACATTTTCGTTATAACACGAACTCATCGCCTGAATTTCCTTCTAAAAATTCAGAAGAGCAAAGAACATTAAGAAAATCTAAAACAGTGTAGTTTTTGACAATTCCCTTACCAGCAACTCGTCCATACTGGTGTTCCATTTTTCGAGGTTGATGCGTTTTATAGCACATTTCTCTTGCCTTGGTTTACAGTAAGCGGCGTGAACAATAGCAGTGGCACCAACACCTAAGATGACACAACTTAATCAATACAATATTTTCATGTCGATATCACACACAACTGATAGTAAATATACGAATGCTATCACTAAATCGTTTTCTTACGATACAATTCAGTGTTCTTTTGAAATCATCATTAATTTAATAACCTTCGATATAATCACCATTAATTACGGATTTCAAAGAACCGCATTGCGTGTATGTCAACTTTGCCGTAAACGCATCACTTAGCACTAACATTAAAATGTACAAACTGTATAGAGCTGCATGCTAGTAGAAACTTTCAAGTTACAAAAAGTGCGAGTGTGGCTATGGAATATTTGCATTATATATAATTAAAGCATCAATTATTCCAATTAAAGCTGTCAATCGTTGTGCAGATGAATGTCGACCTTGGCAATTACTTTTTCCTTTTCAATGTCCGTCATTTTAATACAATCATAATATCTCCCAGCAAAGTGACTACATCGTATTAATACACATTATACACTGTATAAAACTAATGTCTTTCTTACTCATTACATTGCTATTGTTATTTATAATAGCAGCATCAAAGTGCTTTGAATTAATTCGTGTTCAAACATAAAACGAGGAAACGATGACAATATCCTACATAATATTACCATATCAATTTCGCAATCATTGTTTTATAAATTTTAGTTCCTCCCCAAATTCCTGATTTCCATATCAAATTCAAATGTAATATTTCCACAAAAAATACCAGCAAGCAATTTTTAAAGCTGGTTTCCAGAAAACCTCATTTTACAAACGCTAAATTTCAACTAATCGATACTTAAATGACATTGACATAGATGTTTCAGGTATAAAAACATTGAGAAATAAGTTTGAATGCAGTGTCAATGATTGCGAATGTACAGAATACTGAGGAAAGCACTTTTGGAAATCGAATATTTTTTTACTATCTCCACCTACAGCCCTCAAAAATAGCATTCTGACTTTGATACATTTTACATAATTAAATTGAATAAAAGCTTACCTATAACTTCTTTAAGATCGTAATCTTCCTTGGTATTTGGCCAGCCACGATCGGTGCCACCGACACCGGCATCCGCCATTTTGTTACCACCGCCAAATATGTTACTGAGGCTCACTCTGGCGCCCGCACGAGGAAACGCTCCGGCAGCATTAGCAAGAGGCGACGGCAGAAATGAGGATGCACTCACTTTCCTATAATTTCCTTGCGAACCCAAGTTATTCACTTCCTCCTCCTTGTTAATTGGCTGCACCAAGTCGCCACTTCCACTTTTCGCTCTACGAGAATTATTAAAAAAAATAACGATCTTGAAATTGACGTCTTACAAACAATGTTTGATAATAAAATACGAGACCACACTATAAACAACAAATATTATTTATGAGACTATGAACAGAAGTGCTCATAATAGAACGTAAAAAAGCCGGTATGCAACATTAATGTTTAGCAACTTCGCAAGATTCTTAAAAATGTAAACGAATATTTATATTGTGCAAGTTATTTTTTTGAAAATGAATATTTCTGATTCTGGAAACTCTGTCAGCTAATATTCAACAAATAAAACTGGTTAATCGTTATTTTTTCCAGTACGGTCTGACATTTTCAGAACCAATATTGCACAGCTAATGACGCAACGAATAAAATCATGCATCACTGAATTGATTGATTGAATAACAATATTAAAAAGCGTTCACAGTTTAAAGTGTAGAAAATACGACACATTTTAATATACTGTAAAATCTGCTTCTGCTCTTTAATATAGAAAATACAAGACAATATAAACTTTAAAATCTCCGAATTAACTATTATATAAATAAAACCACTGCCCTAAAATGCTTATATTTAATACATTATTTTTGCGATTATATAGGATCATTATAATTGAGAAGTGTTCATATATTTATACACTGTCCATACTTACGTATAACTACACAAGTTCTATGAAAATTGAAAACTATTATGTATCTGCTAACACTACATAATAAGACAATAGTACAATTTAAAATAAAAGGTCCTTTAAAACCCAATAATTCTATTTCTTCGCACATTTATACTTTTCACTTCCACTAATTAATCCTAAATACAGTATTTGATACGACTATAACAATTTTATTAAAAATACTTTTTAAAGTTGGAATGAATCCAACGCAATAAATAATAGTAACAAAAACAATATTCAATTCTGAAAAAAGTACATATAATTGAATAAAATAATAAAAACATATTTCTTATTCTTATTTAAAAAAAAATTGTACTCAATATACTGCAGTTACTTTCAGTAATCTCAAAATTGCTGCAATATTTTAAACTTCATCTCCTATAGTTCGTACTCTATTTGCAATTGGTAAAATTTGTCAACTTTGATATTTTAATTTTGATATGTGAAACGATGACACAGTTAAGTGATTAACATGAAAATCTCAAAATAAATCCTTGTATTTCTTTTATTAGTCATTCATGTACTGTTCAGCGGTTAGATTATAAGTTGAAGTTTTAATTTAAATCCCAAGTCCTCTTAAAAGCAATTTGCACACAATTGACATGACAGAGTCAAGACAATATCATGAACTACCGGATTCAGAATTTATTTTCAAGAGTACTGAACGTAATAAATTTCAACACTTCAGTACCAGTGCACTTATGACTTTTATACATTTCAAACGAAAGGGAAATTTACGTTAAAAACATTCGTGAATTATTTCAAACGCTGATTCATGTCCATTGAAGTAAATTAGAAACGTTAATAGCATCTGTAATTAAAAATTTGTAGCTTTTTTTTCCTAGAACTTTTTCAGTACCTGAATAACCTTTAATCTTTCCAGTACTCTTAACACCACCCACCACATAGCGTAATTTTTATGGGTTTGGTTTTGTTTGAGCAATTATCGAAAAAGCATCAACGTTGTATACTTTCGGGTGCATCGTTTTTAATTAATTACATTAACTTTGTTTAACGGAAGTTATAGTGGATAACAAATAATATCATATTCAAACAAAAGCGCAGATCCCACTACCACTCGTCTGATGTCCTACATCTGAATCTATATTAGATAGTACTCCAGTTGTGTTTCCGTGACAAAATCAGAGTACTTTATAATAGCAGTCAAATAACAAAGGGTGATGGGAGAGATGGGTTGGGGCTTATGAAATAGCTAAATAATCATATGTTCAACTATAATCCTAAACAAAAATAACTTTTCAATCAGCTATTATCGACTATAAATACTTGTAATATTGTTTTTACTATAAGCTAAGGATATGAAAATAAAGTCCCATTTTCAATTAACCCCACCTGTGCAGTATATCCACATTTGACTCACTCGCAAAGTCAACACAATGTGTAATGCACATTAGTCGGATGAAGAGGCCACTAGCATAATATTAATGGTAAAAGACAAAATATTTAAAACCGTGAGATGTATATGATTAAAAAGTGGGGGTGCAGAGGAAAAAAGGTCTAAAACTCTAAATATCATTTAAAGCTCTTTAGAAAGCATTGCGTCATAGATGATCCTAACTATGCCATTCGATTATCGCTTTTTATCTTTCTCTTTCCATCGAAGTTAGTCGTTTAATTAGAAAAGATCAACCTCAGTATATATATCGCTGCTTCAATGGAACACAATAGCCATCGTTTTAGCACCTGCTAATATACCTAGCAAAACACCGAGATCAAGCCACTAAGTTGAATACCTTTTTTTGCCTGTGTGGCCAAACCTACCACAGCCGTTGTTATTCTTTCCGCGAAATTTTTATACGTTTTTGTCGTTGTTTGACGATACTACATATAAAAAAAGGAAAAGGTCATAGCTAATTAACAGGTACCAACAACCTATCACACAGTGAAAGTAAACTCCGCGATTGTTTTTCGCACTACATTAGCTGCCCCAACACGCGCCATCATCAACATCATCTCAATCGCTCCAATTGGACACTAACCCAATAAGTGCAAATCAATCGTCTCCAGAAATCTATTTTTTTAAATTAAATTAAATCTTAATTCCTTTTTGGGAAATAAATTTAAATCGATCCATAAAATATATCGATTGTACGTGACCAGAGGATGTCTAGCTGTTTGAAATCCGGAAACAATTGGCGTTGGACGGATAAGAAACGGAAAGCTTTAGATGTAAGTGGCAATTGAAAAACATATTTTACCGCTATTATACATTATTCTGTTTTTAAAATGCCGTCTATGTTGCATATTAAGTATATATTTGTACGGTAGTCACATTTTAAGGCATAATAGCCATATAATATGACGCCAGAAGAATAAACAAGTAGCCATAAACTGTCAACTCAAATATTTAAATTTCAAATTAGTCATCGAAAACAGCGCCAACATAATAATACAGACAATAGCCTTGAATGCTGTCTACTTATGACATTAATGAAATAAAAACAACCGATTCATTTCTTAAATTAAAACTAAATTGATAATTGCCTTTAATTGGCTTTTAATTAAAACTTCCCAATTACAATCCGTTTCAAAATTAACATTTATAGCAAACCTAAGTTACTATTTCGCTGCAAGTTATCTTGCTTTTAACTATTTATTGCCATTACCAATTATTACTACAATTTATGAGAATTTCAGTTTATGGCTCATAAAGTACACTTAGCGTATCTTACACCGGTAAACAAAAAACTTCTTAGTTAAACACTGCACAATAAGGTAACTGCCTTCAATCATAAAAATATTATTTAGGTACATTTTAAGTATTCACAAACTCTGCATTACTTAGACTTATACCATTAAAATACAGTAAAACCAACATAAAATCACTACTACTGTATTCAGTACTTTAACACTCGTACATTCACTGATGTAATATGCTGCAACATTATCACTCATAAACAATGCCTTAATGAAGACTTCTCACTGAAACCATATGGAACAAATCAAATAATTAATTTAATAATAACAGCTTGTTAGTCTGACGCATACAATCCAACAGCAGCTTTATGTTGCCTTATAAGCTGAAAAAAATGTTGAAGTCTGAAAAGTTAGTTCATTGAGCAGCAAAATGTGCCAATTAAAAAACCTTAATGGGTTTAATTCTGCAAACTTTTTTTTTGTTGAATGAAATCGTATACGAACAATGGACAAGTATTTAATACTACACCATATGGAACATATATGTTAAAAAGATTTTTTCTAGCAATTTGCAGAAAACAAAGCAATGTAGTTTTACCGTTAAAGATGTTTACAGTATTTAGACTGGGTTAGATTGATATTTACAGTACCGGTACCGGTATCTTTAATGAGAATAGCCCTATTTTATTATTTTAAGAGCGCTAGTAAAGACGCCAACGCAAATCTAAACTTGATATTTCTAAAAACATTTGATTAACAAAAACTAAATTTAGTTATAATACAATCCATGAACGTTCAGATTGCTTCCTTGTTTATTTTTTTATTTAAAAACCAAATACTAAAATATCAAAATTAATACAAACGAAAGCTTTCACTTTAGCCATAATTTTGTGCCTAAAATTTCCATATTGCTTTAAAGAATAATGTATTTGCGTCTCTAATAATGAATTAATTTAATTATGAATAGACCAGGAAATAAAAAAAATTATCCATCACGTTAACAATTAAAAAAATATACATATGTTCAGGTTTACAAATTGATGTTCAAAATTTATTCTGAATTTCCTTGTAATAAATTTAGTTTATTCTTTTATCTCTAAGTAATTAGGGGAAAAAATAAAGTAAAACCGCATTGAAAGTTACGGTGTCAGCAATTTAAACGATTTTTATTTCCACCAAAGGTAAGTAAATATTATTAGTGTAGTAAAGTTGTAGAAAAAAACTGTAAGGCAATACTGGATGTAGAGTTAATTGTAAAGTCATAGTGTTCTCGTGTGCAAAAAAAAGTTGCGAGCTCATGTTACTTGTGCCCTTGTCCTTTGTATAACTCTTTAGCATAACTATTAACTATCAAATCAGGTACAATCATCTCGAATTAAACCGGCCTTCGCCGGAATTTACCAAGCACAATGTATGCTCAGTCATACAAAAATCTAGTTAAATGAACACGAGTATTATTTTAACCGAATCGCATCGACGTGGAACTTTAATTCAAACGCCATGAAGCAATTGATCTTTTACCCAGCACGACTTTCCTATACAACAGGTGAAAATTGATGTGTAGGCGGTTTCTAAACACAATACACATACACTCAGTGAATTAACTAAACGTTCACAATTAAGTCTCATTAATATTGCCTAAATAATGCATAACCGTATTTACAGGTAAAATTATGTCAGTAAGGATAATATTTCCATTTGAGAGTTTGCTTACTAGTTTCCAGTAAATTAAATCCAATTTTCATTTTAAAATAATTGTTCCTGCTAAGATCATTATTAAAACTAAAGTTCCTGAAAACAATTAGTACCCCACCTGTTAGGTTGTCACACACAGTGCCAAATTGCTTTATGTACTATTGGCGAATAATTACAATACAATGTAAAACTTAAAAAAAAAAAAAACTTGCCAGTCGACTTCACTTGGGCAAATTGCCATCCTAATCTCTCCTACTCACTTAATGTATGATAAACTTTAAAAATAAAAACAAGCAACTTTTAAGCTACATCGTAGGCATCTTATAGTAATTTATAAGACATATTTTCTTTCTTCAATTTATACACTCTATTAAATTTTACCAAGAGTAATTAAATTTAAATGGCAAAGTGTCGTACATATCGTGTAACAAAAATTAATTCGGCACTGTTATATTTGATGATATGTATCTAAAATGTTTTAGGTAATGACGATACAATGACAAAAAAGCAGTAATAAATGTATTCTGCAAGCTTGCGTTATACAATGAGTACTCTTCATTGACATCATTATAATAATATGATTGCTGCATTAAATAAATACCTATAACGACTGCACTTAAAAACTCAACTTATATATTAAACAAAAACGAGTTTAATATTAAGTAAGAATAAGACTAAATGGGAAATAATAAACTTCACTCAATTAATGATAGCTACTCTACGTTTTCATGTATTGTACTAACTGAAACTGCGGTATACAGTATTGCCAAAGCCAACAAAAATCATTTTAATTACGACATTGCACAAACAAAAATCAATCTACAGTGTTGCATAACAGTAAGAAAAATAGGACATAAAGTATTGTACCATATTTTTTTTAATTAGAAAAACTGATTTAAAAATTTTACAGTAATACTTCTTTTAAGTTTCAAACGAATAATTGCCATTTAGGTTTGCAAAAATTCGAGCAAACTAACGCGGTAGTTTAAAGTACTACAGTATTCTTCGCTATTAAATTGTTATAAAAATTAAAAGTAGCTTTTATCAGTAAAACTTTTCTTTCTAGCAATTAAATTTGGAGCTTGAATGTTAAAAGTTAATAAACAAGTTATAGTGATTCCTCATCAAAGATACTTAAAGTAACAACAAAAAAATAGTTTTGACGAACAAAATAATAAAGTTTAAGGTTTCTACTTTCTAAATACATTTGGTCGTTTAAAATGGCCATAAAAAATTATGTTTTATGTTGAAAGCAATTTCACAATTTTTTTCAAATCAACTAAGTTAGTCACCGATTTCCATCGAGTAACATGCTCACAACTGCACAAGTTTCTTATCAAATCTTTTTTTTTTTTTTTCAATTTTGACGTTCGTACATACAGTGTAACTAGCGACGACCATTTTTATAAATTAAATGCTGTACAATATTTTGTTACACGGTACTTTATATGCATAAAATAACTAATGTTTGTTTCAGAGACTCGACGTCGTAGTTGTCTAATATTATAAATGCAAAGATTAGTTTAAAAAAATAATTTAGAAATTCCATAAATGATTCCTTCTCTACAACAGCATGCCTATAGGTCAGAAAACTAGTTATTCGACTTAATATTTTAGAAGGATGCTATATTTGTAGATAACTCCCTAAAGGCCTAACTATAAAAATCTTTTATTAACTATAATTTCTATATAACAAAAAAAAAATGCTTTTTTTTTGTTTTTGGATTGAGAGTATTTTTTTTTTACATAGAACTGCGCACCTGCACCACGTAACCTGTTATGTGTATTTACCTGCATATTATCAAATGCGATACAGTAGGGAAGGCTTACATTTAAAGTAAAAACATCAAATTATCCAATTATACCTGGTTGACAACTTCTCCACTTGCTTCATTTTAATCTGATATATCAAGGGCTGTTCAGTTGCCAAATTATCACAGAAATACGTTGATAACGCAAATTGTAATTAAGCTGCCGTTAAAACGTTGTGGATTGAGGACACCGCGGATACTGAACAACATTAATAACAGATGCATCACAATTCCTCTAAACATACAGCGTTAAAGTCCTCATTTCACAATACACCAAATGTCAATTCATCGCAAAACAAAATATTTTAAATTAAAAAAATACTGATAAGTGATTTGATTAAATATTGGCGAGAGATTACGTGTACCGCATTGAGCGGCCACCACACGTGTTTACCCGAAGATCTGGCGAAGAGCTGCCGCATAAAAGGAAGCCGGCTCTTCGCATAAGGAGGCGGCTGCTACTAGTGCTGAGTCACGTGATGTCTAATCATGAGACGCCGTGAATCAATCGGGAGGCACTGGCACCACTGCACCCTTCACTTGACTTCAAGAAAATATTTTCGTTTACACCACCCCCTTTTTTTTTGTTTCACTGATCAATAACAATAATCGTTTATCCGACTGCCTTTATAATACATAATGTAAATCCATTTTGGGAGAGTTCCTCAACACTAAAGAAAAAATAGGTGGGAATGCATTAGATAAGATGATATTCACAAAATTGCACGAAATTCCTGGACCAAAAAACATTTCGCAAAGTGCTGACGAAACAAACAGACGGGTGCCAAATTACCAACTACGCTCACACACCCCAAATTTGTCCAATGCGCCGCCACACGACAATGGCGCAGAGGGACACTGACCTTTTCTCTTGGGACTGTGTACATTTGGAATTTTGACCTTGGCTTAATTAAATCCGTTCAAAAAGTTGAATAGAAGCAACTGTCACAAAGTATTACATCTACAGATTTTAATCTTAAAAAAAAAAAAAACGGATTGCATGCCATGGCTGCTTTTTAAAATAATTCATTTAACAACCCTATAATGTATTGGACAAAAAATGACAAGGAAGTAACAAGTCTATGTAATTTTCTCTATTCATCTTTTGAATAAAACTTATCATTTTCACCTGTTGCTATTATCATTATATAGCAAGTTACTAAATCGTTTGCAAGCTACTTCACAAGTACTTTATTTATTAATTTTTAAAAGTGTTAGGACATTTCCTCTATAAGTTACTTGCGAATTTACCTAATCATTTACAGTTGCACAATATAATAAGTTGTATGTTTTAACAAAAAATAAACATTGCAAACCGAAATTCCACCCGATTATAATCAGTTCCCATAAAATCGTGTCATATAACTCGAATACTTTTTTTTTAATGTGGCAACAATCAATTGCTTAAAAGTAAATATACACAAAAAAAACTGTTACCCTCCTAAAAAAAACTTTTTAATGATGTTTAATCATATGAGTTAGCAGCCAACTAACTCACCTTAACGTCGACCTGTATCACATCATTCATCCACTGCTGCTGCTAATGATCGTCTACGTTGCCAAACTGCTAGGTATTTGAATGAACTTCTTTAAGTGCAAGGTGCCAATAAAAAAAGTACTCTTATGAAGGAAGCAACATACCAAAGTCAAAGATAAGAAGAAAATAATAATAAAAAAACAACTCAAAAAGGTTGAAAGTTGTAAGCCTCAATGTTTAAAACATTATTTGATGTTTTCGTCAATCAAAGAAGAACTAACTTATTTGAATTAAGAAAGTCAGGAGTCTAAATAGTGGAAGTGTTTTAAATACAAAACAAAGTAAAAGTTAAAATAAATTGTTTTTATTATAAAGTTTTATCTTCTATTAAGATTGAAACTTTTTACATTTTGTAGTATGCATTTAGGTCATTTACGATGAAAACCGATTTCAATTAAATTTGAACATACAGTGATAGCCAATTAAACAAGTTTTCTGAATGCTTAGGAATTTTTGTCATGAAAATTAAAACATTTTTATGTTATATTTGAATTATTCATGACTAAATCTACTATATTCAGATTAAACTACTGTAAAACGAAAATAAACTTAATACAAAGCTTACTTTAAAATTGTCAGGAAGTCAAAAATTAGCTTTTGTAAATTTCTGAATTAAATACAATTCGCAAAAGTAACTATATTATTTAAAGAATATACAATATTATATGTTAAAAATTGATTTAAATTTTTAAAATGTTATTTTCTATTGAATTTTTTCATATATTCAAAACTTTCGATTGATGTATTGTAATTTAATTATGATTTGATTTTAATTTGCAGTTGAAATTAATCGTATGGACAATATTAATAACATCTAGTGCCGTTCAAGCGTTCCCAAAAGAAGATTTTTTTGTGGAAAAAAAGAGCATCAATTACGCTACCCAAACTAGCTCAGTGGTAATTAACTACATGTCATGTCGCTAATTAAAAGATCTTTGTTTTTTACATGTTATTATTTTATTTTGCGTATCTGTTAGCATGCCCATGATAGTCATCTGAACCGACTAAGTCTTTGCGAAACGATTCGTACAACTAGGTCTTTTTCCAGTTTACATGAACCAGTTGACGGCAATGTATTTTTTCATCCGAGCAACTATCTCGAAGTTAAATGCAAATCTTTAGCAAACCCTACATTTCACCGTGAACGGCATTTGAGCGACTCTGACAACACTGGGGTACTAAAATAAAAGCTATACTTTTAAACGATTAACTTTCAGGTAACATGATATAAATCTTTCAGGCATGTTCTCGACTCCATTACTATTCCTCAGAAGATAACGAGGATGAACCAATAAGTAATTTAATACATTCGAGACTGAGCTGCGTTCAACGTTTTCATGTGGTGCCCTACTGGATCGTAACTGAAACATCAAATACATACACACAAGGAGCATCAACCTACGTGAATACCCACAGACAATTTAATTTCACCTCGACAATTGTTCCTTATGGTTGCGAATGCTTACCCTATTCAACCACTTAAGAGCAAAACCATTCTACTTTATAATTAAATTTTTGTTGAAAATTTTTACATAATTAAACGATGAAATATATTTATAAAATTGACATGAGACTCGTTAAAATTAAAAAAAATTGTTTGCATGCTAAAATGCCAAAATGAATCATTTACATTTAATTTAATAATACAAAGTTTTAATTTATTAGCCATTTCATCTTCACTTCAATTAAACTTATTGCGAAATATGCTTATTTAAATCTCAGCCTAAATGAATTGTGAATCATAATTTATAATAAAAGACATTGAAATTTGCAGTACACGTTATGTTTGTTGTGCCATCTTTCTGTAGAATAGATTCTTAAGTTTAAAATAACAAACAAAATAAAAAATAAACAAAACCTTGAAAATAATTTAACCCCATAAAGTAAATGGGACATGAAATTCGGTTTAAAATATAATAACTAAAACAATGCCATGAAAATAATTCATAAATAAAAAAACGATAAAACTGCGGTTATGATTTCGATTAAAGTAAATGGAACCCTTGTCAATCAATTTAAAAAATAAGGATGTTTATTGTTTGTGTTCAGTTATTATAAATTTATCAGTCTAGTCAACTTGCCCCATTCAGAAAATAATATTATCAATTCGATTTCAAATCATAATTATTACTATGATACAAAAGTGATAATATCAGATCATTACACGATTAACTATAAGAGTTGGCCTTGTGCTTAGGTAAAAATGTAAAGCCAGGTGGAACCTTTCCAAGTAACATCTCACTAATCAACAAAAAAGTAATTACATTAATACTGCTACCCACGCTTTCATTAAGGACTTCTTAAAAAATTAAAGCTATAAAAGAAAAAGTCTAACCTGATTTTAATCCAGTCTCCACATGAAGGACTGGCCATTAATGTTTCCATGTCGTCTCTTCCAAAGTAGTGAGGCGGACGCTCGTTAATATTCTGTGGAACTCTTTCCAACAATCCTACTGGTACATACCTAAACAAAAGTTTCATTCAATTCATTAAAATCTAATAGACAGGTTTCACTATCGAATTGCTCAATACCTATACAGAAATGATAGCCATTCCAACAGAAAGCGTCTGGTATTTTCGACACCCTAAACAATAAACACATTTAAACTACAGTAAAGTTTCCATGCAATTTCTTAATAAATTAATATCATACCTGATCATCACTTCCCCAATGCTCTAAACCGTAATTAACATATTCCTTAAGAATATCAAAGCGTTCAGATGAAGAAATGTCCCAATGACGTTTCTCCTTCAGTTCAGTAAATATCCACGGTTTAATTAAAGCTCCTCTGCATCATTAAAGTTATAACTTAAATGTCTAAAAAAATTACATAAATCATAATTTACCTTGCGATTAAAACACCAGAAATTGAGGTCGTGTTCAGATGATTGTCAAGATCTTCATAAGATAAAATATCACCACAACCTACATAGTATATATTAGATTTATTTAAAAAATCAATGTAAATAAAATAATCAAATCTAATCAAACCAAATAAAGGTAAAGGTGAAGCTGATTTAGCGCATTGATCTATATACATCCAGTCGGCAGCCTTTGTGTACCTTTGTTCTCGTGATCGTCCATGAATCTAAAATTATAAAAATTAAATCAATGGAAATCTAAAACAAATCAAAATCACGTTATTTCAAGACTTACATTAATTAAGTCAACACCCCATTCTCTTAGTTTTGGTATTAATTCGTGAGCCGTTCTTTTATCTTCATAAACTCCAGTCCGAAGTTTAACGCTCAAAGGAACATCCATAACTGATCGCATTCCATAAATAATCTCCTCAAACTTCTTCATTCTGTTCATCATACCACAACCAGCCCCTTTACGATATACCAAATCAATAGGACATGCCGCATTTATGTCAATAAAATCAACTTCAATATTTTCGCTTAAAAGCTGAGCACATCTTGTCATCTGATCAGCGTGCGCACCACAAATCTTAACAAAATTAAAATAAACAGTTTGGTAAACTTTTCTTTAATTAAATAGAAAAAGCCTCGACTATTTAATACTTACTTGAACTCCAAATAGATCTTCAGATTCATGTCTTTTTAGTAACGCCCATTCTGATGGCTGTCCCTGAAGTAAGTTAGTCGCCATTGCCATTTCTCCACAAGTAATATCGGCTCCATATCGTTTACATATTCTACGAAATGGAAGATTTCCAACCTAAAACATTTCAAATAAATTTTGCAATGATTTACAATTAAGTACACAAACATGATACCAACCGTAGTTAAAGGAGCCAAGAAAAGTTTCCCTTTAAAATCGATCTAAATAAAAATTAAAATCAATAAAACGTTTTATAAATTCAAATAGTAATTTAAGCCTACCGTCTTCTTCTCGCGAGTTCCAAGCCTAATTATATCTTCACTCATAACGGCTCCCGAATTAATAGTTACATTAGCGGTTTCACTAGTTTGGATGTTTAATTCACTTGGAGTACTATCCGTAACTTGATTTGTATTTGAACTATTTTTCAGTTTCAGTATATTTTTGACTGAGTCATCTGCTTTACTGAAATCGTATTTTTTCTTTCGTAAAATTTGCAGCAAATCTTTTTTAAGACTATTTTTAACGTATTGCTTATCTTTATGCTTCTCCCATAAATCTTCCTGAACAACTGATTTAAATTTTTCCGTTAAATGACTCAGTCCAAAGCTAAATTTAAACAAAAATAAATAGCTTATACTAAAAAACAAATGAAAAAAACCTACCGGCAAGTGACACCTTGAGAACATTTCCCAAACGTTTCAAAAACATGACAGTGCTCTCCAATATCTGGTTTTCGTGTTTCAATGTATTTTTCGATTTCATGTGTATAGAGGCATTTATCACCATACGGACACTCGTTTTCACGAATTACGAATGAACATATTTTCACTCCACTGTTATTTTTCATATCTTGATACCTCCGTTTATTTCTACCTAAATGTTAATAACAAACCAAAAAATGTAATACTGCAACTTCTCAACACTGCAAAAACCATGAAATAAACCTTTCAATTTTGTTTTCTTTCCATTTTCAGATGTCTGTAATGCATGTTGGTCAGCTTGCGAAACGAATTCCAAATTAACTTTCCTTACATGATCTTTAATTAAAAATCTGTAATGATATAATCATAGTTAATAGTTTTTCCTGCGTAATTCTTCCAAGTAAGTTATTAAAATTACTCTGGTTTAATCTGAGTTTCTCCACGCCGGTTGTCAATGTTTTTAGAAACATTATCTGCCTTAGGAGAATCCAATTTCGGGTTTTCTAAACACGATTCTACTGTATAGATTAAGACAACAAATTAGTCTCCACGTTTAAATTTTAATAAACAATCATTAAGTTAACTGTACATAAAACGATGCTTTATGTACCTTACTTACCATTTTCATCTTTGTCGACTATAATCGCTTCATTATTTAAATTAGCCATTGAAACTTTACAGCATCAAATAAATAAAAATTAATATTTATACGAGGTAATCTAACACAAATTTCTCTTAATTTATCAACACGAACGTTTTAAAAATTCAACCACCAACAGCACAGTCAATCTGCTACAGTATTTGCGTTAACGAGCAACAATCAAATGCTGCAAACACGTGGTCGATCAGCCATTACAATTGACGTCATAGACTTAGCGCTATGAACGAATAGAAAAAAAGGGAGGGATGTTTTAAATATTTTTGCATTTTCAGGAGTACTGTACTGTATTCTATTAACAAATTTTTGTATGGCTTTTGGAACTACAGTATGTTGCCAATGGCATATAAATATACAAATTACTTGAAATAATAATTATTAATCTGGTGTAGCCTGTGCAGCGTCACAGTTCCATATATTCGTATCTTTTTCTTTACGTCCAGTTGTGTAGTTCAAGTAAACTTTGAATCAACGGTTAAATATTTTGTTTGAAATGGTTTAAATGTACAAGAAATGACCATTTAGCATCGGTTTTATGTATTTTTTTTTTAATTTGGAACACTGATAGTGATGACACATAAACGAATAAAGTACGCAGTATAAACGTAACGTTCAATTCGTCAAATGGTATCGGTTTCTATAAATTGGTCCTTATACATAAGGCTGTTAACAATCAAAGTATAAAATATTCCCAATTTTTTTTAAATGAAAAACATTTTCGTCAACAAAGTTTACTACAGGTCAATTTCCAGTTACTTAAAAGGTCAATAAAAAAGACACCGAATGTAGTTTTTGCTTGATGTTCATTATAAATTATTCATTCGATGCCTATTAATCAACTCTTAGTCATACACTAAATACAAAAACGATTCAATAATATATACGAATTAAACAAAATAAGTAAAGTTTTAGTATTTATGGCAAGATAATAGGCCAATTCGCTAACAAAATACTGCAACTTCACTGATAAACACCACGTCAATTGCAATGATCATGGTGTTTACTATATTTTCATTAAGATAAGATTAATTATGATGATAAAATCCATAAATTCAACTCTCGATAAATATATATAATAATAATTATGTCCGACAAAAAACGTTATGTATCGATAGATGATTTTTTTTCTGTGTTTGATATACTGTACTTCCACTGATTAAAACAACTTCACCAGTATAATGTTTGATTATTGATTGTAATTAGTTAAATAATTATTATAATGTCTCAATTTAAACCCATATATACTTTGTATTTCACATTTGATAATATTTGATTTGTTAAATACCTAGAACCAATGAAATAAAAGATCGCTCATTGAATCACTGATCATCATACAGCCTACTCAATCCGATCACCCTGATAAACTGCTAACCCACTTAAAAATTATTTGGTTTTTCAATTTATATTTGATTTTTAAGTCGCTGTACTTCAGAAATCACTTAAAGTTTTTATATTAAATAATACTCAAATAACTTTTAAAAGTTGCCACAATAATAATTTGTTGTTTACTTCTGCAAAAGACGTGCAAGGCATTGATCGACCTCACACAAGGCGTTATTTCGCCTGCGAAATTCGTCGTGATTTGAAAGGAAGACTGAACGCATTGCTCCAGCAATGGCTTGACATCGAAAATCATCATCACATAAAGCTTCGACCTCCTGCAGAAAAGCACGGTTGCAGCTGCCGGGTGATTTATCCTATAAAAAAAAACAACCAAACCGTTACAAGTGTACGTAATAATTTAAAATAGATTACATCAAAAGACACCTACGCAAGTATAACATAGCATATGTTCCACGCATGAACGTGACAGTAACTTTCCCATTTCGCCAACTGCTTCACTTAATTCTTCACAATAGCCTAGAGCACTCATTGTCAATGGACAAGGAGGAAATAATAAATCAGGAGCTATATGAAAGAAATAAAAGAAATACGTTTATTGAATGAATAAGGCTTTTTATTTAATATATCGTGCATCAGTGACAAAAGAAAAGTAATTTTAAAAGACGGTTTTTAGAAAAAATAAAAAATTTAATTTAATTGAAAACCTAGCAATAAATTAATCAAAATGTTCAGCTATTTCAATCTCAATACACATGTCATAGTTACATAACACAATAAAAACATTTCTAAACCGAAATATACTGTATCTGCTCAAATTTTTATAATAATCAAATCAATTACTTAGCATTATATGCACCATTAAAATTTTACTATCAAAACTTATGTTGTATCTTACAGTAATAAAATTATATGGCTTAAATAAGGCAACATAAGCAATACTAAATGACTACAATTGCGAAACAAATACAATCGATGTTATAACATGTTACCATCACAAATTAAATTTTTAGACCCATTCAAAATAAAAGTTTCTTGCAATTGAAACTGCCATTTCTGCTTTTCAATACTGCTAAAGTACAAAATTTATTACAATATCATAATTTGGTATTGTTAGATATATAAACTGTAAATTTTATACAATAATTGCCTACTATGCTAGATTTAAGTTGAAAACCCCTATAAATTCGTATTCGGTTGTTAAATTTGGCAAGTTTCATTTGTTTAAAAACCTTTCGAAATAAAGTAATCTAATTTTTATAACTTAAATGTTTTTTCCAAAGTTTGTCATTAAATATTAATATAAATCCGTTATATGCATTGCTTGTTTCGAATAAGTAAGCTTTAAATCTCACTGCAAAGACCAACAATAAAATATTTCTCAAGAAAAATATGAGCTTACTAGGATTTTCAGATAAAAATACTGGAGGAGCAACTTCACTTGACAAATCCCTTGGCCCTACGAACAAAATAAAGATAAACGATACTCACATTTATATAGTATCACCAAAGCATGCCATAAAGTTATAAATTATTAAATACCTAAAAACAATATATAAACAAGTTTACCATTTATTATAGATGGCTTTAGTCCCATTGACATTTCAGTGGAAGGTTCAATTATACTCTTTTTCTTCTTTACGCTTTTCTTTTTTTTCTTCTTATCTTCCTCGATACTTTCCAACTCTTCAGACTCAGATGACCCTGCATCTAACTTTGCGACAGTTTCTTGGAACTCCTCAAGGGCATCGCGCATCTTCTCCAGACTATACGCGGCTTTCAGATGATCCATTATCTCTCGTTCTGTTTTCTCGGATGACGATAACGAACTTCCTTTCTTTGAATTTTCAACTTCTTTTTCTAATAGTTTTGTGGCATCAGTCAGCAGGGCGTCCTCCATCTGACGAAGGCGTTCGTCAACACGCTTGCTCCAAATCTCATTTCCGGCTTTATCCACCTCAACCATTACAACTGATTCCTTTCTTTTCTCATCACTGTCGTTCTTATCGTCATCACTGTCCTCATTTTCTAATTTCAGTGGTTTTACGTTGGGCAAATCGGGTTTAAGCAACAATTTATCAAAGTACCACTTTATAAGATCATCTTGTAATTTCTTCTTGTTAACGTTACGCTCATCATTTTCATCATCATCATCATCGTCGCCGTCTACGCCACTCTCTTCCTCTTCATTATTTTCATTACTATCGCTCTCATTATCTGAAAAGCGTATGTCAGAATTAAAACTTTTGCGTCGAATTCCGCTCGCACTTCGTTTATCAATGCCAAAGTATTGATCCCAAGATTTCTTACTGCGAAGAGTGCGCTCAGAATCGAATGGAACCCACTGTTTACCCTTGGATATTTTCTCTCGCTCTCCACCGCTACTTTCTCCTTTATTTTTAGGTACATTTTGCTTTCGATTAGCAGTTGTCTTATCACTTAAAATCATGGGTCTTGAATTAGTATCGTTAACGCCAGATTTCGATCTGTTGTTTTCATTAGTGTTTTGCAATATTGTTTTTTTAGTGGCTTCATTGTACGACCTTTTTAACTTTACCGCTGTGAAGTCATCGGAGAAAATATCCTCCAACTCTTTTTTGGTTTCCTTATCTTGAATGTTTCGAGTACCTGATGAAGATGAACGCTTTTTCAAAGCCCTTCGATACATTCGACGCTCTCCTCGATCTAAATATGGCCCTTCAACACCTTCAAGTTGGATTAAACGCTTAGTCAGTCGCTGCCACGACAAATGCTTTAGAGCGGCGTCAATGGCTTTCTCCTCATCTTCTCGGCTGTTTTCAGTGCCGAAATCATTTATATTTTCCTCATCATTGTCATCCACATCATCAGCATTACTGTTGTCATCATCATCCTCGTCATCACTGTAATCAATATAATAATACTGCCCATCTAACTTGGGTTTAATTAACGATTTCTTCTCAATAATAGCATAATCCACATTTCCGTCTTCATCTATATCCAATTCCGATGGCTGATTGTAAGGAAAATATTTAGTTTGATGATGCATGGATGGGTTTCTTCTAGAAACAAATCTAAACATCTGATGAGCACGGCTGGGGTCTGGACCTCCAACTGATAAATGAGGTTTAGGGTGAACGACCACAAACTGTTTTTTCTGGCGTTTCAATCGTGCTTCGTGCTCTCTTGCTCTTTCAGAAAAAGCAGTCCTTAGAGTCCCGTGGTGACCTGCTGAACGTTTGGAAACGCTGCTAGACGTAATTGGATTTAATAAATGAGCCACACGTCTCTCGCGAAATGGTGAATGGCTGGCAGTGTCCGATGTCCAACCACCGACGCCTAATCCCTCGTCATCCTCTTCCTCCTCGTCTACTTTTTCGTTGTTTACTTTGATATTTTCATCATCCAAACCACTTTCATTATCATCGTCTTGCACTTCATCTTCATCGTCTTCCTCTGAGGATGAAGATTGAAATGCGGACGATGATAATTGCATATCCATGATGGATTTTTTCTGTCGCCTAACCGGAGCCGATGGGAGTGCACCAGTGGCAACATGCAATGGACCCAACTCCATTAACGTCAAAAGTAAAAGAAATAGCCGACAAAGAGCAATCGTCCTTTTTCTTCCCATCCTGTTAATGGTAAAAAAAAAAAACAAGTAAATCAATATTAAAAAAAGACAAATATAAAGCTGAAATCGATATCAAGTTAAAAGTGGTATATCCAATGTACAGCATGTCTATCAATATAATTAACACAATGACATAAAATAAGTTAAATTTTAATCTCTTAGTTGACAAACGCAAATTGACACCTCTACTGTATACACAAAGAACACTACATTCAACTTAAAACAATTTCACGACAAAGCATCTTATGATATTAAAATAGAATGGAACAAGACAACCAATTGCTCATTGACTATTAAAGCTTTCTTGTTTTATCATCAACAAACCTTTATTTCCTATATTCCCTTCTCCAACAAACAAAGTCTATTCACTAACTAAATCTGATGCGCTCAGAATAAGAAATTCTCAGACTCAATACCCAATTGGATCGTTCAACTTCAACTAACTTACTACCCGCTAGAGACCTTTCTAATGAATAAATAAAACTGATGAAAAAGGCAAACAAAAACATTTATTTTAATTTTTAATTCAGTTTATAATTAGCTCAACATATAAAAGTAACGAATTTAAATTGCCTATAAAAGTGATGAAATGATCTACTTTTGTTCAATCGTTCAACGCTACAAATTTCAAATTGACATGAAATTATGTGATCCGTTATTACTCTCTAGGCAATAGTTTATTTTAAATTTTCTCAAAAATCAAAATATTGAACCTTAAAACGCCAGTATTTCTTGACATTTTTTTAGCCCTTAAGTTATTAATTACGAGAAAGTATATCGTTGGAAGATATTTTTATAGCAAATTTATTCCAAACACTAATATGAAATTTCAGCATAAAACAAAACCTAAAAACCAACCATATTTATAGGTTATACCAAATAATCATCCTCACGTCACCAATCAACCAAGGATCTATAGAGCACAATGTATTTTAAATGATATTACAAATACATATCATTACATAAATTCTTAGCTGAGGTAAAGAAATAAAATAAAATGCCAAGCAACGACAATTTATAATGTAGCCAAGTAACCAGATAATATGCAACACAAATTTTGTAAATAAGAACTAGAATTAACTTAGACAAGTTTTGATAAAATTTGCTTCAACCAGTTAAAATGCCGATTAAGTCTTTCAAACTGTAACTTAAACTCAAGCTTTTGCTATTGCATCACTTTTACCATTGAATTAAACAACTCCTTTAATAAAAATGTTCAAATAACTTAACTATGCCAAACAACTTCATTATTTGTAGTAGAAAAGAGCATCTTTAAATCGATTATACAACAAATTCCAGACAAAATGCAATTTATCAAGTCTACAAAAATTTAATATAAAAAAGTGTACTTATTAATAAATTCTGAACTTATAACAAGTTGACAGTTCAGTGAATGTGCTAAAAGATTAATGAAGAGTAATTAAAAGACATCCAAGTTCTTATCATTTTTTTTGAAATTGTTCATAGTTTTGTTGATTAAAAAAAAGAAAATACAACGTATTTATATTTTAAGCAATTAAATGTCACCTAGTATTATGCAGTTTCGAATAAAGATATAATATCAACCGACTAATTACAAACCCCGAGAACTTGAAAGAGAAGAAGCCACCGATCGCATTAAGCAAATAGTGCATAGGCATTACTACATTAGCACAATGTGCATATTAATTAGACCTTACGAAGCAATTTTAAGCGACATATACAGTACAGTGCTACACATTACAACATGATCAAAATCGAAACTTAAACCAGAGTGTGAAAAAACTCGCCAAAATCGATAGCTAAGCTTATATTCGTCGCTAAGAAAAACAACTTCAAAGTGTAAAAATAAACATTTTGATATTTTTCAAACCAGCTTCAAGAAGCAGCTGCTGCTTCTAATGAAAATTATAAAACAACAAAAAATAATTCCTTAACGACATACCGTTATAACTTATAACCAATTTTTTTTTATTGAGAAACTAATTACTTAAGTCTGCCCTATCGACTAAATAAATATTATATTTTAGATAAATATCATTACTATAATGCATTGTACAATATCGACACTCTAAGCTTACATTCTTAAATTAATGAAAATAGATCAACTCAATGAATTAAATTAATGCGAGTTTTAACAAAATATTAATACAATCGCAAGCGTAGCTATTTCTGCAATAAACAACTGAACGTAAACAAAAAGAATAATATAACTGGTAATACAAGAAAACAATTTATTAATTATTTGCCTGCAGAATTATGTTTTGATGCATCTTATAATACGAGAAAACTACGAAATGTAAGCTTAAAATGTAAAGAGAATGAAATTTTCGTTTTTCATTTTCATAAACAAAATATCTTCCCACGCACCGCAAGTATTAGATTAACGAACTTATTGAAATTAAAGTAGATCATTATGCAATATTTAAAACTAAGATAAGCATAAATTTAGATAAGGAAGACAAACAAGATTACTACGGTACTACGAAGCCAGCCTACTATATGCACGCTAAACATAGCTTTTTAAACTTCAATTCGATGTGTAAAAAATCTTAGTCATTAAAAATAAAAATTTGAAATTAAGAAATAATTATAACAAGAAGCGTAATATGCTCACCCATGTACAACAAATTATACCAAATTCTAATAAATAAATATAAAATATTTTAAATTCCCATTTGATTTTTATCAGGCTTTCATATTAACAAAACCAATCACTATAATAAAATTAATCAAGTAATCTACATTTATCACCAATTACTTTGATTTTTAGTGACAATTATCTAACCTCAGATTAAGTGTACAGTGCTCAATTAATAGTAATCTAAAATAAATCACTAAACCAACATTAAATTTTGTGTAAACATGCAATGAATCTCATCTCTTTGCAACCCCAAATCAAAAAATGGAGCTTATTTAACCGTTTAATAATCTCAGCATGAGTATGCGACGTTGGAAACCTATGTAATAGCTAGAAAACCAAGATAGATGTATTTAACAAAACGATTTCATCATAATAAATTCAAACATCACCAATTACTACCCAAAGCTAACGTTATTTAATAACTGAAAACGACTATTTTACGACTTTGCCCCTTATAAAAAGCTTTCCAATTAGACCCCGTTTAATACGCTGCTTTGCAACGCCCGTTTAAATATCAGTACAAAAAATCAAATACAGTATTTAAAATAGTTAAATAAAACAATTAATTATTAGTAAACGAGTGGGTCTTACCTCTAAGATATAAAAGTGTAATTACACAGCGGAGGAATCACCAACTTTATGAATCCTGTGCTTTAATTGCCTGTATGTTTACTGATGAACCACGGTTAAGGTTTTATGTGTTACATTGATTTTCGATGGTACCAAGAGCTGTGATAAGAAAAATATATAGACCGATGACAGCTAAACTTCGCTTTCGTCTCGGTAATTCGCAGTCGAATGAATGCCCGATCTCTGTAAAGAAAACAACAAGGTTTTAGATACACGCATTTTATTATTTATTTTTTCATGTTATAAAATAAACGTAATAACAAATATTTTTCTAAACCCTGACACACCATAAATAATGAAAAAATGAAATTCACGCGTCGTTTAATGAAATTTTCATTTACCTAATGGCAATGGTTATTCAGTTAAAAATCGCATCCGCTAGAGTTGTGAGCGTTTTACTTTTTCCTCTGTAACAAATACAGAGCTAAGACAATTGGTATTCAGCCATCAGTACCATAGCGTAAGTTGCAATGTGGAAGCCGGCACCAATATAGCAACAGCCGGAGTGTAGGGATTTATTAAAGCCACAATAATGTCGATGGAATAGTCCACTGCTAGAAAAATAGGGCTACGTTACAGCCAACATATTACTGGTCCTTACCCAATCCGTATAGTATCAGCAGAAATGCCATTGTAATCGATTGGAGAATTCAAAGTGGATTCTTAATGACGTCAACACAATCGATCAACATACTCGTATAATTCTAACTTTTAAATTAAAAAAAACCTGACAATTGATTTACAACGATTGAAAAGTTTTCTCATATCACATAGGACCAACAAAAAAATATATATTAAAAGCAGCTCAAAAAGAATACGCAAACTAAAGTTGCTTATTTAAAGCAAAGTTTCTAGAAGCGAAATGTAGCTTTTCAAATATGCTTCTATATGAAACTTTATGCCTAAATACGCCAAAAACTGTCATCATTATTTTCATAAATTTTAGTATCAAATACTTAGTAAGCACAACAAAAAGAAATTGGTATTATATTTCCCACGCTATGAATACTCATATAAGTCTTACAAAATTACGTTATTATACAGTAATCCCTATCTTCAGAAAGATTAATTTGCTTCAAAGAAAAAACTAATTATGTTTTTCTAGAAAGCCCAAATGTATGATTGGAGCATGTAACTAGTTATTAACGTGCATACAGTACAAGTTCACTTGTTACAACTAAGATTACTAAAATCGGATTCCTAGCAACCAGCGATAGTGCTTAGTTTGAATAGCACCATGCATTTTTGAACATCTATAAATCAGCTTTCTGGATTTTCCAACCAACTCAAACTACCACTGAAAGACTGTTTTCCAAATGCATCTGACATTATGCAATGCATTATAGGGTATTAAGCTTGTCAAAATAATATCCGTAAAAACATTTTATTTTTACCACGCTATTTCAACTAAATATAATAATTCAATGACCCTATGACATTATTAATACTTAAAAATAACAGAGTTTTAAAACAATAATGATATATCCATAAATAATTTTAAAAAGAGGATAAAAATGACAGTAAACAAAATTCTAACATCACTTCACATAATACTCGATATACTCGTACAGTACTCCTAAGTTAAAATAATTAATATAATATTGCCTAACATATCGGAAATTAAACAACAAATAATAAATAGTAACTATTGCCTTAAAAATAAATTTTACCATCATAACATAAAACAAGTTTAAAAATGACAAATAAAAATACAGTATACTGAATATCAATTACAGTACTGTAAATTTTAATGTAATGACGATGCCTACTTAGGGGTTTCAATTTAGAAAAAGTAAGCAATACCAAGAATAATGATATTGCAAAAAACTTTGAATAAAAAAAAACCAATAATGAAATAACTTATTTCTTAAGAATGAATGAAGCTAGTGATAACTTGAAAGTTATTAACTCCCACAAAATGAGATTCTTTTGCAGTTAAAATACAGTATCTGCAGTACATGAAAGATTTATACGAATAAAAAATAATTACCAGAAATTCTTTAAACTCATTTTTTGTGTTAACTATCAGCATAAATAATCTAATCAATACCTCATACAGTATGTCTGTTATATTAATTTTAAAATCAATTCAAATACAAGTGTCAAATTAAACCCCCAAAAAATAAAAAAAAACAGAAATATTAAATTATATTAACTCCATTAAAAATACGATAAAACTATGCCAGTCGCAACTTACAAAATCGAAAGAAAACTTTAATATACATTTTTATAAATCTTAAACAGCTGAATATTGAAAAAAGCGACTGATTTAATAAACCTATACAAATAAAATTCAGCTTTTTATTATCTTAATAAAAAATGTGTGCTATGAGAATCAAACGGCCATCAGAGACATTATCGATCAGTTTTGACATCAAAGCGAAATAAATATCATCAATCCTCCAAAGTACCGTTTGCCATTTATTGAAAATAGACGCGTCATTCTGTATCTTTCCTTTAAAAATGCAATCAATAAATTTCAAAAATAAATTTCCAATTTAACACAGCATAAACGTGTGTACTATGTGATTATGTTTAATACCACCATCCGATCTTTCCTCAACGTAAATAGTACCGTAATTCGCTTGTAATTTATGATGTAATTAAATATGTGCCCTCTTGTATCAGAGGTCCACTATTAACTAACAATACACTGTAATATCATAAAGCAACACACACACATTGAACGTGTTGCGATACCACAAATGCATTATTTTAAGCTTTTTCTAATGCTTCGGTAGCGTTGACGTTATAAATTCTCACCCATTCACAATTCCACCGCATTAAGCCCGTTTCCATACCCAGTAAAACCAATGCAGGCATTAATTCGCGATATTATATCTCCACTGTATATCAAAAATTTGCAGTTGTCGGATATACAGTAGAACAGCCTGCAGGGCTGTTTAATTTTATGCTGCGCTATATAACGTAAACGCTATAAATGACGCCGTGGAACGAGAAAAAAAATGTTGAGTACGAAAATAATCAACAGACTTTATCAACATCCAGCGCAATTTATGTCGTCCTGTAGGGTGATATCCGTTTCATACTGCAAAAACTATTTTATTACAGTTAAATACCAAAAACAAGAACCATGTATGGACTTTATTATTAACAGATAAACGTATCGATTTTGAGCAAATGTCTAATTTATGACCATAACAAAGCACTTATCGTTTTTGAAAGCTTCGGTCATAAACAATCAGTCGCTCGACCTGTTACCCTTCAACAATCTCCAACCACATTATCATAACACTAAGTCATTGCGCCATACATACTCTACCGTACATGATAAAACCACATTTTTCATTTACTGTATAATGGCGACGCATATTTTATATTTCAATACGAACAAAGCTGAAGTATCAAAAACATTCAAAATTTAAAAATCATAATCCCAACCCGGTCACAATTTCACAAAACTTCAAAAACATGGGATTAGATTTTTATACAGAAAAAGCGAACTTGTACACAAGAACTCAAAATGCTACTACGCATTTTTACTTTAATTACTATCAAAATAGAATATGCTCATTAAATGTACTTCAGAACTTAAAGCAGAGTCAAGATCAAAGGCAAATAACTTAAATCCATCTCTAGTCGATTTGAAAAACTCATTGAGACTGAACGGTAGTTAATATTTGTTTGGCATTTTAAATGTTCGTGACATTAAAGTCAATACTTATTCAATATACCTTGTACAATAAATAAGTCTGACTAATACTGCGTCTGGACATTTCAGATTAAATGAAATGTAACGAATGTTTACAAAAACCCAAAATATGTCATTAAGCAACAGTAACATTAATATTTCACATGCAAGAGTCCTTGTTTATACAGTAATTTAAACACAATCACACAACTTTTCTAACCTGCCGACTTGGGTAAAATATTAAAAAATTGCATAACCCATTATCTCTATTGACAATACCCGTGTGATGAATCTGTCACGCACAATAACACTTTTGTATTTCGAACAAGTGGCAGATTACCACCAACCTGCTTATGCTATACGATTTACAAATATTTATTAACCACATGATCCTCTACGCAAGCTGCCATTTTTATAATGTAGAAAATTCTGTTATAAAATTTAATCCCCGTGTTCTACTGAATAATTATATGCCCCTGTCAGATATTACGATCACGCACACGACTTCTACGTTTAATGTTAACAAGACAACGACGGACTATCCTACTATCTTACTAAGGCATTTATGAACCATATTTTATGGCCTGGGCTAGATAGCAAATGAAATTCCCAACTTCATGAATTGAATCTTCCTTTCACGTTTTTTTTTTACGTTCACATTTCTAAAACGCCTTTCATACATAAAAATCTGAAATGAAATGCGTTACAATCAATAGCCGTATTACGTTTTTGGCACGATAAAACTAACTTCGATCCATTTGCCAACCAGAAATTCGACCTTGCAGACTAAATTTCAATACTTTTTTTTATTGCCAAATTCCTCTGAAGAAAACCTGTCAAAAAACACGAGTTTTCTGCCGAATAAGACGATTATCAAAATAAAAGAAAAAGATATTTGGACCCATTTAAAATACATAACATCAATCATGATTGTCGTAGTAAAAAAAAATTCCTTAATTTACATTAAAACTTGATCCTTATTTGACACTAAAACCATCACAAAAAAATTGAGATAATGCATTTCATTTAACAAAAATTTGAAAAGAGCAAATCGTTAACAATTCATAATTATTCGTCATAAATATTAAAAGAATAATACTTTTTAAGCGTATTTTAGTCAAAAGTGGTACCGTATACTGTACTAATAATAATAATTATCCTCAATAAAATCACCTCTTTTCATCTTAACTACAGGTACTTAAAGTACCATACTATACTTTAAGTATACATAAAAAATAATTACCGTGATAATGAATTCAGATCATAATTAATGTACCGTATGTATGTAAAAAAAAAAAGTTATAAGCCTATTGCCAATGTCAATAAATCTAATTTTATATACAATAATTTACTGTACTGTACAATCCACTAGCCAGAACGCAGTAGATTTACAAGGCGTTTTTATAATATTCAGATTAAGCGTTGTAAACTCTCGAAATTTCAGCTAATTGAACTGTAACATAATTTTGAAATTTATAATACTTTATAATAAAACAAATTCTGGTATTTAACCTTTTTATAATTTTTTTTTAGGATTTATACTCAGAAAATGCCGACTGTATTTAAACATAACTACCGTAGAAGACGATACTTTGTGTTTGCTTTTGACAATCCAATAATGGAGATGCTGATATGTCAATACAGACTGTATATTGCAACTTTAAATTATAGACACAGTACATAAACCATTCCCTCCCCTCCCTCCCATTATTTCTTTCTTTCAAAGTTTTCAAGTAATTTGTAAGCATTTTTTGTTTAGAGAAAAAAAAATCTGTAGATAAAATACATCTCACATTCACCATGCTATATTTTCAACGTGATCTCTCAATTTACATTGTACACGTTTTGTGGTATTAATGGCCTGCCAAAGGCAGTGTTTGAAATAAATAACAAGAAAACTTACTCATCATCGTTTCCGTTTGGAAGAAGAAGCACCGTTTCTGTCGTCATCACTCTGTTCAGCAGATGAATCTGACGTTTCGGAAAGCTCCAAATCCCTTACACTTTGCACCTTTGCCTTCGAATTTGTGCTTCGTTGGTGCACTGATCTTCCACTTGGCACAGCTGTTGCGCGCGATTGACCCTGGGGCACGCTAGATAATGCACGTTTTCTTCCACCTTTTGGTCTTGTAACTTCCTTTATCACTTTTTTCTCAACGTCTTTTAGGTTAGATACATTTTTTGTAAAGTCTCTAACCTTGTTAAGTGCACGAGCAAGTCGTTTACTTGGCTGATTAATCGTCTGTTGATCTCTTGAACATGTAAATCCAAATTGAGAAAGCTGTAATTGCTTTTTCTGAAAGAAAAAAAAAGCATTACTTGGTAATACAATAGATACAACCGTAAACAAAATTATTTGCTTCGAGCTTTACATTTTTCATTATAAAAATGATATCAATTTTATATTTGGTCTACGATTACAATTGAACCGATAGCCATTTCGAAATTCAATATTTTAATTTAACCAAAGGCACTGAATAATTCATGAAAATCAAAAACATTAAGAATTTAGCAAGCAAAAAATTTCGCAAACGGAAAACAATATTTTAAAAAATAATAATAAACTTTGATTAAATAAAATATTGTAAGTAAGTTATACTAATCTAACTGAAAATCTGTATTAATGTAATTAATTATATGTGTATATAAAGTAAGTGTATAAAAAGTAAGTGATATAATATCTAAAGCACCACATTACTCTCGATGTCTCAAATAAATTACCATTAAATTTCAAAAAAATTCGTTAAATAAATTGGTAAGGCAACTAAATTTGATATAATAACTATGTTAATGTATTGCAAGAATCGCATAAAGCTCATATCAACTACTGTAAATCCTTCGACCTTAAAAATTAATATACAGTACTATAAATGACGCTTTACGTATTTCAGTAAATCAGAATTTCAACTAATTGTAAGAAGCAGTGTAAAAGAATAAATCGTTTAAGTCTGCATAAACTAACATAATATAGTGAAATGTTATCAATCAAAGATTACCTCTACACCCAATTGCCAATTTATGCGGTCATAATATGAACTTGTAAAAACAATTCTCGAAGTCAGATTGTAAAAACTAAAAAGCTAAATTAAAGTGCTTGATGATAATCTAAATTTAATATTTAAACAACTACCGAATAATTAATGGCATTGTTGCTAAGTTACATTAACTGAATTACAAGAACTGGGTAATTACAGTAGATAGCTTTAAGATATACTGTATATACTTTACCGTATATAAAAAACCAAAGATAAGGTGTATTATTACAAAATTACAGCATCTTATAATAAATGCATATTTTTTATCAGCGCAATTAATTTACTCTACATTCTGGCTATGAAGTGCGAGGGAGAAAAGCGAAACCTTACTTAAAAATTATAAATATATAGTAAAATAACAATTTAATTCTTACTTGGGTGGATGATAATTTGGTCATAACTGGTAACAAAATGGAGTCCGTCTTTTCTTTATTCCAATGTAATTTTATATTTGCAAACTGTCGCAATGCGTCTAAATCTGGCATGGACCACGAAAACCTTTCTGTTGACATATCCACTAAAGGCTCCATGTATGCTTTTAAAACGAATTCATTTGGAAATACCTCATTTAACTCAATTTTTCTCAAATA
Organism: Helicorthomorpha holstii; assembly: GCA_013389785.1. Lineage (NCBI taxonomy): Eukaryota > Metazoa > Arthropoda > Diplopoda > Polydesmida > Paradoxosomatidae > Helicorthomorpha > Helicorthomorpha holstii. The sequence continues at coordinate 14,069,792 of JAAFCF010006680.1, forward strand.
CTTTTTTACTTTAGTTTCACTTGGTGCAACTTTTTGCTTCTGCGCTAGATCCCACCATTTACGAAAATTCTTCAAAGACGTGAAGCCTTCTTCGTGTGGAAATTCAGCCAAAAGTTCTAACGCTTTAACCACACCAAGGCCTTTAACTCCATCCGTATAGTCGCTGCCAGTCAAAAACGCAATCGCAATTAAACGAGATCGATCAAGATTAAACCGATCTTTGATGTTGGTCTCACTAAAATGCAACGGATCACGGCCTTTCTCGAAAAAGTTTTTATACACATGTCTAGCACCAAAAAGCCAAATATCACTGTCGTCTGTAATTGTTCCTTCTGTTAAACCTAACAATTCTAATGCCGCACATTGAGCTTCAGCCTCAGCTGGACTAACAACAAAAGGAATTCCAAACTGTCTCAACAGTTCTTGACTTTCGACATACATCTGCTCTGTTATAGTGGCGGCAATTCGTTCCTGGCGTCCTTTTTCCTTGGACAAAGTTTTCAATTCTACATCTAACTCTTCACTCAACGACTGGAGCTCATCTTTCGATTTAGGTAAATTAACTATAAACTCATCAACTGCACGACTGTCTTCAGACTTATTTTCAGTTACTATTTCCATCAGTGAAGATGAAGAGTCCACCGACGAAATATTCAGATCATTTTCAGACCTTTTAAAAATATCAATAGGAAATAGATCGTCTGCTACAGCTTTACTAGAATCAACGGTAACTTCCAAAAACTCATCTAAAAAAAAAGTGAATTTATAAAGTGTTAATGTACTGTATTAAATTATATCTACCATCGCTACTTTGGATATGTACTTCCAAGTCGGCATCAGCCGATTTTTCGGAACGAACGTTTGAAAGATTTGTTACTGAATTTGATCCAGGTCCAATGACTGTAATATCTGGCGACTTTGGTCTAAATTCTATCTCAGTTTGTATTTTTGACACTTCTCTTGTATTTTTCTCCGTAATGTAAGATTCTTGAAAGTTCTTTTTTTCGATTTTATTTTCACTTGAGTCCTTAGTATTTGTTATTGTAATAACAGTTGCCGCAACTTCAATTTTACCATCAGAATTAAGTTTGGATTTTATGCTGGGATTTAAAATAGGTACAACGGTGCTAGGCTTCATTAAACTTTCTTCATCGTCTTCTGATAAAACGGCTTCATCAGTATCACCAGTTATATCATCAGGCATCTGCATCCATTTAGCAATATCTTCTTCATTTGCAACAACTGAAGTTTCAGTCTCGCTATTAATAAAGTCTTCTACATCATTCAACTTCTCCTCATTTACTCCATCCGATTTAATTGTAGATTCTGTAGCTTTTGACGCAACGTCGTTTTCTTCATGATTGTCACCTTCAACCACTTTTGGCTCGTGTTTATCCTTAGTTAAGCGGATGTTTTTAAACAATAAGTAGTGAGAAAAATCTTCAGAAACAATTCTTCGAGCAACCGAAAATCTCTCCTCTGGTTGACTACCAAGTTCATTCTCATCCAAACTTGAAATTATAGATCCCGTCAAATTACTGTCTAACTCTTTCCTCACGTCGTCTAAACGTTTACGAATTCTTCGTCGAGCCAACAGCTGCTGTACTTGAAACGAACCAATTTTTTCGGAATCCTATTAAGATAAAATAAGTAAATTTCAACAACATATCATTAGTAACTGAAACCTTTGGTAGTTCCTCTCCTTTAAACCACGATCTATGTTTCGATCTTTCTTTTAATTCTATTAAAAACTCATGCTGAATTTCCAACGGTAAATTTTTAAAGTCTTTCGATTCGAAATCAATGTCATTTAAATTTTGATATGCCAGTTCCCTTTCGCCACTTTCAGCTCCATCAGTATCACTTTCGCTTTCACTGTTCATGCACGAACTAGAAAATTTATAAATTAAATATAACAAAACACAAAATGTTGTATAAACAATCAGTTCAGATTAAAATACTGTACATACTCAGCACCCAAATGGGGTGGAATTGGAGGTAATTCAAATAAATCGGTCGCACACGAAGTCGATGGTAAACTTAAATCTTTTCTTTGCAATTGTAAATCCGCTGGTTTCGGTTTTTGAAAATTTAAAAGATCTTTAACCGCTTTTTTCTGCAAATATTTGTTTAGAATTTGACGTCTTGTTTTCTCAACAACTTTTGCAGCAGTGTCTTGATCGTCTTTTCGAGCAGCCTATAAATAATAGTTTTACAATCCAAAAAAATAGCTCAAATCATAATTATACGTGCAATCAATACCAAAGTGCGTTTTTTCAACTCTGGTACGGCTCCATCGAATACAAACACCGGTTTTATGTTATAAAACAGTAACTTGCAAACTCGATGGAATAAGCCCAGCAAATGAGCATTTGCAAGTGGAGTTCCCTGTGCATCTCGAAATCCATGAATTGACTGATGCAATAAAATGCTGGCATCTTTTTATATTGTACAGTTAAAGAATCACGTTCAAAAATAAATATTTAATTACTGTATGTTATATAAATACTTAATTGATAGTTCAACTGAAAGATGAATAATTTCAAAAAGGATACCAACAGCAAGCACTTTACTTTGAAGAGACTCCAAATCTACCGGGCGTCCTAGTGGATCCAAAAGTTGCCACAGTCCACGAACACCCATTTTTCATTTGTACAAATCTTTAGTTATTTAATTATAATGTTATTTTAATAAATTTCAGTATACATAAATACCCTAAATAACTTTTTGTAATGCATTTTAAAGAGAGCACCACCATGCATTCACTCTATCTGTCTACTATATACTGTATGAGAGGAACTTAAAACATGTAGAAAACTACAATTTAATAACTACTGTAACTAACTGTCTACATCACTCTAATCTAATTACAGAACCAAAGCAAACTAAATTACAAGTTTTCCGGAGTTTGGCCATACAGATACGGTACATAGTAAAGGTTTGAACGCGTACGAACAGATGTAGAATGACGTAATCGTTGCTTCCTAGCCGACGCTTTTCTATGCTTCCGGAATCATACTGTATTTGTTAACGCAGACCGCAACTTCCTCTTCAAGTTCAACTTTCGTCGTTGTGTTATCGTTTGTTTTTTTTTCCTGTATTCTTAATTTTGTCTGGGAAGTTTTGATTTGGGAAAGCAATTACAATGAACCCTTTAACGTAAGTAAACAATAACGATAAGCGTAATAAATACAATAATTTAATCTTCTAAATTTTCTTGTTTTTAGTCAGACCAGAAATCTAACAAAACTAATTGAGAGAGAAATAAAGTTGGAAGTGAAGGAGTCTGCCTCATGGCATCAACAGTATAAGGATAGCGCTTGGATATTTATTGGTGGACTGAATTACGAGTTAACTGAAGGAGATATTATAGCCGTTTTTTCTCAGTAAATACATAAACACTTTCTAAATTTCGAATTACAGTACTGATATTTTATTGTCAATAGGTATGGAGAAATTGTTAACGTCAACTTGGTTCGCGATCATAAAACAGGGAAATCTAAAGGGTATAGTTTCTTATGCTATGAAGATCAGCGAAGTACCGTTTTAGCAGTTGATAACTTCAATGGAATAAAAGTAAGAATTCACGTTGTAGAAAATACAATAAAATGCTAAGGGTTAACAATTTTAGCTTTGTAAGCGGATCATACGAGTGGATCATGTCGAAAACTACCGTGTACCAAAAGAATATAGAGATACCGATGAAGAAACTAAAAGATTAAGAGACGAAGGATGTGCACCCGATGTTATGTTAAGTAAGTAATTTGAATAATTTTATGCTGTTTGTAATGTAAAAGTTCGTAAAATACTATATTTGATAAATAGAAAGAGAAGATGTAGACAAATCAAAAGAAGGAACTCCTCCTATTGAATCTTTTATTAAAAAGGAAAAACACGACCCGGGTTATGACAAATATGAACGTGAACAATCAGAGCATCGCAAGCCTTCCACACAAGACTCGAGAACACGTGATGATTCAAGAGAGCGAGAAACCCAGAAGAAAGAACGAACAGACAAAAATTCTAAAAATGACCGATATAAATGCGATTCTAGTTCAAACGACAAAAAGAGAGATAACAGTGATAAACATATATCGCAATCAAAGGACAGAAAACGCAAGGACCATAGAAACGAATATGACTATTACAGTGATAGAAAAAGAGAAAGAAGAAATGATAAAGAATCACTAAATTCTAAATCGAAAGATAGCAAAAGTAAAGAATCGAAAAAAGACACAAAATATGAAAGACGTTCTCCTTTGAAGGATCACAGAAAACGTGAACGAGACAGTGATAGAACTCATTCACCAAGTGATCATAAATCATCTAGAAGAAAGCATTGATACTTAAAAGTATTTTTTTTTTTTTTTGAAAAACCGTGTATTTTCACTCAATCTTTAATTGGTGTTTGATTTTTCAATTAATGTAATAAAGTACTGTACATAATTATAATAATTATCAAACTTATATGGTCATCGCGTTGATTTGATAATGATAAATCCAGATTGATAAATTTATCTATTTTGATACTATATAGTTGAGCTTTTCAAAACAATGATCAAATAACTAAATTTAGCAATGTAGTTTCCATTCCCCAACACAACTCTCATTTTTTTTTTGAAATGTCGGTTGTAGCCATAAATGAATCCAAGAGCATGGTAAATCTCTTAGATCAAATATATATTAATGTTATTCCAGGGGTTCTAAGTTGCACAGAACTTTATATTATGCTCTCTGATCACGAGGAAATCTCTAGGAAGTCACATCGGTAGTTAAAAAATTGTATAGTTATACGAACAGCAATAAACCATATTATTTTTGCATAATTAACTTTTTAATTGGGTGATGAATAGATTATAAGGTATGCAAGATGGTTTGAGTGCTCAATATGATGTTAGTTTTCTGTAAACATACTTTAGTGCACACAATTGTGTTGTATTAATATCTATATGATGCAGCCATGATATTCTCAAGTTTAGATTTGGCTGGCAGAACCAGTGAACACCTTTTGAGCACAATTTTAATCCTTGATTTCTAACTTTAAGATTTAGATAACAAAAGCACCCACAAATGTATTTACAACTGAAATATTTTCTTAAATTTGAAGATTAATGGCCTAAATTGAAATTTTGCGTGTAATCATATTCAATAGTTGGTATGACAGCTTGAACAAATTTCAAGAATACAATTAAATAAATGTGTACTCCAAGATCACCACCGCCTTCAGTTACAGTTTGTATAATCTTCTTCATTACTTCAGCATGTCTAAATTAAAATATGGATGAATCGTAACTAAATAATTTCGGTGCTATTAAACTTCATGCAACATAGTGCGCATTGGATACAAGTTTACCTCAACTGGTTTTTCTACTCTTAAATTCTAAAAATAGTACGACTTAATATTTGTGTAATTACCTGCATGGATGTACTGATGCCATTGGTGGTCCGGGAAGATGCGGATGCGCCTCCATGGTTACCGTTTTCTTAGCATGATCTTGACTGAAATCTTCATACATGTCTTCAACCGTTAATGGTTTACGATTCTGTTGTTGTTTTCAGAAAATGTACAATTAGTATTCGTAATGTTTAATGCGAACTGTTTTAATTACTTCGTCGTATCCAAATAACCATAGACGAGGTGTTTGATAATATTTATCATAAGTAATATTCAGATCATATGTTCGCGTTTGGATAATTTCACCTCCGCTGGAAGCACTTGCTTGAGCACCGACTGCGGTCGCTTTAGTTTCTTCACTATTTCCAGCAATTTTTTTCAAATCCAAAGTTGCCTAAATTTAAAAGAAATGTCATAAGATCTTAAACAAAGCTTGAAATAATACTAAAACAAACATTATCTGGCTCTTCTAGCATCCCACTTTCTTCAAATTCTTCCATGTCTCTGGCTTCTTCATCATCATCATCATCGTCGTCATCATCTTCATTTGCAATTCCGGCATTGTTACTTGGCTTTTCATCATCAGCATCCTATATATTTAAAATTATTATATCGCTTCCTCAAAAGCTAATATTTAATTTAGTTTACTTTCGATTCTAAGGTCATTTCTGAAATTTGATCTTGAACGGCATTAAATGATGAATCCGCATAATGATGAGTATCTACCCATCCTCCATCTTCATCATCTGCTTCAATAACCTTCTCCTGATCGCCAGTATATTCCATTTGTTTACATCGTCGATAGCAGGGAACTAATCTTAATCATATTTTATTAAGAAATACTGAAGAGCTCATAAATCAAATATTATCATTGCTTACCATTTCTAGTAATCAAAAACTGTTTATCTTTAGGTAAATACGGTTTAATTTTACTCTCATCTCCAGAAGCCCATTGCCATGTTGGACAATGATGAACTAAATGATCACCAGCAATAACAAACTAAAAATTTTAAAAAAGCAATAACATCATGTAATCAACAGGCAAAAAACATCAATTATCGAATTGGCAAATCACTGCTCTGTTGCCACTGGCCAATCGAATATCGAGTTTCAAATATTAATTAAAGTCCAAAACTATTTCATAAAAGTAACTTGCCTCTTCTGGTGTAATTACTCCAGTCTCTTTAAACTTTGACTCCTATCAAAAAACAAACTAGTTAATACATTATATTG
>JAAFCF010006680.1:14082174-14126961 GCA_013389785.1 Helicorthomorpha holstii
TTTAAGATTTAGATAACAAAAGCACCCACAAATGTATTTACAACTGAAATATTTTCTTAAATTTGAAGATTAATGGCCTAAATTGAAATTTTGCGTGTAATCATATTCAATAGTTGGTATGACAGCTTGAACAAATTTCAAGAATACAATTAAATAAATGTGTACTCCAAGATCACCACCGCCTTCAGTTACAGTTTGTATAATCTTCTTCATTACTTCAGCATGTCTAAATTAAAATATGGATGAATCGTAACTAAATAATTTCATTGCTATTAAACGTCATGCAACATAGTGCGCATTGGATACAAGTTTACCTCAACTGGTTTCTCTACTCTTAAATTCTAAAAATAGTATGACTTAATATTCGTGTAATTACCTGCATGGATGTACTGATGCCATTGGTGGTCCTGGAAGATGCGGATGCGCCTCCATGGTTACCGTTTTCTTAGCATGATCTTGACTGAAATCTTCATACATGTCTTCAACCGTTAATGGTTTACGATTCTGTTGTTGTTATCAGAAAATTTACAATTAGTATTTGTAATGTTCAATGCGAACTGTTTTAATTACTTCGTCGTATCCAAATAACCATAAACGAGGTGTTTGATAATATTTATCATAAGTAATATTCAGATCATATGTTCGCGTTTGGATAATTTCACCTCCGCTGGAAGCACTTGCTTGAGCACCGACTGCGGTCGCTTTAGTTTCTTCACTATTTCCAGCAATTTTTTTCAAATCCAAAGTTGCCTAAATTTAAAAGAAATGTCATAAGATCTTAAACAAAGCTTGAAATAATACTAAAACAAACATTATCTGGCTCTTCTAGCATCCCACTTTCTTCAAATTCTTCCATGTCTCTGGCTTCTTCATCATCATCATCGTCGTCGTCATCATCTTCATTTGCAATTCCGGCATTGTTACTTGGCTTTTCATCATCAGCATCCTATATATTTAAAATTATTATATTGCTTTCTCAAAAGCTAATATTTAATTTAGTTTACTTTCGATTCTAAGGTCATTTCTGAAATTTGATCTTGAACGGCATTAAATGATGAATCCGCATAATGATGAGTATCTACCCATCCTCCATCTTCATCATCTGCTTCAATAACCTTCTCCTGATCGCCAGTATATTCCATTTGTTTACATCGTCGATAGCAGGGAACTAATCTTAACCATATTTTATTAAGAAATACTGAAGAGCTCATAAATCAAATATTTTCATTGCTTACCATTTCTAGTAATCAAAAACTGTTTATCTTTAGGTAAATACGGTTTAATTTTACTCTCATCTCCAGAAGCCCATTGCCATGTTGGACAATGATGAACTAAATGATCGCCAGCAATAACAAACTAAAATTTTTAAAAAAGCAATAACAGCATGTAATCAACAAGCAAATAACATCAATTATCGAATTGGCAAGTCACTGCTCTGTTGCCACTGGCCAATCGAATATCGAGTTTCAAATATTAATTAAAGTCCAAAACTATTTCATAAAAGTAACTTGCCTCTTCTGGTGTAATTACTCCAGTCTCTTTAAACTTTGACTCCTATCAAAAAACAAACTAGTTAATACATTATATTGAATGATTTTGATAATACCTTATAACACTAAATATACTGTTTTAGTTAATAAAGTGACTAATGTATAATAATAGTCTAAATAAACTGAAAGCAACGTTAATAAGTAATCAAAATAGATCGTAATTTAAAACTATTCCATAAATACATAGCTATTTTTAACAGTATATTGATTTGAAATGCGTTTTCATAAAATACAGTAGAAGATATTTGTATAATATATTTTATTAGACAAATTACTGCATATTACAGAGCTACTGTATTGAACGATCCCGATAAAAGCAGTCAAAATAGCAGTACAGTATATCAATTTATTTATCTCTTTATGTTTATTGTTTAGCAATAGTAAAACAAGAGGGTATTTAACTATTTTAAAAATTGCAAAAAAACTACAAACAATCGAGATTAAACTAAAATTAAAACGATCGATTTTAATTAACATGTGGCTCCAACCATTGCTTATACGCTTACAATTTGAATTGACTGACAAACACAGACCACCTACCTTCAGAACTGGTGTTAAATATTCAGCTACGTTTAAAGCAGTTCCTTTAACAGTCTTAATTACACTTTGCATTCTTTTCAATCTTTTCCAAATATCTTCCACACGACGAACTTAATATTTAAAAAATATAATAAATTGAAATGACAACTTTCAGTATTGTTCAGCGTTTGCAACTTCTCTCTATCACGAGTAATCATATGATCGCCAGACGCATGCGCGGTTCCATACGTATTTAAAAAAAATTAAATTACTGCCGGCATCATATCTTACGTAATTCATTGTTTAAAATGTATTCATTCGAATACCTTATAATTGCTTACAAATATCCCTAATTACTAGAAATCTATACATTAATATACAATACAGTACCGTATTATGAAAGTTTTGGATTATGTTATGTGACACAAATTTTGAACGCTCGCTTGTCACTACTCGCTACCAAACAACTTGCTTTCAAAAACTATTTCAAAAAAATTCGCTTTTTACGATGGCTTTTATAGAGGGCGTGGTTTTAAAAGCAAAGTTCTGAAGGCGAGTTGTTAATGAACGAGTTGTAAAGTCTAAGCAGTTGAAACTTGTAACTACCTATTCAACCACGTGACCATATTTTCATCCAATCATTTTCAAATTTGATATATTCAAAAGTCAGTTTTCGTTCAATTCGTTGCAGTGTGGTTCGGTAATTTTTCTCAATTCATACACGTTGGAAATTTGAGTCGTTTGAAATTGTAGTATCAGCGAAACAGTTTGATCTCACAAGTATCCAGTTCAAATTAATTGATAATCAGTTTTTTATTTGAAACTGAGAAAAAGAATTACATATTTATTTGAAATTCTGGAGTTAGCCCTAACAAAGTTCGTTTGGACCAAACTAGGAATAATTAAGTTATAACCAATATGCCTCTAGCTGTAAGAGAAAATAATTTAAGACAAAAAGTCGCCCCGGCTAACCATTTGAAAGACAAGGTAAGTTTTTTTGTTTTGTTGATCGATATAAATATCACATAAAATTGTAAATTCTAGAACGTCCAGATTGTAAATAAAGAACGAAAATGTGTACAAACAAGGCAGAAAAGGCCCGCTGATAATGCCTGCGACGACGGCCCTACTCGTAAACGTACCGTTTTAGGAGATGTTACTAATAATGTAAGCCTATAAAGTTAAATCCGTGATCCATGTTTATTCCGTACGTTCATTCTCTAATAAACTTAATTTAAATTTCAGACAAAAAATAAATTAAAAAGGATCGAAAACATTGACGAAAAGCCGAGTAAAGAAAAACTAAATATCGAGAAACCAAGCAATGAAAAAGTACTTCTCATTGAAAATGTTAACAATCAAGGCGTACGAAAATCGCAAAGACTAAACGAAAACCGAATTGCTGCAAACATTACCAACGACTCTTTAGAGGTCACTCTAGAAAGCTCTAAAGAAAAGTAAGTTTTTCACTCCATTTTATGAAAATTTAAACAATTTAAAATGTTTTAAATAGTTTCAGCACGCCTATCGCTGAGAATGAAGAAACTAAATTTGAAACTCCTGCCGCGGAGTGCGAAATTATTACAAGCAAGTCGTCCAGCGAGGATGAAGATAAAGTACCTGAAGGTGTTGACGATTTTGATAAAGAAATGGAAAATGATCCTTTTTCAGCATCTATTTATGCTCAAGACATTTTTAAACATTTTAAAGCTAGAGAAGTAAATAGTATTTAAATTTCACTTTTAACACATACCATTAATAATGTATAAATTAGTTGAAGTTTAAAGTGGAGAAGTACCTTGACTCGCAGCGCGAGATTACCAAGCACATGAGGTCAATACTGGTTGACTGGATGGCCGAAGTTCAGGAGAGTTTTGAAATGAACCATGAAACATTATATCTTTCGGTTAAACTGGTTGATACTTACCTTTCTCGAGTCAAATCTGTACCTAAATCAAATCTTCAACTATTGGCATCTACCGCTTTGTTGGTAGCTGCCAAGTTCGACGAACGATGTCCACCAGCGATTGCAGATTTCGTGTACATCTGTGACGAAGCTTATTCACCAAATCAACTGATTAAAACGGAAATAAATCTTCTGAAATGTGTAGATTATGACTTGGGATATCCACTTTCTTACACCTTTTTACGACGTTATGCAAGGGTACATTCAATATTCTTGTGTTTTCATTTATTTTAGTGCTCTATTTCTAATCAAATGTCATGTTATTAGTGTTCTAAACAAACGATGGAAACGCTTACATTGGCCAGATATATACTTGAGCTTTCTTTAATGGACTACAACATGGTAGATGTACTGGATTCCAGGTTGGCGTCCGCTTCTTTATCTTTATCAATGCAGATGTCAAAATTACAGCCCTGGGTAATTTTAATGCAAAAAAAAAGCGAAAGCAGTATTAAAAAATTCATGATTTTGTGTTAGAATAAAACCCTGGAGTATTATACCAGTTACAAGTTGTGTGAATTAGCTGACCTGATTCCACAGCTCAATGCACTAGTAAAAAAAGCTGGAAAAGATGGACTCAAAACTATTCATTCAAAATATTCACACAAGTAAGTTAATCATTTCGGGTTAAGAAATCCAACTGTTATTAAAGTTTGTCTTTTTTACAGGTTATTTTATGAAGTTGCTAAGAAGCCAACTATAGATGAATTAAAACTTGAATAAGTTTTGTAAATTTGTTGTAGATCATTGAAAGGATGTTCTTATTTTTTTACTTAATTTTAAATTGTCAGCATTCTATTCGTTTATTTTCGGTATAATTATTTTCACTTCCATTGTATATCATTAAGTGCCCTATAAAAATAAAATGACTTGAAGACGTAAATAACTTTTCTTGTAAATTTAATGGAGTATTTTAACATGAAAACTATGAATGTTGTATGAAATACCCCGCCATTTATGATTCAGAATAACGATAAGATATAGTAAAAATTTTAAAGATATTAAAACTTTCACCTGACCAAAACTGTTAAAATTACTTTGGATGATATTCAGCATTTAAGTTCGAGTCGTCTGTAGATGTTTGAAGCATTTTTGAAAATCGAGACGATTGTTTTGATGCTAAATCGCTCGGCACTCCCTCTTCAACAATCTGTTACAATTGAATAAATTTATAATTAAGGCAAATTCATTAAAAAGAATACAAGTTTAAGCTACTACCTTTCCATCCTGCATAACAATAACACGATCATAATCCAAAACATGTTGCAAGCGATGAGCTATGCTAAGAACCGTACAACCTGGAAATGAATTCATTAAAATGTCATGCAGTAGTAGGTTTGTCGAATTATCAACGGAGGCGGTTGCTTCATCCATAAATAAAACTCTACATTTTCTTAAAAACGCTCGAGCTAAGCATAAAAGTTGCTTTTCACCAACAGAAAAATTGTCACCACTTTCTGTGATGTTACATGAAAGTTGTTTATCCAAAGCAATGATCTAAAAATTCAATCAGTAAGTTTTTGTATTTAGAGAAAATATGCAATTAACAGTACTTTATCTTGCATATGAATTTTAGCTAAAGCTTCCCAAATGTCTTCATCTCTATGCTCATTCTTCGGATCCAAATTAAACCGGATAGTACCTCTAAAAAGCACTGGATCTTGAGTTATTATTGTCATCCGAGAGCGTACGTCATACAGCGACAAAAGTGACAAATCAATTTCGTCTACAAATATTTTTCCATTTGATAACTTCGCTAAACGAAATAGTGCAGCTCCAATGGATGATTTTCCAGCTCCTGTCCGACCAACAATAGCAACTTTTTGTCCTGGTTCAATAACAAATTTGACCCCATTAAGAGCTAATGGTAGATACTCCCTGTATCTTAAATCAACAAATTCGAATTGAATTTGTCCTCTAGCTGGCCAATCATGAGGTGCTGGAGGAACCGCTTTCCTATCAGGTCCTTCGCTTTCTAATGACTGCTCATATCGCAAAACTCTTTCTACATTGGTAAACCTGGATTGCGTTTCAATCGACACTCTTACCGAATAGTTAAAGATTCCGGAAAGCTAGAATACAAAATAACAATTTTAAATATTTATAACCGAATACCTCAAATTAGTCGCTTACATTTCCACAATAAATTAGCGCCAATGCTGCAAATGCTGGATCCACCGAACCATGGAGATAAACAATTAAAAGAGCAATAGTAGTGGTAGCTAAAGCCACCATCATGTCCATTCGGTAACCCACCCATCGGGTTGCACCAACAAGAAGATAATTTAAAGTTGAATTATCATCCTGCAATCGTACAAATTCCTTTTCAAACATTCGTTCTCTCTCATAAGCGTGCACAGTTGCCAATCCCGATAATGTAGCCGAAATGTGACTAAAAAGCGGAGACCGAGAAATGTTCTCTCGTCGCTTAATTTCACGGGCTGCTTTTTGGAAAAGCAACACAACGTAGCAAAATAATAAAGCCATTACAGGAAGTGAAACGACAAACCAAGGAAATACAGCCGCTACCATAAATAATGATAATGTGCAAGTCCATATCATCATCAAGCACACACTTAAAAATGTTGGAAGCATAAAATCAACTGAAAATAAATCAAATTAAGCAATATTAGAAAAACAGAAATGATTTCATGCATTATAATCATGTAATTTGGCAAACCTTGCAAACTTATAGTTGAGAAGTTTGAAATAAATAAAAACTTAATAATTCTTAGAAGACTAAGCAAAACTACAAAATTGTTACTACTTAAGCGAGTTTTTAGAAAAAATCGCGATGCCATTGATAACTAATTTGGTAAAACATTTCGATAAATAGTTAGCAATAATAAAAACATTTACGGTAAAAGCACTAAAATCAAGGTAGCCTTTTAGATCATTTAAGTTAATTGCAAGCTCACAAATTTCTCGTTAATAAGCTGCAACATAAAACTTTAAAAGTACTGTACTTACTTTCATCAAAATCCTTTGAGAAAATGTTCAGAATTCGGCCAATTGGTGTCGTTTCAAAAAATCGCATTGTAGCATTAAATATTTTGCCTATAATGCGATCATGAAGCTTAAAAGATGCTAACATAGCAGTCTATAAACATTTTAAAATAATAAAATGTAATTAGCTTAATTGTTAAAGTTGACAAACTTTTTAAACAATTACCTTTGCAAATAAAAATGAATGTAGTAAAGCTGTTATAATCATACACAATAAAATGACAGAAAACACGATTATATAGACATGATGTGGCTCCAGCGATTCGGCTAAATAATTCGAATAAGTTGAATTTAAAGTTGTTGAGTTAACTGAATTTGAAGATCCATTAAAATTCCCAACCATATTTGATCCATTATCCTAAAATAACAAACAATTAAAGATTAAATAAATGTTTTAACTGTGATTATTTTTTTTATCAATACCTCGACTGGCAATTGTCTTAAAACTAATCCCAAATACCAACTACTGAAGATCGTGACCGCAACAAACGCTAATGACGATAACACAACTAGTACAAATAAGAAGACTCCACCCATAGATTTCAAATATGTCCAGTAAGTATGAAATGATACGCTGCCTTCTCCCTTTTCTTCTGGACGGGTTAATCGTACATCGTTTGCCAAGGATGATAAAGATGGTGCCACCGACTCAGGTTCCGAACGAGCAGTTACCAAATCAAACTGCTGATTTGATCTGGGGGACGGAGTACGTTTAGATGACATGTTTTCTTGAAATAATTGAATATTTTTTATTATAATAAAATTTCAAAAATAAAGAAAAGGATACCACTTACCATCACTGATGCTTTTTGTTAAGTTAGATTCCGCCTGTATATTAAATTGTTCTACCATTTCAGCAAAATGTCCACCTGAAGCTATCAGCTGTTCTGGTGTTCCTTGTTCAACAATTTGACCCGCATTCAAGTGAATAATGTAATCACATGATTTTAAAAATTTCACTTGCGTGCAAACAAATAGAATCGTTTTCCCTTGCAGTTCTCCGCGAATGCATTTTCTGAAAACAGCATCCGCTACCACACTGTCCAAAGAAGCCATAGGTCCATCCAATAAAACGATATCTCGACTAGAGTACACTGCTCGAGCTACGGCAACACGAATTTTCTGGCCTCCACTTAAAGTGATTCCACCTTCAGCGACTTCTGTTTCGTCGCCTGCCGGCAATGTATTAAAATCGTCATCAAGAGCACAAGAACGAATTGCATTGTAATAACGTTTCGCATCTAGACTGTCTCCAAACAAAACGTTTTCCTTAACTGAACCTTTGATAAGAAAGGGAGTTTGTGGCACATAAGCAAGAGTTCCTTTCAAGCCTAGATCTCCTCGAACCAAACTTAACTGTAAAGTAAAATCATACATTAAAGTTGCACAAGTACGATTTTTTAGTAACACACTGTTAATACCTGCCCAACAATTGCAGAAAGCAAAGAACTTTTTCCGCTTCCATTAGGACCACATATTCCAACCAAAGACCCTTTTGGTATACTGAAATTTAATTTATGCAAAACTTCAATGCTTGTTTGATCAGTTGGAGAAACCGTATTCAGAGCATCCGTTTCTACACTGTCAATATTGGAGTTTAGTTGTTTCCGATTATTTGAGACATTATTAGGTTCAGACTGAACAGGAATACTCAAAAGACTAGGACTGGATTCTCGATTATAAGCAAAAACGGCATCTCTCATAGACACCGAAACGTTCGCATCTTTTGGTTTTGAAATGCAGTTTCTTGTATCAGGTTGCAGAAGCAATTCCTAAAAACAACTGTCAAGTTAAATTATCTTAATTTAATATTTAGTTAATATTTACTTTAACACGCAACATCGTAGTTTTAACTTGAGCAATAGCACCCAATGAAACGGGTAAAAATATTAAGCCATAACGACACCACATTAAAACCGCAACTGCAGCATAAGCCTAATAAAAATATAAAATATTTTAAAAAATTAAATTAAATTACAACTAAAACTATTCAAAACCTGTGCTGGGTGAAGAGGAAATCCTACTGCAAAACATGTGATAAAAACAATAATAGCAGCCGCAGCTGGAAGACTATTTGAGAGTGAGCCACTTAATAAATGAAGAAAAACAATTTTTTGAAGAAAACCCAATTCTTCTCTTCGCCTACCTATAAATTAACGATTAACAATACTGCAATAACCTCAATCGTTTCAGTACTAACCAGCAATTAATTTATGAAAAGTTTCTTCCCACACGTTTAATTTAATGACTTTAATCGCTGACAAAGCTTCTTTGGTTTGACGAACCTTTAAATAAATCGATATCATATACAGTTCAGTTTAAGATAAATAACAACTAGCATAAAGCATACTCGCTTATCAGTAACAACAACAGCCTTAGCTCTATAACGAGCAGTCATCATAGTCATCACGTATTGTAAAATAAAAAAAATGATAAAAGCTGCAACCCCAGCAACTCCCGGTTCCCGTAAATCCCAAATAATCCATATAAAAGCTGACAGGACCGTTATAGCACCTGGAAACCACATATGGAGATACTGTCCATATTCAAATATCCGAGCGCTATCATTTGAAAATAAATTTAATATCTAAAAAAAAAAAAAAAATTAAAAAAAATTATTTACACAAACAACTTTTGCGAGAATTTACCTGACCCGGGTGTACGGTGCCCAAAGTATTCATACTAATAACTTTCCGATAAACGAGAGTTAAAATAGCTGATCTCAACCGAAGACCAGTGCGAACGTAAATTGCACCATGCCAACTGACCAGAAGTGCTCGAAGAGAATCAACAAATAAAATTGCCACCGCAAATAGTGTTCCTTCAAGATAAGAAGGTTCTTCTTGCATTGTTGTTTTAACTAAATATGGCATAAAGACGAGTGGAGTTAGAAATCCTCCCAGTAAAGCAATCGTATAAATGAGAGTAGCTGCAATAACACGAGTCTTCATAAAGCGCCAAGAAACACGAAATAATGATGCTTCGGATTCTCCATGCTGCTTCAATTCTTCTTCCCAAAGATATTCAAACCGCTGACTATTTAGACTACACGATTCTAATATTGAGCAGCGATAAGACTCAAAAGAAAAAGTTCCCTTTCGAAACAATTTCCACATAGGAATCGTCATCCATGCAAAAGTTGCAAATGAAAAACAGCCGATGCTATCAACTGGTAAAACTTTTCTATCTCTGAAATTAACATAATAAAAACTGTAAACATCTCAATGTTAACGTCAAGTAGAGCACTACTAATTCGTGCATTCGTTTATACTAACTTGGGTTGCATTCTAATAGGATATAAATTTCGTAAAGCCGGATAGTATCTACGAAAACCACCTGATGGACGATACACGATGTTTTCATCTTCGTCCGCCTCATTTAATTCGCCCCTGTTATTTTCATACTCCCATGTTGTTGGTGGTTGGCCAGCTTCCATTACTCCATGAAAGCGAAAAGGACTAGAAATATCTTTGATTAATCTAAACATACTAATGTTCATGTTAACATTTTTATTTACTTGTCCAAAGCGGCTGATGAAGGTCTCCTTGGAATACTATTTGAATCTTCACCTGTCATTGCTTCTGTGTTGTCTAATTTCTGTGTTTCAGAAAAAGGAGGTTCACTGTCTGGCTCTTCGGTTAAAGCCATCTTTACAACAAAGTCCAAAAACAAACACAAGTTCTCAAAGGACAACTGCTAAAGCACCAAGCAACAATAAATACAATTTAGTAATTCGATACAAAAAATACAACACTAAATTATGCTTTAGTGTAAAATCAATATTTTTCAGAAAAAAAAAAACAATAACAATAACGTAAAACAACATAAATGTTAAGATAACAACTGAGTGCTATGTCAACATCACATGAGGTTTCAACATCAATAATTCAAAGTGAAATCCAACAATTGAGAAATTGAAACATATGGACTGCTTAAGCATTAATACATTATCATGTACATTTAAACGTTTATACTTTACATTTCTTTTAAATACTTGACATATTAAATTGCAAGATCTTGTTAAGTGAGGATTTCCGTAGTCAAATTAAACTTGGCAAATACATTACAGTGTAGTACGCTATAATCCAAAGTTCAGTCAAAATAAATCAAATCAAACAGGGCGACCAAAATGCGCACATCACCGGCAACATAACACACACATTATACTGTAGTACCGTGTAGTTTACCGTAAATCTTAAATTTGATACTAACTTTTATATTAATTGAACTTGCAAACTCTTTTAAGAAAGATAGATAGAACAGATTCTAAAGATCAATAACATTGTTGTTTGCAAACACCTACAGGTGACTTCTTATGACATCAACCAATCAATACATTGAACGCTAATACAGTACAATGCATCACTTGAACTTACTTTATCAAGTTTGTAAGACACTCCTCCAATGAAGAAATCAATAGCAAAAATAAAACACTACGCGTAAAAGTCTCTAAACTAAACATCTATTATTAAAAAATTAATTAGAAAAAAGCTAAACTCTAATGCAGCACTCATTTGGCTATGACAACGCGTTCTATCTGACACAGGCACGTATACCGAATGCCGCCATGACAGTAGGCGTCATGGGTGACTGGGAAAATGGAAATGGGAGTTGGAATACAGTAGAGTTCACGCAGAGTTCATAGCATAGGTTCACAACTTCATACATAAGGACAATCGATAAAGCATCGATTATTTCAATTGTGTTGATAAAAAATATTCAACTTTAAATTGACATTTAAAAAAACTAAAGCCTAAACAATAACAAAGTAAATAGCTATGAATTGAAATGATTATATTATACTGTATATGTATGCCGGTAATCTTTCTATAATCGTTAAATTAAACTTTTACGAAAATTATTATAAAATACAGTATTTCAGTTAATCAACTTTATTTTTAATTATTTATACATTACTTCTAAATCAACTATAATTTAATTTGAATAAACCCAATTTTAATAAGACGTTTAATAAATTTTTATTTAGTTATCATAAAAATTTTATAAAATCATATTCAACTCAAAAAAAAAGAAGAAAGTATAACATCAAACTTATTGTTAGTTTTATGCTAAATCTTACCTACAAATTTTTTTTAAAATAAATACAAGTCATTAAACTATACTTTCGATCAAGATAAAGTGACTTGTTTTTTCCCAACCACCTGTTTACCTAATTTGATTCCGTGTTCTGTAAATAGTCCCTTAAAATTTATTTATATGTAGCCTTCATATTCAGGGTGATTTTCAATTCTAAAAAAATAATAAATTATTTTTTGTTAGTATTCTGAATTAGTAGTATTAATTAAAACCTAACCCAGTGATGTGATGTAAACGAAACATTCTAGTATTTCCATCCAGTTTACCAATAGCTTCCATGTCGTTAGATTCCAATTTAAAATCAAAAATCTAGAAAAAAATTCAAATTAAATTATTATAAATTCAAATGTAAAAACGTAATTTGATTGTCTTACGTTAAAATTTGTTATTATTCTTTTAGGCGTTATACTTTTAGGTATAACCGCAATTCCTCGTTGTATTAAAAATCTCAACAAAATCTGCAACAATGCACTGTTAAATGCAATCTTTATTTTCTTTCTATAATTTGTTAAAATAATAACCTGTGGCGGCTCCTTTTTGTATTTATGTGCCAGATTCACAATCAATGGATCTTTCATTAAGCACGGAAGTTCCACCCTTTTTTTAAAAAAAAAATATTAAAATAATGTATTTTACTTGTAGACTTAAGAATTACTAATTTGATTCTTACTTGCATCCAGAAACCTTTTCCAAAAATGCAGGCATTCCAGGTGAACCAATGGGAGCATATGCACAAACAGTAATGCCATTTTTTTGACAAAAATCAACAAGCTGATTTTGTTGGAAATAAGCATGGCATTCGATTTGTACATTTGCTGGTTTAATTTTACAAACTTTTAAAACCCGCTGCAACTGATTTATCGACCAATTTGACACGCCAATTGACTTAGTCCAACCCAAATTAACCATTTCCTCCATAGCCTGTTAGTATACAATAGTAAAAAAATAACTTATAAAAAGTATCATACGGCATTTCAAATGTTACAAACCCTCCATATTTCGGATAAATCGGTATTCATATCGAGCAAATATGTTCCATCAGGATTTTTTGGGAAAGGATGTGCATCCCCAACATTTTCAAAGCCAACACAAGTCTGAACCAAATACAAGTCCACATAGTCCAGCTGCAGATTATACAACGAAGCCTTTAAAAAGTGCTTCACATCACTGGCTCTCATTCCATTTGGTGGAAGCTAAAAAAATACAAACAAGAAATTCAACACCAAATTATGAAACAACTACATTCATGCAATTACTTTGGTAACTACAAAGATATCCTTCCTTTGAATTTTTTTTTCAGCAAAAATTTCTCTTAATGTTTCACCAATTGCTCTTTCATTTTCATAGACAAAGGCCGTGTCAATATGACGATAACCAACCTCTAAAGCTGTTTCAATAGTAACTTTCATATCTTCTGCTGGACCCTAAAACCGCACCATATAATACTGTAGTTTAAAACTCAAAATACAAAAAAAAAAGTTTTATGAGAATACTGTACTTACTGCCCATGTCCCAATTCCAATGATGGGCATTTTTTGGCCATTATGGAATTCAACGTATGATTTCTCGTAATCGTAGACCATTTTGTCAAAGAATGAGTGTTCTGGTTAAATAATAAAGAATCGAGTGTATACGAGTACGCACTAAGTTAACACAAAGTTAATATAATTTGTCTAGTACGAATTAATGTGAAGAATTACCAAACCTCTATACTACATGCAATTTTTCAACATTTCTAACTGGCAATAATTGGTAGGTGGTAACAAATTAAACTTCACAAGTACATGCCAACAATTACATTTAGAAAGTTACATCTTCATTTGAAAATGTTACACAAAATGTGCAACAATTGCTATTGTACTACTATTGCGCATCAGCAAATTGTCAAGGAAAACTTCCTATAATAAACGAAGCAAAATATACTAACTACAATTCACCTAACGGCACTAAATACTCTATAATACCAAGTTATTAAACCGGAAAAGACGTATAAAGTAAAAAAAAAGTCATAGCAAGTTAATCCATAACAAACATTTTCTCTAATTTTGTTAAAAAAAAATAAATAAAAGTTTAATTTACTGTGTTTTGTAAATTTATTGAAGACGGTTCAATTACAGTACTAAGGAAAAAAACATGTAATACTGTATACGTAAATAATTATTTAAAATAATAATTTGATTATTTTAAAATTTCAATATTTAATGACGTACAACATTTTAATGAATTGTTTAACTTTTGAAGGTTAACTATTTCATTCGCTTAATAAAAACAACAGCAATTTGTGCATTTGGTATTGTAACCAAATCTAAACAATAACAAATTAACACAACAAAAAAACTATTAAAAAATTAAAATAAATGACTATAATTACTTGCCGGTTTTTTCTTGGATTTTCCAGTAAACTCAGCAAACAATAAATCAAAGTCGTCCCACAAAAAAAACCAACTGAAATACTGTATATTAAATAGATTATGTATTGACATAAGCAGTACCGGTATGCATTGGGAATCATCGTCATTAGCCAATATTGCGCACTTGCGAAATGCTTTGAATAATAACGTCAAACCATTATTTAGCATTAATGATAATTACAGTAAAATGATTTAATGTGAGTTGAAATGCTACTCATGTACGACATTAAATAGAAATTAATAATGTCACAGAAAAAATGTCCACAATGCCAAATGTAATAATGCAGTATATTGTAACAGTTGCTGTAGTTTACTAAAGTTACTGATATGCAGTACTCAATAATTAACTGTCAGTAACTTTTCAAATCTTCAAGTAATAAAGTTTTAAAACATAGTGTTCAAATATTGCCCTTTAATAAATTGAAAAGCAAAAATTTGATGGTTTCTGTCCAACGCAGTTGTGGCATTCTACCAAAGTCAATTTGCCTTAGCTAATCCAAATTCAACTAATTTCTCCATTGCCTTTAATAAAGTATAATTCAACAACCAAAAAAACAGTATCAAACATATAATATAACAATATCAAACATAGATTGCATTTGTTCCTTTTACCTCATCAAGTGTCTACAACTATTAAGAATTTTATCGATACAAGTACTGTAATTATCATTTTTGTTTCAATTGTATATCCTTTAATTGTATAATTAAAATACTACAGTGAAACATTTATTGCAAAATTATTAGTAAGTTTTTAAGCACTGTGTCAAAACTTTTTATTTCTTAGCTTTTAAAAGATAAATGTAACTAAGCTATACAAATACATATAATATTACTCATTTCAACGAATTTACTAGTTTATTAACAATAACTTTTAGAAAACTAAATCTACCGACTTACCAAACAAATCAAGAATTAAGTTTTATACACAATTTTTAATACAGACTTTTAGATTCATTTATATCCAGCGTACTCAGGGTGTTTTTCGATTCTGAATAAATAAAAAAAAATCATTTAAAAGTATTATAATAAAGTAGGAAAGTAACGTGAAATTTTACCCAACAACAAAATCCATTTTAAATAATCGTTCATTTCGATTTCGTTTAATTAAAGCTACCATATCAAAAGTTTCCAGTTTAAAGTCAAATATCTGTAATTTTAAAATGATTGTTAATCACAAACTAAAGCAACAAAATACAAGTCGATTTACATTAAAGTTTGTTTCAATTCGTTTTGGATTGACGCTTTTTGGAATGACAGCAAAGCCCCTTTGTATTAAAAATCTCAACAAAATCTAAAACAAAGTAATAACCAAGTTATTTAAAATATCAAAATATACTAACAAAATGACTACCTGAGCCGGCTCCTTTTTGTATTTTGCAGCCAAATCCACTACCAAAGAATCACTCAGCAAGTCTGGATATTCCACTCTTGATTTTGTATGATTAAAATAATCTTATTAAAATCCATCACTTAGTGAAATGTTTAATACATTGTAATACTTAACGCCACTTGATTTTTCCAAAAACGCAGGCGTACCAGGTGAACCGAACGGAGCATAAGCACAAACTGTAATGCCATTTTTATTACAAAAATTAACTAGTTCATTCTGCTGAAAGTAAACGTGTAATTCAACTTGAATATTAGCTGGTTTAATACTGCAAATATTCAGAATACGCTGCAGTTGGTTTGCTGACCAATTGGAGACACCAATCGACTTGGTCCAACCAAGAGTAACCATTTCTTCCATTGCCTTCAAACATACAAAATCATTTGAAATTTCGTTTCAATAATTACTTCACATTTACCAACTTTCCATATGGCTTCCAGATCTGTGGTCATATCAATTAAAGATTTTCCATCTTTGTCTTTAGGAAAGACCATAGTATCCTCGACATTAGGAAGACCAATGCAGGTATGGACCAAATACAAATCAACATAATCCAATTGCAAATTCGATAGCGATAGTTGCAAAAAATGTTTGACATCACCAGCTCGCATTCCATTAGGTGGTAACTATATGAAATTACAGGATTTTTAAAACACAATTTTTTATGTTGATATTCAAATACTAATTTTTAAAAATTCTACCTTTGTTACTATAAATAGATCTTCACGCTTAATTTTTCCTTCAGCAAAAATTTCTTTTAAAGCCTCCCCAATAGCTTTCTCGTTTAGATAAGCAAATGCAGCATCAATATGACGATACCCAACGTTTACAGCTGTTTTAATTGCGATTTTAACTTCTTCTGGAGTAGACTGCAAGTAAAGTTTGTTAATAAATAATTTACATTACCAGTAGATTTGAGCAGATAATATTTACCAGCCAAGTTCCTATTCCAATAATAGGCATTCGATGGCCATTAAAAAGTTCAACGTATGGCTTATCGTAAAACATTTTTAACCAAGATCTTCTGATCTTAAACTATTCAATAATGATTTTACTGTAAACGTACGCATCAACCAACTTGAATTAATAAGAGTTGTTGTAATTCTATCATCGATAAAAAATCTAATCTGGAACTTAATACAGTATACGGTCAACTTTAAGATTGTTGGTCAAAGTACCTGGCATAATAACTATACAGTACCTGTATATTGTACATTAGAAAGTCGTACACCGTTGATAATTGTTTTTTTTATTAAAGCCTGCAGCGTTTAATGAAAACAAAAACAAAGAAATCCATTGGGCTTTACTTATATCAAAGTTTAAAGTCGCAGAAGTTAATTAAGGCAAAGTCAATACAGTAGTGCCTATAGTATAAAGTACCGTTTAATACTGAACTCTTACGGCTGCAAATCAGCATATTACAGTATATCTGATCAATATACGGTACGATACTAAAGTTAATAAATTTAAATAAGTTACTACTAACAATTAAAAATTTAATGTTAACACAACATTTTTTAACATTTAATAAAAGTCGATATTACAAGTTTCACTAATAAAAAAGCTATAAACCTTATCATTTAAATGTATTATATTATTTTAATATTTAACCAAGTTATAAAAATTTATCTTCATTACGCTTATAACTTTTTAATTGCTAAACTAATCTAATCAATGAATCCTTTTAATGGTTGGTGTTGGTTGTAATTAGTGTGTCTTTCAGAGTTAATAACATAAGCGTCCGCAGAAAAAAAAATAAGGTGGGAGCAAAACTTTTATTTCAACCATATGCGAAAATATTATTGCAAATTACTGGTAGTGACATAACACCACAAACCAAAGAGGTCAAGGGTCCAGGAGAACTGAGCTCTCCAGAAGCCAGGGAATTTTTCATCTAAGAAAGCCATATACTGTATGTTATACAATTTTGAGTTATTTTTGATTATATTCGAAATTGCAGTACATAAAGTGTCAACAGTCAGTTGGTTGTAATTCTTCAATTTAAGAAAAATAAATAATGTCGAAGACAATAGAGCCAACTCCAATAACCGCATCTATGGTGGACCTACACACATTTATTTTATAAGATACAAGTCCTACACTTTTAATGATCAGAACCACTATATTTTTACCAAATAAAAAAAATTGATTAGCTCAATGTCAAGTTTGTTGAAAAATATTTTTAAAAAAAACTGATTGTTGCCCTATAATCAACATTTATTTTTTTTAGATTGAACCACTTAGATTGAACCACCGTCTTTTGAAATTGGCCCACTCGAATAACCGTCTTTGCTTTTTTTTATCTATATAAAAATGGACCCTACAATCCAATGCCATGTGCCATCATGAAGAGGATCAATTAACCTTATATACCTTTTTGTGAAAATTATTTTAAAAGTTATGGTCATTGGTTTTCTATATATATACAGTACATCACTATAATTTCAGAAAAAACCATTCCCAAAAAACTTTTTTTTCTACCAACCCCCCCCCCCCCCCCTCAAAAAAAAAATAACTCAAATCCATATGAAAATGTTACTAAATTATATAAATAATACAATATATTAATTCAACAAATTTACCAGTTTATTAATAAGACTTTTTATCAACCAACCAACCAATGCATCAAACAAATCAAAAATTAAGAGTTTTATACTCAATATTTATTGCAGCTTCTTGGATTTATTTGTACCCAGAATACTCAGGGTGATTTTCGATTCTGAATAAATAACAAATTCATTTTAAAAAATGTCTAATAAAGTAACTTAATAAAATGAAACTTTACCCAACAATAAAATTCATTTTAAAGAATCGCTCATTTCGATTCAGTTTAGTTAAAGCATCCATATCAGAAGGCTCCAGTTTAAAATCAAATACCTGTAATTTTAAAATTATAGTCAATCAAAAACTAAAACAAAAAATACAAGTCGATTTACATTAAAGTTCGTTTCAATTCGTTTTGGAGTGACGCTTTTTGGAATGACAACAATGCCTCTTTGCATTAAAAATCTCAACAATATCTAAAACAAAGTAACAACCAAGTCATTTAAAATAATAAAAAAACTGTTAATAAAATGATTACATGAGCCGGCTCCTTTTTGTATTTTGCAGCCAAATCCACCACCAAAGGATCACTCAACAAATGCGGAAATTCCACTCTTGATTTGGTATGATAAAAATTAACTTTGTTAAAATCAAACTCTTAGTAATAAATTTATTGTAAAAATAGTAATACTTAGCGCCTCTTGCTTTTTCCATAAACGCAGGCGCACCGGGTGAACCGATCGGAGCATAAGCACAAACTGTAATGCCATTTTTATTACAAAAATCAACCAACTCATTCTGCTGAAAGTAAACGTGTAATTCAACTTGAATATTAGCTGGTTTAATGCTGCAAATATTTAGAATGCGTTGCAGTTGATTTGTGGACCAATTGGAGACACCAATCGATTTAGTCCAACCAAGAGTAACCATTTCCTCCATTGCCTTTAAAAATACAAAATAATTTGAAATTTTGTTTCAACAATTAACGCACATTTACCAACTTTCCAGATGGCTTCCAAATCGGTAGTCATATCAATTAAAGGTTTTCCATCTTTGTCTTTAGGAAAGATCATAGTGTCCTCGACTTTCGGGAAACCAATGCAGGTGTGGACCAAATACAAATCAACATAATCCAATTGCAAATTCGATAGCGATAGTTGCAAAAAATGTTTGACATCACCAGCTCGCATTCCATTAGGTGGCAACTATATGAAATTATTTTTAAAACACAATTTTTATGTTGATGTTCAGATACTAATTTGTAACAATTCTACCTTTGTTACTATAAACAGATCTTCACGCTTGATTTTTCCTTCAGCGAAAATTTCTTTTAAAGCCTCCCCAATAGCTTTCTCGTTTAGATAAGAAAAGGCAGTATCAATATGACGATATCCAACGTTTAAAGCAGTTTTAATTGCGATTTTAACTTCTTCTGGAGTAGACTGCAAATAAAGTTTGTTAATAAATATATTAACGTACATAACAAGTAGATTTAAACAGATAATATTTACCGTCCAAGTTCCTATTCCAATAATAGGCATTCGATGGCCATTAAAAAATTCAACGTATGGCTTATCGTAAGACATTTTTAACCAAAATATTCTTCTGCTCCTTACTATTCAATAATGAATCTACTTTAAACGTACAAAACAAACAACTTCAATAATTGATAAGAGTAACTATAATTCTATCATCGATAAAAAATCTAACACGGAACTTTTATTCAAGGCCAGATTTTAGATTGTTGGCCAAAGTAGCTGGCATATTAACTAAGTTACAGTTTATAATTATTTTTAATTAATGCGTACATCGTTTAATGAAAAAAATAAATCAAAAATTGTATTATGCTTACATATATCAGAGGTTAAAGTCGCAGACAAGAATTAGGCAAAGTTAATATTATAAGATAGTAACTACAGTATAAAGTATCTTTTTATACTGGATTTTCAAGGCTGTAAATCAGCAAATACTATCTGATCAATATACGATACATCAGCCAATAATAATATTGTACTAGAGATAATAAAACTGAATAAATTACTAATAATATAAAACTTAAAATATGATGTCAACATTTTAATATCAAGTTAATAAAAGTTGATATTACAAGTTTCACTAACAAAAAAAGGAGTTAATGTACCACTCTCAGGGACTCCTCAAAATAAATGTTTGACTTCCTTTATTTTAATTTGATCGTGTTAAACACATTATATGGTTAAAATCAAAGTGCGGAAATTTAATTTCATAAATTTATTTACATGTTTTAATTAGTTTTTATAATTTTAAACTTCTTGTTTAATGCAATGCAATAGAACAACAAAATTACGAATGAAATGGCAGTGTTGCAGAAGCGTGGGGATAAATGACTATTCTAATCCTGATAAATTTATTATTAAAATTGAAATGACATCTTGAAATAACAATAAAATAACTAACCTAACTTAGAAAAATGACTAAATTAACCTGACATAATTTAACCTAATTAAAACGAAAGGAATGAATTTCCCATTTTACGGTTATTCCGATTGGCAACACAGGTGCCATTTTTGTTGTCGATAAAGTAATACATTTAAGCGAGAAGTTTACATGGAAGTTATTAATTAAAAAGCATAAATAAACACTTAAAATTAACTTTCCGCAATCAGATTTTATCTAACGAATGTGTCTATCATAAAAAGATTGAAAATATTTGCATTAAAGATTGATTTTGAGAGGTCCCTGAGAGTGGTACATTAAAGCCCAAAAAAAAAAATATACCGTATCATTTAGCCGTAAATACTGTAAACTACATTATTGTAATATTTAACAATGTTTATTTTTCCAAATTTATTTTTATCAAGTTTATAACTTTAATTGTTAAATCGATCTAATCAACGGCACCTTTTAATAGGTGTTCTTGGTTCTAATCAATGTGCCTTTTATACAAAATTCTTTTAACAAGAAGAAATATTTCGGTCCTCACCGTTTCGCGTTAAACGGATTTCACTGTAATAGTTTATTGTATTCATACAGTATAATGTAGAAAAAATATAGAGTAGATATGGAAAAAATTAACTAACTGTTAATAAGCATGACATACCGTACCGGTAGTGTCCAATAAGTCAGTAACTGTCGTACCATAGGTAATTGGTTCCGTGTTAATGACCATGACATTGACACCACAATGTAAAGTACCGGTACCGTACTCTACAGCTACTAGCGATAACACACACTAAAAACATAAGTTTTTGATAAAGAGTTAAAAAAAAATCACGAAATTAATGACTTTAGAAAATATAGTACCAGTATCTAGTTATTATACGACTTTATAGTTTTGTATTCCTTAAAATATTGTAGAATTATTTTGAAACATATTATACCCTACTTAACCTGATTAATTTTGAAAGTATAAATGATTATAACACATCGTACAAGGTATGACTGGACTAGAATTTTTGCTGAAAAATGCATGTTTTGACTAAAATTTAATTTGGTCTATTGTTGTATGAAAGTGTTTTTGGTCTATTTTATGTTACTGTCAAAAGACACTGATATTAGATAAAACTCTTACTGTGCAGTATAATGTACTGTATTTCTAAAGTCAATAACTCACAACACATGGAAAGACCAAATTCGATCTGGTTTACGCCAAATATGTACAGTATTATTTTTACATGCATAACTGATACAGCACTCACGACATACGGGATACTAGAATTATAGAGAAAAACTAAAATTAATGTATCAAATTTACCTTACAAGAAAATATCCAAACTCTGCATGCCAAGTTATCGTATTGCCCAAGGTCACAACTCTGTTCACTAACTGATGACGTAATACTGTATGGCTGCCGTCACTTTAAAGTCGCTGACAGTTTTAGTAGATTGGTTTTTAATATGGAAATTCACTATAAATAATCAAATCGCTTCTAGAAATTAAAACGATTTCAATCAGTTAACATTTTGATGTAATATATTAAATTACTAATTGGCGGAAAGTTTTGCGTAAAAGTTACTGTATTGAGTTATTTTTCATTGCTAAATCTTGTTAACTTTGGAAGCAAGGCTTCACATTAGAGAATTGTGTACAGTACTCGTATATCAATACCATTGTACTGTATATTATTATACGTTAATAAATGTTTCAATCTCAACGTCAATTTATTCTTTGAATAAAAATAAGCATATTATAGCAAGTTCACTTCGCTTTAATTTCTTAATCATTTATCTGATGTCATTAAAAATTCGTTTTTTAAATTCATTACATGGTATGGGTTGATTGTGCGACTAGGTTAACTACCACCCACACACATCAGGAAGTTCATTCGAATACTTTGATTAAATCGACTTTCCAATTTAGCTAAATTCTACACAAAGTCATTATGACTGTAATCAATATTAACGATGCCAAATATGAATGGACGACTGAAACACGCAACACCTCATTTGAAAATTCCAAATTGTCTGAATTAGCTACTGATTCATATTTAACATTATTAATATAACAAACACATATTTACAATTGAAATGGAATGTACAACTTTAGCTGAATGTACGCCATTTGCAATTTAAGATTTGTGACTTACACAGTTCGACCAAAAAGCAAAATCTCTTATTGGTCTTTCTTAATTCGTTGACTGGTCATTCTGTAAATGATACTATCTCGGCCTGGATCAATATGCCACATTCCCAAAGCAATGGCAAATACCATTAAACTTAAAAGTAAAGAGACGAATAATATAATGTTAAATATCGCTGGATAATCTTGGTCATATTGTGGCGAAATTTCAAGATCAGTAGTAGCATTCTGTTAATATTAAAATAAAATATTTTAGCTGTATTATTATTTTCTTAAAATTTTACTTACTTTAACGGGAATTTCTTGCAATAAACTACGTCCCATTCGTGATCTAGGAACATCACTTTCGAAATCAGTTGTCAACACCAACAATAAATAACTGTCATCATATAACTTAGTCAATTTAGCTTCCAGCTATTGATTCACAATAACAAAAATTGGTTAACAAGGTATCTTTAATCAATCAACGCAGTATTCAACATTTCATGTTAACTTAAAAAACATTTTGAGAAATTTACTTACTTTCTTTAAAAAGCTCCTAATGGCGGCCGTTGCTTCAGTAACTTGTGGTGAATTCGCACCGTATGTTTTCACGAGGTTATTCATCGCTAAAGATTGCATCCAAATAAAATCTACGGCTTTATATTGTTGAACTTTATCATATTTAGCAATCAACTGTAAAAACATACATACAGTATTAGTTTCAAAAAAATACAAATATTAATTGTGCGTACCGCGTTTACAACTTCATCAAAAATTCTCAGCTCGTTTAAAAATTCCTTGTCAGCATCTTTAGAGATGTTCAATGATTTAAGTGAACCGGTTTGAGCGTTGGTTAATTTGTCAGCATCCACATCAATTCCTTCAAGAAGATCTGGATATTCTTCTACCAAACTGTAAAACTAAAAAAAACCATAATCTTATGAAACAATAAGTAGATGATTCTCTGCTATAATAACCAAAAATACTTTGTATAATTTTCATTTTGTTAGATTTTTAAAATAATAAAAATACATAAGGATCAAAACAAAAATTTTTATAATCACAATGCGTTGAGATAATCTCTCTTCAAACTTACATCATCATTAGTTGTTACGTCCAATGTTAGTAATTTATTTTTTGGATACCGATCACTTATTCCACTGGCTATCACTTCAAATGCTGTTGATGGATCGACGTTCTATAACAAAGTTCAATAATTATTGCAATACAGTACCGGCTATCACTTATATTCGGCTATCTTATATTAACTAAGCTCAAAAGTAAATTGTGTGGATAATTATTTCGCATACAATCGACTTACCACAGAAAGTTGATATTCTCTATCAGCAATTTTTGAATCAATATTCTCAAAACCACCAAATTCAACAACTATGGCAGCTTCAGGTCGTTGAAAAAACGTTTTACTTTTAATTCCACTCCAACGAAAATCCTAATAATCATACCAAACGGTTTGTTAATGTATCTTGCCCATTATCTCTTTTAAACTCGATCAGCCTAGTCTCAAAGTAAAATAAATACCTTATCTATTGAGAATCCAAGACTGGCTAATACAACATAAGGAAACTGGCTGGTCTTCAAAGGCGGCTCATCTTTTGCCACATTTGAAACTTGGTAATAGGAAGGAGCATGTTGAACGTACAAGTTATCTAATCCTGCAACATTATTCAACTTTGCATTAGTACCGGTATATCATTTTAGAAAGAAAAAAAAAAACTCCTTTCTGCTAGCATTGAAATTACCACACCAATACAGAATTACATATCAACTATAAGCCAAACTAATACGATTTTAAATGATAAAAATTGATGATCAACATCAAAACAAATGGATGAAAAAGGGGGCGGATCGCGGTCATTGCGACATATCGACAGGTATGATTATGCACAAATACTTGAATAATTCCTTACCGTACGCAAACTGGAAAACACACAGTAAAGACCAAATGATTACTGTTTTAATTTTCATTTCTAAATTTTAAGTAAAACAGTAAATTCAACCGATTACACAAAATTTCACCACCAACACAGCTTCAACACTCACTTCTCTTATTCAGCTGTCTCTCAACTGAAACTACCAGCGCCCCACTCCGGCAGCACGTCAAACCTCTTAATTACATCGTTATCATTTTGTAACTCCCTTGTTTACACTTTTTATAAAAATTATGTAACTATCACAAAATGAAAATTTTAATCACAAATTGTGATCTAGGATAAATAATTTTAATTTAGATTTTCAATGTATCAAAGTTAGATATAATCAATTGCACATAAACTGACGTTTAATTTAGCATTTTGAAAACAAAGTTTATTGCCAAATTAATTTACCTGACCTACACTGAAAAATAATGCACATGTGCTTTTAGAACACAAGCAAAAACAAATAGCAAGATCAAGTAAATAGACCATTAAAGAACATATTTAATCTTCAAAATGACATAATCTTTTCAACATAAATTAATCCAGTAGAATTTGACAAGCAAAAGAATGGATACATGTTCTAGTTCTATGCTAATTCGAATTAAACAGCATGCTGTTATTGAATTTTTAACTGCTGAAAAGTGACTCTTACTGAGATCCATCGTCGTTTAAAAGATGTTTATGGTCACGAAGCTGTTGATAGATCTAATGTAAATCAATGGGCAATAAAATTTTGTAATTGCATGCCTGGAAAAGTCAAAAATCATTGATGAAACGCTCAGTGGACGGCGAATCACTGTCACAGATGATAGACATCGCAAATTTTGGAATGTTAAAAAACAAAAACATGTTTTTGAAGCTAAAGAATTGTACTTTAATGTCCTATTTAACTGATCTTGCCAATTGCTTTTGTTTGTGTTCTACAAGCATGTATGCATTACTTTTCAGCTAATCCTACACCAGTAGACATTGGCTCTACAAAATTCTAAATACAGTACGATGGTGATTTCATGGTCTTTTCATTAAACAGTTTAAGTGTTGTACTTGTATAGAATTTGGTATGAATTTAATTTGTCTGCAGTAATTTAGACTAGTATTGAAATGAACTTTTAATCATTTCAAAGATCGAATATATTTAAGGCAAAACCCTTTCTTAATTGCAAATATTGTCGCTTTTCAGTTTTATTTTATAAATTAGTTCATTAGAAGCTATATAATAAAAGTTGAATCCATT
This sequence comes from Helicorthomorpha holstii, assembly GCA_013389785.1. Classification (NCBI taxonomy): domain Eukaryota; kingdom Metazoa; phylum Arthropoda; class Diplopoda; order Polydesmida; family Paradoxosomatidae; genus Helicorthomorpha; species Helicorthomorpha holstii. Next base: position 14,108,365 of record JAAFCF010006680.1, read on the forward strand.
ACTGTACATAAAATACGTCATTAAATTGTATGGATGATGGAAAACTTTTGAGACACCGTGCACTGATGAACACTTTTAATGGTGATAATATTTTAACAGCCTGCATAGACTTTATATCTGTAGACGTCTTCAGTAACTTTTAAACTTCTTCAACATTGATTTCAAATTTAAAAATTATTTCACTCACAATAAGTACAGCAGCTACATTTTTAACTAGCTAATTATCAATACCGTTATGTAATTGAATTTAACGTACTGTACTTGAAGATTAGAATTGCACAAACTAGCTAATTAGTTAGTTTAAATATACACACGAGTAAATTCAAGAGAAATTTCCCGTTTTTAACCAGTAAATCAACTCATTAAAAAACATTCAAATTCATTTTTTTATGTAAACTATACAACAGTCATCTAAATTGGAGAGTGATATGGCATACGTATTGTCTATAATTGAGCAAAAATGAAAATCGATGCATAAAGATGTGATTATATTGCATAAATCTTGCGTTAATAACCTAATAATAATTATGTAGCAACAATAAAATCAATTTAACTACAACGATGGCTAAGAGAGATAATAACAAAATAATTTTAAAAAAGGCAAACGGGTGACATTGCTCACCTTAAATATAATCGCCAAGGCATACAGTGCCACAGAAATATACACCGTTATATACATCTCTGACAAGAAAGGGATAAAACCTGAAGAGATGGCACGTCTTGAAGAAAATAAAGTTCTGACACTCTTCAGTAAATAAGTCGTTTACAAGTCAAGTAAACGCTACTTCTACAGATGGTTTTGAAAGACGATCCAATTTAAATTACTCAGTAGCTATTTTCATGCCCGGTCAGAACATAAACATTTGCTCCAATCTCTGTCGATGTAGGATTCACTGAACGACTTTCCAGAACTATGGCCCTATATTAAATTAATTATCACACTCAATGTACCGCATGTAAACTTGCACTGTAAATAGGAATTATACCTATCAGAACCCAACAACCTAAACAGCCTTGTTTTGTCACATATTTCTTGAGTAACTTCATTTCCTTTAAAACTTCTACCTTGCATACCATGCTTATGGAATGCCAGAACACTGTCAGTGAGACAAACTAAAAATATAAAGTGAGTCAATCAGTTATTAAAATCAAAATTAAAGTTTTAAAGGCAGCTAACCGAGCGACTCCACCGGAAAATCAAAATGTAACTCTGCCTTCTGTCGTTTATTAGATTTCAGCCTTCCATGTAAATTTACCGCTTTCACTAAATCTAAAAATCAAAATATGTAATTATAGTTATTTAATTTCTCACAAAAACAACACTTAAACGACATACTGTCATAGCATATCAATATGGTGTCCTTTTCTAATTGGCTGATGTGTACTATGTTAAGACTTTCTTTATACTTTGGAACTAAGGTGGCTGTTACAATTGGTTTAAAGAATTGATTTAAAGAATCAAAAAATTAATAATTGTATATTTTTTAAGTCACCTGAACCATCTCCGTCATCTTCGTTGAACCAACTTGCGTTAGAGTTTAGATTGATGAGATCCAGTCTCAAATGATTTTTATCAATCCCTTTACTCACCCCCACGCAAATGACTGGATATTCCAAATCAGGGGTAATTATCATTTCAAAAACTTTTAACTCCGGCGGTAAAGAACACGGATAATGCTTTTGTAACAAAACTCATTCAGACGTTAGCGATTAATAATAAATTCAAAGTGGATACTCACTTTTAATAACATAAATTTATTCAGTGGATCGTACCACTGCATGAGAAACACCCCATCAGAAGTAGCTCCACAAAGGTATTTGTATCCGTTGTACGGATTTCGTCTCATGCAACATTTTAAACATCCTTTTGTGTCTGGAACACGAGATGTCACCGAGAATTTTCTGTAAAATTTCACAACCATTTCGTGGTAAAATAATTACAAACGTTTATCAAAGTGCAAAGTGATTTTTCTTTAAAACATAAGCTTGTAAACATCCTGTTTTCAAGCACTATAATATTACGGACTTTTAACAGTAAAACTTATTACCTAGGTACAAATCTTTCAGGAATTTTGTTCATTGGAAGTGAAAACCTGTGATTTTGTTTATTGTGAAGACCTAGCAATTCGTGTCTATACAAGTGGGGTGTTTTCCCTAAATTAATATTAAGTTATTTAAGTATTCATAAAGTATAAAAATTATATAAAAATATTACCTGACAATGACATTAAAACGTTTTTAATGACATACATCCATGTTGTCCTTCTGGGATACAACTGGGAAACACAAAGAAATTTAATCAAAGCAATTACTACCATTTAACATCAACCCTACTTGATCCATGGCAGTTTCATGAAGTTCGTTTAAATTTAATGTATAGATTCCCTCTTCCGCTCCGATGAGTATGCATTGATCTCTTGTTGCTGGATGAATCCAGTTCGCCGTACAATTAATCCTTAAAGGACATCCATTAAATACTTTGGAAAAGCAAGCGCCCATCTAATAATAAAAAATCTCATGTAATCCCATACAATCTCATGTAAAATGTACCAATAAAAAGCGTAGTTATTACATGAACTTTCGGTGTAGGAGGTAATCCGTTGGTAACCATTCTCTAATATCATAAAAACCAATTAACTTGTACTATTTTTCACTTTTTAACAACAAAGAAATTACTTGAGGTGATGACTTTTTTCGTTCACGCTTTCTAGGAGGAGCAACAGGTCTAAATGCATCTCCGGTTTCTTCCGATTCAGAAGCAGATGCTTGCCTTCCATTAGATACTCCATTATGATCTGAAGCTTTTTTATTATCGTCATGACTACTGCCGTTCACAGCTGATCCACCACTCTTTTCATATTTGAGAGTAGAAGTTCCATTATTATCCTGATCAGTATCCTCACTTTGACTAGACTCGTAATTCGAGTCTCCACCATCTCCCATTTTATTCTAGTGTTAAATCATATGCATTGAGTGAATGCAAAGCAAAAATAAAACAAATTAGTATTACCATCATAAATGTCGCCTCTGCTTCTTCACATGTCAATGTTGCTCTATAAAAACACAAATACAATTATTACGGGTTTTTTTAACCGTTTAGTTTAAAATATCAATGAAAAAAGATTTTTAATAAGCATGCACAACAACTACAAATATGTTATAACATAAATCAAAATTATAATAATAAATTTGTTTAATAAAGGATGCAACATTATCATGAAAATGTTGCTTACTGTTGTGAGTATTTTAGATCCTCATCTACGTCAGTTAGTCTATTTCGATGCCCCCTGGAATGAGAAAACCATGAACCACGATCACAAGAAAAAAAGGCACCATGCTTGTAATTATTTTTGTAATAACGTTTCATTAACAATTTACAATAACTAAACTATTAGTACTGTTAAAATCGTTATTTTACAACAAACAAACAAGAATAATTTAAAATATAAACTAGTCTGTGCATCAGAAAAACAGGGTGCCACTTTAACAACCGATATTGTGCCAAAACAAATCACAGTATTTCACAATAAAAAACATGCATCCTAATTGCTAACTCAAAGCCTACCCTACAAAACAATTTTTAGTGCAGGCTGGACTACAGTCAATATTTCGTACCTCGTAAGGAGCTCTTCTTCAATGTACTGCAAGAGACTCCTAACAAACAAGAATTGTTTAATAATGGTGGGTTTCTCAACAATTCCAAGTAACTAGAATTATTTTTACAATTTCTCAACTATACCGCTTACATTTTCAAACTTTGCGTTAGCACATTCAAAAAAGTTTTAGTTAAACTTTTTTGAAGTATATTAAAAATAAAAATAAACAGCAAATAAATTACAGTGGCACGTCATACACAATTAATAGCAAGCTAGCAAAATGCTTAAACAAATTCAACTCACTTTCTGTTTTCCCTCGGATCATTGTTAGCCCACTGCCTAGCAGTTTCATAGTTATCCGCTTCTTCTGAGTCTTCTACAATTCCCCACGCCTCCGATAAACCACCGTTACATATCTCCTTATTAAAAAATCCATAAATTTTAATAATAATCAAAAAGTGATACTTTCTTACCAGCATTTGTTCAGGGCAAAGTTCAGTAACTAAGGGCGGTTCAAAGTTAATACTCTCCACTACAAACAAATATTTCAATTAGTATTGAAAACAATTAAAAACCTGAAACACTATAAAATTACTATGAATCTCTGACTCTGTTCTTTGTTTACACTTCGTTGATTTCTTGGAAGCAATTCGATGTGGTACATCAATAATTGACTATCAAAAACAATAGCATTCGTTCCAAATTTACAGTTTCAACAATAGTGTTATTCAATTTTCTTACGCCATCTTCATCAGCATCCAACTCATGGAACGAACTGGGCGGATTTTTCACGCGATCGAGTAGTTCTCGAGCAACGGTATTTGTGAGATTGCCATGTAGAAAGGAATGCTATATTATGTCCAATAATTAAACTTTACGTCAAAGTATTTTACAATCAAAATAAATAATTACAGTTAACAACTTCTCTGCACATGGTCTTTTCTTTGGGTTTTTTGTTAACGCAATTTTGATAAAATTATGAAATTCTGCTGACCTATAAATTGAAACAAACACATTTAGCAAAAACGCAATTTAGTCATAAACCAAACCAATAAATTCTTTGAATAACCATTTATGCTTTTCTTTTAATGTAGGAGGTTTAAATCCACCTTTAGACATTAGAAAAAGAGCTCGCATCTATTACATTAAAAACAGGTTAATAATAAACTGGTGAAATAAGTAGCAAGTCATAATAAATTTCTTACAGGATGCAGGTCAAACATAGGAGGTTGTAACTCGGCCAGCTCAATACAGGTAATACCAACAGCCCAGATATCACATTGTTGGTTATAACCACCTTTCCTTTCAACTGCAGCAACTTCAGGAGCCATCCTTACAAAACAATTACGCACATTAATAACTAAATTATACTCTCAAATATAACTAATTTACCAGTAAGGCGTCCCTATAAACGACTTCCTTTTACTCATCGTTGCTGTAATTTGTGCTGATACTCCAAAATCCGCTAAAAAGTCGAAACAACGTCAGTAAAATAATGTATAAAAAAAGTAATTAAAAACAAATTCCTGACCCAATTTGACATCTCCTTCTTCTGTTAATAAAATATTCGCACCCTTTAACAATAAAAATATTAGCACAACGTATAATAAAATTCATGAAAATAATTAAAGTAATCTACCTTAATATCACGATGCATTTTCCCCATTGAGTGCAGGTATACCAAACCTTTCAAAGTTTCTTTACAGATGAAAGAAATCTGGATCTCCGACAAAGGCCCGGTAACTACATTAAATTAAACAATTAATTTTCTTTAAAAAATTAAGTGATAAAAATGTGTAAACTCACTATGATAAATATCTTGTAAAGAGCCTCCTCCACAGTACTCCATGCAAATCCATAATTTATCACGCCTATAAAAAATATTCTCCAGAATAAAATCGTAAGCATTAGATTTAACAGTGTGCACTGTACCTGAGATAACTCCCAAAATATGCTACAATGTTAGGATGACGACAATCTTTCATCATCAAAATTTCCTGTTGTATAATCCCGAAATCATCTCCTTTAAACAATAAGTAATATTACAGTTAGACCACCCACTGCCACATTAGCAACTCAAGATACCTGGCTCCAATTTAATAATTTTAATTGCCGAATATTCACCAGTCTGTCGCCTTTTCGCCTGAAGAAAATAAACCAGGAAAACAATAATCATTAATATAAACATATTTCGCAATAATAAACATTAAACAAGCATTTTAATAAACAAATTTTATTACTCGTCTCATAAGTCAATGTTAAATTTTAATAATCGAAAGTAACTATTCCCTAAACAATACACAGTATTATTTTCTTCTTTGACTGCTAAACTTATTTAAAGTTCATCAAGTATGACAACAAACTTCAGCTATGAATTGAATGGCAAAATGCCCAGTCGTTTGTGGTGATTAACCTTTCGATAGATTTATAAAAAAAAAAACCACACAAAAGAATTGGTAATTTGTCTAAAACACAGAAGTAAAACAATAATTAAAAATGACTGAAACTCCTCTAAATAAAATCACCAATAGATAGTTATATAGTAGAGGTCATGGTTATTTTTTTCCAATTCTAGTGTATTATAGCAATAATGTAAGTTTATTCAACAAGTGGTTTATACTGTACAAACATTTTATAAACTTCGTAAATACCGGTACAGAGTAAACATAGCAAGTTAAAGAATAGCAGTAGCACTGAGTACAAATACTTTAATCACATTATCTGCTTAACATTTGATGTACGAGTATGATAGATGCAATTATTACGTAGGTGACACGGAAGAGTGATCATTAAGCCAATTGTAACGTTTTATTACAGTAACTTATATTAAGTAATAGCTGCTAAACGTTGCAGGAAGTCGCGCATGGATCAACTTGTCAAACAATTACAAAAAAACTAAATATGGTGAAAATAACACCTTTTAATCCACAATCTAGGTCATTTTTCGTTGCCCGCATTCCTAAACTTACACCAGGCTTGTATTAACAACACTTGTCGAAAAGACTACGTTTTTATTGAAAATCGAAATGTCGGCCAAGCGTAAAAAGAAAACGCCAATTAACCGAAAGAAAAATCTATTTATAACGTCTAGAGGTTACGCCTTACGTTCCAAATTAGCAATGACCTACAGCAGCAGATGATTGCAATAAAATTTAGCCAGCATTAATATTAACCTCGTACATCATTTAATTACATTGACGCATTTGGATCAGCAGCCACCAAGACGGATGAAACTGACAGTGAAAGAGCAGCATTAGTCATATTACGTTGCATTAAAAACTTTCCACTACTGTACATGTATTATAGCTAATAACTGCGCTAAGATTTCCGAAGTAATTTTAAGTCAAGAACTAGAGCCAAGCAACGAACTTTTAGGTGGCGGTTTCTCAGCTGAATCACTATAATATTCTGTGGTTGATTGATGCAATTACGGCTTCCTACAGCAACCAGTGGTCATTTACCCAAACAAAAATTTAATTCAACACGACATACAGTACCTCGCATTGCATGCTAAATAAATTATTCAATTACAGTATACACGTTAATGTAACTAACAACCTAACCTTTTCTAGAAAAATAAAGAGAGCAGCACAGTACTACAGTATCTTATTTTTCAGCAAACAACCAAAATACGACGGACTCTGGTAAATAAAAAGCAGAAATGTTTATCTAAATAATCAAGAATATGATGTTACAATATCAACAAGTTTAAGGTCATATAGCCTTGAGTTGCACCTAATCAAACCCTATTACTATTAGTCTTAGATTTTCTTACAATAATTCCTCAAGACAAAATAATCTACTTAACATTTGACAACTTCCAGTTAATGTCTATAGCTACTTAAGTACAGCCCACATGTTTACCAGAATTAATTTCACCTACAACAAACACTTTTAGTTTTACTTTAAGATTTTAAACACATTTAAGTAGTAGATTGCATACAAATATTATTGTACATCGTTTAATATGGATATCGAACGAGTAAAAACAATATAAATGAATGACATTGGTTCTAAACGCGTTAGGTATTACATTCCTCAGTTAAATAAAAACTAAAGCAGCCGTTAGACCGCATACTGTAGAATTTACTACACTAATCCTTAGAGCTTACACAAAACATTACATAATTAACGTCGATATAGACGCTTTATGTTTACTTCTATGAACGAATCCGTTATTGTTGTGTGGTCATATTAGTGGCAGTGTATTAGCAGAAAAGAATTTGTTTACCTTGTAAACGTCTCCGTATGTCCCACTTCCAACTCGCTGAATAAGTTCGTAGTCATCTTGTGGATTTCTTCTGGATATATCTGCTGGTGGTGTTGGTGTGTTTATTATTGCCTGAGCCATTTTGCGTCACACGAATCCAAAAAATTCCATACCAAAACTGAATAATTATTTTCGTCAACTATCCATAATCACGTCTGCCTCCGCCATTTGAGACTTTGAGAGCGGAAATTATATGACCAGATGGGAACCGCACCGCGCTAATCATGACGCACTTCCTGTAACATTACCAAATCGTTGTACTTATGAGGAAATAGTCTCTATGAAAATCAAATAGACTTTAAGCTTGTTCAATTAAAAGTACAGTATAGTACATTATTACAGGATAAGCTATAACGTTTCCTAACATAACTTTATAACTAAAATTTAAAAAAATACATTTGATATACTTGTATAAATTATTAGTTGCTTAAATATTTTGTTTTTGTTCAAACGTATGTAGAAATAGATGTTTACTGTGCTACTCTATTATTACTTTTAATTTTTATCAGGGTCACAAATGTAATTTAACAACTATTAAGTTATAACACCAATAAAATACATCTAACGAAAATATTTGTAAGAATAGTAACAACATGTAATGGAAAAATATTTCATAAGTTATAACATTTTGTTCAAAAGTTTCAAAAGAGCGCAAATAATGTTTACCTGTATTCTCGCTAGGTGTAGTAATAGTAGTTATAAAGCGAAATGACCCTGCGAGGAAACAATTTACTTGCAGTAATTTATTATAAACATACAATTATTAAATAGTAATATTCGACCATCAATTATTTATATCGTGAAAACGTTCATCAACTAAATAACTGAATTAAAATTTAAAAAGAAAAATCCGTTGTGTTTTATATTTATTCAAATTGTAGAGTATAATTATATAGAGTTAAAAAATAAGGCCTTGAACATTACACAATAAACTAGACCTGTTTCATGTCAAAAATAAATAATAATATTACCGAGTAAAAACCTATTTAACCGGGGGTAAAAAGCTTGGATTTGCAAAATACTGTATGTCTAAATTATTCTTGTCAAATATGTTTCTAAAAATTAGCGAAAATTCCCAATATCATTCATTAGAAAAAATGTCAAAAATTAGTTGTTTATTTTTAAGTAAATTAAGACGCCCCTTATTTATTTATACGAATCCTTTATTACACATTAATCTCAAACAAATATGACTATCAAAAAACACAAATTATTGAAATCCATTCCAATTGTATGAATACTAAAAGTCATCAAATGTTTAAAGTTGAGCATACAATTAATACTGTATATTGTGTGGAAGTACAGTATATATAAAAATAAAGTACCTAAAAACAATTTTAAAAAATCGAGATTTTTATTAAAAAATAAAACTTTAATCGGCTCGATTTTTAGAAACCAATATTACCGGTAGCTCGGATTCGCGAGACTCAATTGGTAAACACATTTAGAAAACAAAAATAAATTAATTTAAATATTTTAATAAGCTGCAGTACCTTAAACAATTTATAAAAAACCTATAAGCTGTTTATTGTTCAGCAACATTACAAGTCTACTACCAAGCGTTATTACTGTATTTAATAATTTATTATACCGAATTAGCTTCGTACAATTTCATCAGTCTATATAATCCTTATTCAAGTAGTCAACGTTTAATGCATTCTAACTGAAGCGTATTGTAACTTATATTAGTGTACGTGTTTGAATATTAACCACAGGTATGTTTAATCTAACTTATTAATTAGTAACAAATTCGCCAATTATAAACTTGGTACTTACAGATACCGGTACCGTAATATTGTAACAATACTACAAAGCTATTTTTTTATCAATGTGCTAATACTGTATAACTTAAATATTAATTGTAAATCAAAATTATTCTAAAATGTAGTAAGACGTAGTTTCTACTACGGCAATGTAAACTCACATCGCTATAAAATCATACAAATTTTTAAAACCTGTTAAATACATTTAACATTTTAGTTAACAAAATAAATGGTTATATAAGTTATCAAACACAGCCGCTGTGTATCAATACAGTATATTGTCTAACGAGACTGTCGGTAAATAAAAAAAAACCACTTTAATAAGTTACTACGTTACAGCAGTTTAGCAATATAGAATTCGTTTTATTTCTACATGTTCACTAATCGAAACCTGATCGGTTTAAATAAATTACTCAAAACATAAAAAAGAGATTATGGCATTAAATCTAGGTTGTTGCTGAGCATTATGAGACGTAATGACATATGTAACTAACTATATAGAGAAAAAAAAAACAATTGAAAAGTAATTAAACTTTGTAAATGATGTTCAAGAAAGGCGGAGCAAATGCCCTCATCAAAAATGCATTTTAACCAACCCCACCGTGACTATGAGTTTATTTGATCACTCCCACAACGCCCATCTTCATCTTCCTAAAGATGTTAAACGCTTTCGCTTGTTACTTGTTTTGCACTTCATTTTAAAAATTCATCACTTTCATATTATAATAACTATTATCATAATGCATCAAAATAAATATTTACATTCTAATAAGTTTTTTTTATTTGGTGTTTAACGTGCCATCAAAATCATCGTATTAAATGTAACATTATCTTATTTGAAATATTACCAGTCAATCTAAAACATGTCAACAGTTAATGCACTAAATGAGGATCTATTATCTAAGGAAATTAATGCTGTTTCAAGAGCTACGTTTGGAAATTTATCTAGTTTTAAAAACAACACAACCAGGTTTTATTATGGATCTGTCGACCAAATCAAGGCCCCGTAACCATTCGGATTTATTGCCGGTTGAACGATTGGTAGATTCGGGACGATCACGTGTAAAAGACGATAAACAAACGAATGATAATCAGGCTCTGTCCAAGCGAAAACGGTCATCATCTGTCGCCGCCAATACTGCTGCTAACGCCGAAGGAGGAAAATCAAGCGCTCTTGCACCTGCCCTCTCTTCACATAGTAATAATAATAAACTCAGTAAAAATATTAACGAGTTTAAATTGACTTATAATGATAATACTGATGGTAAAGCATCATCACCGTCATTATCCTCAGCTTTGCATGGTTTAAACACAACTGCCGTAAATCAACAAGCTCAGTCGGCCGATTTAATGGCAACAGCCGCGTTTGCATTACCAACTACAGTCGCTATATCAGTTCCAGACCTAGTTCGCTATGGAAATGGTGTTAATAGTGATTTCGGATCTCTAAATAACTGGGACTTTACTCATGTAGAAAACAGTATGAAACTGATAAATAATATAAAGAACCAAGATCAAGTGAACAACGCAAACTCGAATAAAACCAACCATTCAGGTATGTTAAAAAATAAAAACTTTTTATAAACTTTTATCTTATTAATTTAAGTCTTATAACATGTTAGCAATCATCAAGTTTTTTTAAAGTTTGAACTTACTTCTATCGTTTACCGGTATTTTAAACAAAATAAAGTGTTAACCTGATATAGGTACTGGAACTAGTTGCGCAATTTTACTAAAATTACTTGCCGTTCAAAGTAATTACGGTATAAAACTAAACTAAAAACAATTCCGATTATTAACAAAACTAAAACTGCCATTGCAAAATTTTCATTAGTTTGCTTATTTATGATAACAATGAGATGCCATAAAATCGGAACAGATTTAAACGAGATTTCTATAACATAAATCCATTTAAGCATATTAACTCTAACAGGTAATCTAATTTTTGATATTGCTTTTAATATGAAATAATCACTATCAATAGCCTATTATTGAAAGATTATATGAAAATTAACCAAATATTGAAAAGCTGTAATAAAATAATAATATACCTGACTTCAAACAAAACTGTTAATAAGTAAAAGGGAATATCAGTTAATAGAAAATAACACAATTCGACCATGTGTTTTTATCATTTGTCGTTAGGCGGTTTTTTTTATTGCATTCAAGATACAGTAAATATTTTACGAGCAACGCCAAAGTCGCATTAAAAACGTTAGGGAACAGTAAAACCCCATCTACTGTACAAAACAGTATAATCCCAAATTAATATTCAAATAAGCAACTGTTAGTGTTAGCTGTTAAACAAACATCGCATTAATTAAACACTTTACCGCTTACAAGTTACAGCACAGCTTCCAGGGTTTTAACTGTTCTTCATTGGTTATTAAATAAAGTGCTCAATACATCACGGTATAAGTTAGCAATACAGTACTGTAATTTGTTGACGAATACTAATTAAATTCCAATAACACGTCTCACCTACTATATAATTAATAAATTAACCTAGAAAAGCCACGTGTCGTTTGTATAATAATTATAATAACGCAAAAAAATAATTATTCGGCTTTTATTACTTATTAAATAATGAAGTAGACGCCTGGGTAATGTACACGACAAAAGTCAAAAAATTATGTATTTTAACCCGTTCTACCATCGCCCCCCTTTGTAAATGTTAGCAAAGCCAATTTTCATCATGACGGCAATGAGCAGCACCTGTTGAATTAATTATGAAATCAGACAAGCCGAAGGTATTGCCACATACACAGTAGTGAAAGTGCGAATTTAATTGGCTCTACCACTTGTGCTTACATAGAAATACTGTACATAATGCTATTTTGCTTTAATCGACAATGATATGATATATTCAATTACAGTTATGCAGTAAATTTTCAATTCAATGTAACTAAAACTTATAATAACAGTATCGCATAATAAAAAAATGCCTTTACAGTGTACTTTATATATCATTTTTAAAGCACCATTATCATACTGTAAAATATAGTCATTCAGCTGATAAATGTTACTTAAAGTCAATTAATGACACATTCAATGAAAAACTGTAACGTACAAAAATAGGCAAAAAGGTAATGATCATGTTGGTAACGATTACAATTAGAACTTCCAACTTGGAGTCTATGCAACAAATAACGGTAGCTATTCCCCTGCTCTACAATTAACAAAGGAACTAAAACTAATACCGTAAAAAGTTTAAAACTATTGATACCGGTAACGGTTTTTTTTTTTTTTTAAGTATAATTAATTGTAGTTTGGTATTAACATGTAAATTCGCCTTTAACGTGCAAACCACTCATAAGCTTACAGAAAAAAATTTCTAGGAAATTTTAAGGAAAAACTTGTCATGAAATAAAAATTACTTGCACTTGTTTAAATCTATACACTATAGAATTCCCTTTATTTAACAAAGTACTTAACGCATTCAGAGAAATCCTTTTTAAAAAAGCTTTAGGATGTTTCAAATGATTTTACGAGTATTTTGTATCAGTTACCGTATGAAAGTACGAGTCGTAGTTAATTTTTAATTAAGTTTACTAGTGTAAAAATAACTAATTCATTATATAAAAAAACTTTTATAGCGAAGAAATATGTTCAGTCTCTTTCACTTTGTAATAAAGAAGTTTCACTGTAATTCCTAAACGACAGGAGTACTCAACACTGGCTTTTACCATAATCTAATATCAAAGTTACTTATAGAAGTACCGTAATTTTGACTATTAGTATACTAGCTCTAGGTAAAAGTACTTAATAGTAGCTAAAATATTCATAATATCATTTTCACTGATAACTTGATAAGTCGTTAATCCACAATTAGTTCTCGTTGTACTGTAATTTATTTTCTGAGACTTTCTTCAATAGGGCTTCCTTTATTTATTTTTTTAAAATTTTAAATTGACAACTTAATATTATAATCGCTTTATTAACCTTTTGGTAAATAAGTCTATAGTACCCTAATTTATTTAAAAAGTAAAGTCTCTTTTGTTTTTTAAGTCAAGACCAATTATTATGTTGTTATTATTACCCCTTTTACCCTCTCCATTGCTCCCCATACACAAGCCATAAATATGTAACAGGAGCTTTTCATCCAACTGTTTGTTTTCCTCAATTAATATATTACCTTCGTAAATTTTCTTCAAATTTTAAAAAATGCTAATAATCGGTTCAAATGTAAATGTAATGCATTATTAATCATACAAGTAAACTTTGAGGGTATTACGCCACACAACACTATTGACACACAGTACTTAAAAGGGCATTTTTTTGACATGTTCTACATAGGTGGTTTGCTCAACACACACCACACATACACACAATAGTGGACTCACGCACACACACAATGCCTAATACAAGGGTGGTCTCATTCCGTTAACTTCAAAAACCGACAAACAACTCCGGATCTGTATAATAGAGACGTCAAAACGCAACAGATAATAAGCACATGGCTACATTGAATTATAGGGTCGACTATCAATAATCATTTCAGCCCTTATCTACGCCATAAATGCTGTTTATATAGAAACTTATACATATACACACATTGAACAAGGAACAGATACAAAAAAAAAATGGCCCACCAACATTATATAGACATCCAAGTTCAGTAATAGAGGGTCACTTATCCCTCTCATATCACATCTGCCCATTTAAAGGCACAGGTACAGGTAATTTTTTGCCATTAGAAAAATTAGAGGTATATTATGTTGTTGGGGGAAGTAAAATTAGAGGTGATAGTCATCAAAGTTTCAGAACACATGTTACAATTTTATAATATTATATACGCAAACAATTATTTCGTTCATATTAGAATTTTTTTTAATTTTTTTTTTCCATGGAAAACGAAACCATTATTTTTTATTCATTTTCCCTCCTCAAAGATAAGTCTCACAAGTCAAACAGTATTTCCGTAATTCCCCTTTCAGTAATTTTGTTTTGATAGTCAAATTCTCAATTTCAAAATCACAATGCATGTAAATATTAATCCAATTTGGATGCATGGCCAAGTGTGATAACCTTTAGTTAAAAATGTATTCGGCCCAGGTGCAGAATATAATGAATTACAGTATATAAGAGATTAGCATAATCAGACAACAGCACTCCATCCCTACATTATAATGAAAGCAAAACAAGGCAAGCAAACCGGAATAATAGGATTATTTTTTGCAGCCTTATTCATCATCATCATCATGCAACCATATTTTTTTCCTATTAAAAGTAGTGTCAAAAACGACCATGTCGAATATGTCGTCAATATTTCCTGTTAATTATTGATAAGAGGATAAAATCAACGAGCGATTTAAATCTTATAAATTCGAGAAAAAAAATAGTAGGGGGTTTAAATTTCAAAGAGCTAAGAGTCCCCAAAATCAGTGGCGTATCTAAGGTACAACAGACGCCAAAAATAATTTCAAAGCGTTATACATTTTGTTTTTTAAAAACATAAAATTTGACTTTAGAGAAATATGTCCTACGTTAAATAGTTCCTATGTTCTGATTGATTTTATAAAAGGGAACTTGATGCCTGGCGATATTTTAAGAACCTCCATTTATTGCTTATACAGTACATGAGGCCCTAATTTAAGTTTTTTAATATAATCACTGTTTATTCCTGGGTGTTGCAGCTTTGATACTTTTATTATGAGACACAATGCAATTTGTATGTCAAGTGCGATACTGCTTTCCACCAACCAACAACGCCAGTAGGCAGCCATTGGACAGCATGAATTACCAATAGAAAACATCTTCCAACTCAACATGCTATTTAAAAAATTAACGCGGGGTCAAAACTAAATTATTAACTGATAATTAAAAAATATAATTACATACCCAGCTCATTGTCAATTTACAAATTAAAATCCGGTTTCAGAAAATGATTATAATGAAAAAATAACAACAGACCGGATTCTGTCAGTTAATTAAGATGACTAATCAACCAAACATTTATACAATGGTTATTTGTTTATAAAGTCAGCGAAATTATAATTAATTTTCTCTAATATACTATTATGAATAGACCGATTGCAAACTGACATGTTTAGTTAGGCCCGAAATAAGAAACTTGATCGATTTAGAAATCACAAAATCAAATTAAAATTAAAAGATGACCTTAAATTGATTTTTAGTCACGTTTGTTCGCTAATTGCGGATTGTATTTCGTAAAATAATTAACCAGTTAATACAGGTCATCGATTGAGGGAGAAAAACCCCCTTAGTTTTTTGTTTTTTTTGGTTTATATTCAGTATAATCAAATTTTTTTTAAAAAAATTCTATTTTAAATTTACAAATAATGTTATTTTTAGTTTGAAGCTTTGAAGAAGTTCATTTAAGTTAGATAGTTAAATTTGTCAAAAGATTTCTTAGGTCACTGAATTTAGCTACGGTCCACTAAATTATAGTGGCTCTTCGTTTGATTCCGCCGGTTAAATATTTACGGAAAAGTTCATCTTTGTCATTAAAATTCATGAATTGAGAAAATAATCGGCTTCAATTGTTACTTGTCATCCGTCATTAGCAAACAAAAAATATTAAAAAAAACTTGTATTTTGTTCAATATACAGTAACTTCTACTTTGACACGATAATTATGCCTAATATTGATCAACCATAGTGCTATAAGTTAGGTAACCTCGAACTTAAAAATAAAAATCGGCAGACCATTTTTAACAAATCATAAAATTGTCATAAAATAACGCTGTAAAATGCGTGGAGTTGAAGTTTATGAATATTCTCTCTGAACTCAAAAGGTAATTCAAGCCTATCAATTGTTAAAACTGAAAGTGATTTATTTTGTTAAGAAATCACAAATATTTAACCTAAACACCCTGTTCCTGACTTATGTTACTCATCCTATGATACAGTAGTAAAAAACGTACCATATACTGTATAACGTTATAGTAATGATATCTACAATAATTATTTTTAAAAAATCATAAAATCTAGTAAATAATTTTAGTTTAATTTAAACCATAGACAATACCAGAAGATATTTAAGGCGTTTAAAACGTTAGTTTCAATTTAGTCTCCTTAAACCAAACTTAATGGTCCTACAATGTTTAAGACAAATTATTTTCAGAGTCTAAAGTGAAATAGCACTAATTTCAAATACAAAATGTAAACAAT
Source organism: Helicorthomorpha holstii (assembly GCA_013389785.1). NCBI lineage: Eukaryota > Metazoa > Arthropoda > Diplopoda > Polydesmida > Paradoxosomatidae > Helicorthomorpha > Helicorthomorpha holstii. Next base: position 14,125,128 of record JAAFCF010006680.1, read on the forward strand.
TAAACGTAAATACCGGTAGTTGATCTAATAAAATGTAAATGTAGTACAATACCTATCAATTTAACTTAACATAGTGCCAGTATTACCGTATATATCTTCCTATGACACACAAGAACATCAATACAGATTTACATAATGGTATTATTAATCAATTTCAAATAATAGCTGGATATAAACTGTTATTCTGTATATTGTTTAACCCACCAGTTGAGTTGCAACAGTTTCAGTTAGCTCACATCTTAAACCTCGAAAGCCTTTACAGATTCAGAAAATAAAAATTGCTTCTGTTACATACGTTTGCTTATTTAACACTTATATACGTTTAACATATGCTCATATTTTCAGTGATTCTATATGGCTTATTTATAAAATAATAAACTTATTTTACAGCTTGTTTTCACTGTATTTTATGACTTAACAACCCTTTCATTAACTGCCTTTACTTTTCATCTGCCGTCACTTAACAGCACGCATAATATTTCGATATATTAGATTAGACAGTACTTTATAAAATTAATAATACAATTTATAAGGTTTAAAGCCTTGTAATACTTTTAAAAAATAAGTTCTTAAATCCCATAAAACGATAACTTAAGTTAGATGTGTCTCAACAAAATTAAAAATACGAGACTAAAATTGTTTAATAAATATTCATTTACAGCAATTATAAACGGCAGCTGTTATAACACTTACTATTTTCAATTTTTTATAATGACAATCTTTTATTAAACGGTAGAGCAGCTAAGTAAAACAATTTTTAAGTGGAATGTCACCAATGTACGTATTTAGTGTTATTATAACTGACTAGTTGATAGAATGACAAATTTGTCATCTTAATTTACGACCGTCATTGCCAACCACATATCAATTATAAGCTAGTTTCAAATAAGGCTAAAATAATTAGGAACTCCAATACCATATAACAATAAAAAAAACAGGAACCATAAACAAAATGTAAAACCATAAAAAAATTTCAGAAAAATATTCTTTAAGTATATAATAAAGCTGTTATGTAAATAATTATACTAAAAAAGATTAGCTGTTATCTGTATTATTTGTATATTGTAGTTTAACGTGAAACTTACGACGTTAAAGTCGTTCATATAATCATTAAATTGTCGACAGCCTGCCAATACACATGGCAACGCAATTAGTACTTTGCAAGTAGCCTTAACATTAACTTGCAACTTAATGGCCATGTAGGGTGTAAAAATAATAATAATAAAAAATAAATAAAAATTGATGTCAACTTTTTCAACTAACCAGTCAACTAAAAAAACCAGATGATAAAAATAACATTTTAAAAAATAAATAAATTATAGCGTGAACAATTATTTATGAGACTAATTTTGCCAGCAAATTCTTTCGCACCTAATTGCCATTACACGGACTTTTCTCACACACACACAAAAAATAAATAAATACATTTGTTATCTCACAGTTTATTTATTTTTAAGTATTATATAGTGAAAAAAAAACCAGGAGATTTTTTTTCTCTTCTCCCTTCTTTCTCTACAATTTAATTTTTTAACCATTTAAATTTTGCTCCTTTCCTTCAATGTAAACGTAACCAATAAAATAGCCACACACACAAGAAAAAAATAAGCGAAGAAAATGGGGATGAAAAGCTGAATGAAATTTTATCGTATAATTTTCTCCAATAGCAAAAATCCCTTCAAATCTCCTCCTCATTTTCTCTTCTCTCTTTAAACCACCTTTGTTAGAGGGGTGTTAATAGATGTAAACAGGTGTGTATGTGCAGGTAGAGGTAGCGAGAGATGGCAGACAGACGTATTTTGCTGCCCTCTGGTGGAGGATGACGCGGGACAGATAG
>JAAFCF010006680.1:14127361-14227878 GCA_013389785.1 Helicorthomorpha holstii
TGCATATAAAAATAATTTTAATATCTAACGCTCAACCTAATAATTATAAAATCTAAATGCTTGAAATGGTGTAGGACTCAAGATTTTGTTAAGCCTATTTGTTCCAAAAATAAAGTTTCTCAATTTTCACTGGAAACTTACATTTTATGATTATTTACTAAAAAGTATAATGATAGAGAAGTAATAATAAATAATTGCCTCTTGTCTATATGGTTGTTAAATCGTCATTGTTCAGTAAAACTCCAAAAGCCACCCTTGGTGCAAACACTGCAAATGCGATTGGCCTTTTTAGCCTAAAGGCCCTTTTGCCCCCTTTAAAACATCGCACACCTTTCAATTAAACAATTTTCTCCGCCATTCTTAAAGCAATAACTGTTTTCCAAAAAAAAACTTTTAATTTGTAAATGTTTTATTTTTCATGTGTGTTCCTGGAATTACAGATGAAACCACAGTAAACGCTGTCATTTGCAAGAACAGTCCAGTCGAGTTAGACTATCAATCAAATAACCACCAAAAACAAATTGCTACATCTTCACGTGAAGAAGATGATTGTAAAAGTAATAAACATATGACTAAAAATCAACAAACTAATAGCAGCACAAGTAGGATAACAAACAAAAACTTTTCTCCAGCGCCTATTTCACCACCTCCTACAGAGAAACCGCGGTTGTCTTCAAACAAATTAGAGGATATACATGAACAACAACGATTTGTAATTGACGTTAATTATCACCATCTCGAAGGTGGTATTGTTCCCTTTCATCGGACCGCCAACTATCACTATCAGCCACAATCCTCACCATCACCGCTGGACAATAAAGCGTCGTCAAAAAACTGTACGATGGGAGTGTCTGAAAGGACCGCGGCCAATAATTTAGTAGGAGACAATGCATCACCGATAAGTCGACCAACCTCATGGTCGCCATCTGGACTATTAAGAGCATCGTCAACTCCAGAAACGACTAATTTAGTCACTTCGGAAGATATTTTAAGAACAATGCATCATCATCATCATCTTCAACAGCAACATTACTCATCGCATCCGTTTAAGAGAAACATTTCGGCTACTACCGGAAGTGAGTGCGATGATGATGAAGATGACGACTTAGAAATGGACATGGACAGACGCAGTCAGTCGTCCGATTCACCATTGAACGTAGAAGACGTGGACGAAGAAGATGAAATGGACAAGAAACGGTCAAAAACAATGTCTAATGTTAGTGATAGTGCACGAATGATGTCACCAGAATCTAAACACGAGGAACATGTTGACAAAAGGCAAAACGCAGGTAGTGAGCACCATCGACCGACCGACAGTGATTTTATCGAGGATGGTTTTGCCCCAAAAAGAAAGCAAAGACGGTATAGGACCACTTTTACCAGTTATCAGCTGGAAGAGTTGGAAAAGGCATTTGCAAGAACGCATTATCCAGATGTATTTACCAGGTAATAACACTCATTGCTCTCTAATATTATAAACTAATTAACAAAGTTAGGTGACCAAAATATGCTTTTCTTTTAAAAATAACTGCGTGTATAATAGTCACACGACACCCAAATTTCGGTTTTGTTAATTTCAAAAGGAATTATTCTCATGAAAATCCTAACCCTACTGATTAGGTTCACCATATACTGCATTTAATTTCTGCAAATAATAAAATCTAATTAATGAACAAATATACTTTTTCCATCCCTTAACGTGTCTACCAAATAAAAAATCCCCAACGGTTAATGACAAACAGGAATTGTAACCAATAAAAAGGCAGATGTTTATGGTGCAAAAGTGTATAAACAAGAACTGTAGTATGTTCAACTCCAAACTTTTGCATAAATTTAATGTTTAGGATATGTAACTAAAACCGACTACTAGAATTTCTGACACGTGCAAATATACTAAATCTTTTTAATGCCAAATAAATATGCCGGCATAGTGAAAAAATGTACAGCTGAAATTTAATATTGAAAATTTTAATTATTAAATATTATTTTGTTAGAAAAAATATGGGGTATTTGGTACAGTATACTGTATAACCTTCAGCAAATGAACTTCCTTTTTTCCATTGTCAACTAGTATCATCTCACAATCTACTCATTAAAATAAATGTATTATGAATACCAAATCACTATCACTGTTTGGTATTCATAAACTGTGTTATTATAAAAACGGTGACATGATAATAAACTGATTTATCTTAATACACATGCAGTATATACAGTACGATTAAGTGATAATCAATGGGGTGTTTAATTATAAGTTCAAGAGTAAAATTTAGAACCTCCATTATAGTTTTAATTTCTTTACTATATTGTAATAGGTTACATACTGTACTGTGTCTAAGAATTTTAAAATATAAAATTCCTCCTTAAATAAATAAAATTTAGTTTTCAAGGACCCAATTGTATTTTCTTGTCTTTGGGCAACTAAATTTAATTTTAAAGTCCTTTAATGACTGTTGTTTGTTCGATCCCGAAGCAATTTGATCACCTGATGACACGCCATATAAATTAACATACCGGTAAATTAAATCACATTTACAAACTTATCTTTCTTTTTATTGGTGTTTAGGGAGGAACTAGCCATGAGAGTGGATTTAACTGAAGCTAGAGTTCAGGTAAATACAAGTTTTGACTTTCTAACTATTTCTCTCTTATTCCTCGTAATAATTTAAGCGCACAAAGGTTACATGACCTATTAACTTTAAAACTAAAAAAGATGGATGATAAAATCAGAAGAAAAAAAAAAAGAAAGGCCCCTCAACGATAGCAACTTGATTATTGAACGGCTGTGGATCCGTTATCCATATTTTAAAATTGCATTATTTTCAATAACAGCAGTAACAAAAGAAAGTCAGTAAACAAAAAAGAACAAGATAAACTAATATTTTTTAGCGAGTCACGTTGCTAATATATAGAAAGCGTGTCCAGTTGGCGCCATCGCTAAGGAGTAAGACGAACCCTTAGGACTTCCTTCGATCAACAACTACCGCGCCCCTACAGGTCGGACTAATTAGGCCAATGATACAGCCAATTTTCAACTAACAAAATTGAGTTAGCGAAATTGGTTATTTTGAATGTTGACGACAGCTGTATACAAAGAATAGATGCACACACACACACAAATGAATTTTAACTTCAACCAGGCTAAAATAACTTAAAAATAAACTAAAGAAATATAGCCAAAGGCAAAGAAGACCACTGAGTAATTAGATATACATATAGTCAGGGTCAATCGCTCCTCTTAACACTGATAATATGCAGGACAATGTCAATAACAAAAAAACTCATTGTTTCTAACTCTCCTTTCAAAAAAGATAAACGCACTTTTCACACTGCAACTTTTAAATTTAAATGACTTTAGGGGTTTTTTTTATGTTTTTAAATAGAAAAAATATGAAAAGCCGTTTTGTAAGCATTAGTTTTAATTTTTCTGAGTAAAACAACAAACTACCCTAAACAAAGTAGTGAAAAATTACTTTCAAAAAGCAAAACAAAAGCTTGGAATCATTTAAATAGCATGATGTATACACTTTTCTGAAAGTTATTCTAAAAACTATTGTACCGATTTAATCAATCAAGTGAAACATTTAAATAAAAACCTTGATTTAAATCCGAATTAGAGCAAATCTCGATGGGCAATAGTTAAATCATACGTTCAGTAGATTAAGCGTGAAAATATAATTTAGTTCAAGGAACTTAATATGACTTTATTTTTGTTGCCCTGGTCTTACGCCAAGCGCCACGCTGCGTACTATACTGCACATAGAAAATCGTAAACTGTAAAATTGGCAACTTCACACATTTTATCAATAATATTGACGCATGATTTAAAATAAGTTATTTAAAACATAAAAAAAATAATAAAAAGAAGAATCCCATCTGCCAGCCAAGCAAGCGTTAATTCATTTGTTTTTATCCTGCAACACTGTAAAGTTTGACTTGTAATTTAGTATTGTATTTTTAGCTTAGTCAAAAAACTTGCAAATGGTGATAACGAATATTTCATTTCACCTGCACAGAAAAACTGTAAACAAAATTCATTTCTAGACTCCAACAGCCTGACAAAAAAATGCAAGAATAATTATTATTACCAATTTTGTTAGTCGTAAAAATTCCCTAAAATTAATTAGCCCCGCAGAATATTCAATTGCAAGAATAAATTTAAATTTCAAATTTATTAATGTAAAGTTTTATGCGATTTTAACTATAAATTTCACATTACTAAATTTGAAAATTACAGTTCAAATCTGATTAATTTATGAAAAGCATTATTAAACCCAAACTTAACTATATATTTATTTTTGCACATACGATTAACCAAGAACACTCTTCAGTCTACAGCACAAATAAAAAATTAGTTTATATTTTTATGGACAGGTGAAAAAAACTTCATTTCCATATTTATTAATGTTTTAAAATTATAGTAAACTTCCAATAATTACATTTAGATTTATCTAGTTGTAATTAGCAGTTTGGATAATTAATAGCTTGAATTATTAGTATACTTTCATATTAATTTTTTTAAAATGAGTTTAGACGAGACATTTTGCAATTTCAACTCAATTACAAGCCGCTTACTAACGACTACCACCCTGTAATTAGCTTCTTATTAAGTGACAAAACGCTATCAATAAAAAACATCATCATTATTTGTTTAATTTTTTCTTCATTATTCTTCCCCCACCCCCCTGTTCCCCCATCACAATCCCCCTTCCCTCTCTCAATTTGCCCTTAATAATAAAATCCATGTGGGAGGTTTTATTCGGAAAAAAGACATTTAAACAAGTTAGTGCATAATAGAGCAATATAATAGAGAGAATTGGCAATGAAAAGCTGAATTGCGTGAGTTGGAAAAATGATTCAAGTGTTTAGCTTGAGGACCAAACCTATTAAAGTTGTACCATTATTTCTCTGTTCTTTTGCACGTTACACTGTCGGCTCCAGTAGCAAACCCTCGTACAAATATTATAAGAATTGCGCAAAATAAGCAGTACGCATGCCTAAATGGCACCACCACTTTAATCAAATCTATCAAGTAGTCTGTTATTAACTGTAATTACTCACTAATCCGTCTCTATTTCGTGGTGTTGCCCCCCTTCTCCTTTTTATTTATTTGTAAGTTGTGAGGGGATGAAATTGGTAATGGGGTATATAGTTAAATGACCGAGAGAGAATGAAAGAAAAAAAATGAAAAGGGACCACCTCGGGTACAACCGTGCAAAACTACAAATTACAAATCGCTTGGTACTCATTTCTATTAATTTAAATGCATTTACTAATGTTAACCTAATTTGTTTAACTTGTTAAATGTTAATCAAACATTCTGATTAATAGCCTACATTTCTTCTCAACTAAATGTTCTTCAATTATAAACTGCTTTAAAGGATCAAGGAAAAAAAAAACAAAGATTGCGACAGGCGTCTTTTGGTATCCCATTGTGTACAAATTTGTGACAAAAAAAGTTAAGTTAATGAAGCCTGTGTTTCCTCTTTAGAGATCTTTTGGCAAATAATTTTACTATTAGTAAAATAATTATTAGAATAAGCCCAGAACAAAAAAGCTCATGGCAAACACTACAGTTGTGTCTGGTTCTAACTTATAAGCAAAATGACCTAAACAACAATTCTCAAAAAAGCTTAAAAAATAAAATTTTTCCACTATTAATAATAGACATAGTTATACAGTAATTAACAATGTATGCATAAGCATTGTTGTTGCTTTTTAATTTAACACTCCCTATTAGTGCCCAATAGTCCTGACATAAACCGTGGCATGATGGCTACTGCAACTAACTTATAGACACGCCTATCATGTGCAGAATGAAAAGAACATTCCATTCACTACAATTAAGCACCTTTCATTAGATGCACTACAATTATCACTACAGTAATTACTTTTAATAAACACCATCATTAAATACCTTATTTCAGCTACTTAATAACGATGTATAAATTAGATTTAATAACTACTTTCGCCTCATCAAAATTCTAATGTAAGTTACAGAATCAACTTACTGTAACTTCATTTGCATTTTGCATTCAGCTGGGTAGTGACAGTTGTACAAATAACACCGATAAAAAATTCATTAATCAACGGATATTCATTACCTAGTAATCAGAATTTATTAATCATCACCCGAATATATTTCCATTATTATTTTGTTATTGTTATTAACTTTCATAACAGAATATTATACTGTATACACTCACTAATACCGTAATACGTTATGTGGTAATTAATAAGTATATTAAAATTTCAAAAATTGGTTTAAAATAATGTATCAAGAGATTTATTCGGCATAGCTAAAAGAAAAATTAAGAATTTTTTAATCTTTTCCAAATATTTACATTAACTATTAGATAAAGTAGTCACAGCATTTTTTAATTTAATTTTTTTTTTCATAAAATTAAAAAAAAATTATTGAATGATGATCTGATCAGAAATCATTTTCCCTTGTGCTTATTTTATTCACAACACCTTCCACCCTCAGTTTTTATAGTTCACCTATTTTTAAGTAAATTAGCATCATGTTTAATACTGATATAAAAAGCCTTTACGTATGTCCACGTGAAACGTTAATTAAACGTCAATGTCATGTCAATAATAAATTGTTAAAAGCTGATTAAGATTGTCTAGTGTTATTAAAACCAATTATGTTAACATACATTTAAACTCTTTAATGATCTCGTTAACACTCAAGGTAAACTTTTCAACGCTAAAAGTTGTTAGGGGGAGGGGTGTACGCTAAAAATTAAAATTCAACTATCGTCGTTAGTGAGCTGGGGGCGGTCCAAGGCCCTAATGGTGCTGAAATTCAGTGATTCAACTGAACATTATCCCTCTCCTTAGCTTATAATTTTCGTACTATAGCCGGTTTTTTATAGCAAAATCTAGCAGACAGGAAATCGGTAAATTATCATACACGTCAAAATTAATTACAGGTCGCAGACATAACGAGCAATTTTGGCCAATTTAAAAGTTGGATCAACCAATTATTTAAAGCGAAATGGCGTTTAAACTGCTTGTAAACGATTGTAATTTTAGTCAGGTGAAAACCTAATAAATAAAATGTGATATTTGCTTAATTTTTAATGCGTTCATACGTGACCATTTTGAGCGTGAAAAATTTAATATAGACATTATGGCTACTTTTTGTTTTCTATCACTTTTCTTGCACGCTTTTATATTATAAAGATACTCGTACTTTTAAGTCAAATTTAATTTTTCTGCTACTCTTAAACTTGACAGGTTTGGTTTCAAAATCGAAGAGCAAAGTGGCGCAAACAGGAGAAAGTGGGACCACAATCGCATCCTTATAATCCATACCATGCGGCGACTCATTGCACCACTCTCACGTCATCTCCAACGTCACCGTCTTCAGCCACCGCTACATCCTGCCCAATACCCCATCATCCAACACTTCATCCACATGCAGGACCACCTCCACCAGCCCCTGGTGTAACTTTCCCAAATCCCTATGGACACTTCGCCTCGGCAGCTCCTTCCGGTGTTTATCTACGCAAATCATTTGATCCTTTCGGCCCTTTGGCTCCTCGTTTACCGCCATTAAACCCATTTCTACCATTTTTTTCGACATCATCGTCTACCGCAGCGCATCCATATATGTCACTGGGAAATTTACGCGATCTCCCGCCAGGTATGAGTACCGCAGCGGCGATGGCGGCGGCTGCATATCGCAATACTTTTCTACCACCTCCCCCGCCTACGCCCGTCATGATGCCCTACCCAAATTCCACTACTTTCCAATCGCTACTGGCATCAATGTCGGCATCTTTAAGACCAAATGTGGCTGGGGGTAAAATAATAGACGATTTTATGAGTACAAACAGTGGGAATCATAATTTAACATCGCACCCATCACAATTAATTCTACCAACTTCAACTTCACCACTAGACCAAAACAACTCGGTATCTCCACCGGCCACACCGCCACCCCCACCATCGACACAACAACAACAACATCCAAATCATCGAACAACATCATCACCAATATCTAGACCCACTACACCAAACCAATGTTCTTCGTCTTCCAATTCACCAGCGTTGTCAGTTGCCAGTAGTTCAACCACAGGACAACCGCAAAATAATTCGGAACCGAGTTCAACGTCTCCAGGTGCAAATAATAACAATGGAGATATACGAAGTTCCAGCATTGCATCTCTGAGATTGAAAGCAAGAGAACATGAACTGCGCGTGCACCAATTGTTAAGACAAAGTGGCGATGTTGTAAGCAGTTAAACAGACAATAATATTATTCGTTATTATAATTAAGTGACTATACTACCGGTATTGATTATGTGTGTGCGCACAACGGGAAATTTTATAATGACCAAAAACCTTTGTGGACACAAATAATGATTGTGCCTTCTGTTTTGATTTTTTTAATTATTTTTCGGTATGTGTATACTATTTCATAGTGTTATATGGAAATTTCACAGTGTGCTATTTCAGTGCCTTCATGTCCAAGACAGTAAAAGTGTCTGAATCATAAACTATATTTTTGATATATTTAATAAACTGGTATTTGCGATTGCAAAACAAAGTTGGTAAAAAAAAAACTTTCTTCGTAAGCAATTTCTGTTTCAATCATTTGTATGTTTCGCCCACCAAAGATAAATAATTAGTCAAGAAAATAGTGACTTTAAATCATTCATTTTCTGCGGCAATATTTGCATCTAAACAACACCAATTCGCATAATTTTTAACTTTTTAATTTAAAAGTAAAGTTGAAAATAATAACGTAAAAATGGGACTTTCATAATTTATGAAGCGATTATTAATAAAGATTGTCCGATTTCAATCAAACTTAATTTCATTTTTTTTTTCAATTTGAAAGTTTTCATCTGACAAAATAAAGTAATTAACTTGAACTAAATTTTTGGAAGGATAAAATGATTTTATCAATGATTGCGATGTTTAAAGCATTCAATTCGTTCTTTAACTAGAGGTTTTACATAATTTTGTATATTCCTGGGGTTTTTGATTGACATTTGCAAATTTAAAGACTTGAAAGGAAAGTAATTTAAACTCTAAGCAGACGGAAATCAAATTTATGAGTCTAAAAATGTTGTAAATTAACGCTCGTAAATAATGATAAAGAAATGAGGAAAAAATAACAAAAAAATAAAACACCATATGAGACGTAAAGCTTAGAGAACAAAATTAAAATTAATAGGTCGAATTAATAAAAATCACTTTTACAAGCCATAAAACCAACGTCAAATTTGCAAAATACAATTCTTCTAAAAAAAAAAATTTACAAATGATATTATTTAAATATATTTATACACATCACATATTTTATATTTTTACTACTTCCCTTATACAGCAACTTAAGTTACTACAAGCCAATGACAAGTTGTGCTATGTACAAAGTTAGAAGGCAATAGCTAAAACTCATCTGCGCATGCACAGAAGGTAATTAAACTTGGTTTTTTTTTAATTAAACGGTTTTACAAAATGTTAAAAAAAAATACTAACCAAACTATAAATTATGGAAAGACTGGTACGAATGCCCGCAGCAAATTTTTTTATATGAACTTTATTAAAATTCAACGTTGATAAATGACTTCCTCCAGTCATTTTCAATTAAATTTTGTTTTGCCTCACTTATTTATTATTTAAAAATATAAATAAAAATCCAATAATTTATGTCTATCACACGATAGCATTTCATGAGAGGCCAAACTAATTATTGGGAGGGATAAAATACACACACAATGACAAATAACATAATGATTCAAAAAAACAAAAACAAAATACCAACACCCACAAATACGTTTTTTATATCAATATAAAAACTAAAAAAAATTAAATACTGTAAACTGAAAATCTAAAAATGGACATTATTAATAAAATTTCCTGCTTTATAAGCCAATACTGATATTTACAGCCACTTGTATTAAAAAAATTCAAACGATATAGGAGTTTAGTGGCCAAATTAATCACAATAAGTTAATATTCTTTACCAGACGAACAAATTGCATCTGCTGACTAAACTTAAATGCATCGCATTGTTTATCAAAAACCACTTTAACGCCCCCTGTGCACTACAAAAAAAAAACATGGACTTAATTATGCACAGTGCTGTATGTTGTTTGTTTAATATTTCTTTCTCGATGAAAATGATTAACAAAATTATTACTAACCAACACTGTGTTTAAAACTTATAAAGTTATAAGCTGTACCTACGCTAGATATACAGACGTTATCTTGTCTTTTTTTTGTATTTAGTATTTTAGTATTTGGGCAGGTGCGCACCATGTCTAGAACTTTATATTGTATAGGAAGCCATTCCTTCTAACTTATACTTGTAAGCAATATAACTTAGTAAAACGATTTATAAACTTTAATCTTTTCATCATAGAATATATCACAAGATTAAAAAAAAAATTCTAAGTAGTTGGGAGGAGGATAGAAACTGCATAAAAAGACCAAAAAATAAGATTAAAAACATGAATCATGTCGGTGCCTTTTAAAATAGAAACGGATCAGGATTTGGTCTCTGTAGGTGGCACTGCGCACGCGCTTCTGAATGGCCACCCAATGATTTCCGCACAAACTCCGACACATAAAACGTCCATAATATAAGAATATAATTATACAGTAAAAACGCACAAATATTTTACAAACTAAAACTTCTTTTCTTTAAAAAAAAAAAAAAAAAAAGAGTCATGAATACAAGATTATATTGCTCATAAAAAGAGCCCGTGTCGTTTTCATTAGTCAATTAAATCTGGTTATAAGATTAATTAAAGTTAATTGAAACTAGTTAAGAAAAAGAAGTAGGTCCACGCCCACGTTTACGGTTTTACGTTGAGATAGAAAAACGTGAAAAATGTTTAACGGATGAAAGTCGCACACAGTGTGGGAGCCTATAGAATATTAATCATCAGCTTTTGCTCTAACTCTTAAAGTATTTGTATATATAAATATAAATATGAAGATTAAAAAAAAATAGTTGGAAAACAAATTAGCTATAGAGCCATTTCTTTCCTCACTCCACCCTCTTCCACCAAAAAGACTCCATCATTGAAAAAGTACACACAAAGGCTAATCGCTACCAAGCATCTAATTGAGTTCAGAGCCAAGATAAAAATCTCACCCGTAAAAGAAAATGAAAAACTAAACTGATGTTAGGTTGTGAAACCAATTTTTTTTTTCTTTTTGGGAGACTTGTTCTCAGTTTTATCATAATGGGTTGTGGGTAAAAAGAATAATGTTAATAATACAGTAAAAAAAAAAATAAAAAATTTTAAATGTAAAAAAATGTTTTTTTTTTTAAAGTTAGATACTAAATAGTATTTAATATTACATATGAAACTTAATAGTATAAGTTTGTTAATGACATTTTCAAAAATATGATTTTGTTGTTCAATTCAATTTTTTGAGCTTTGATTTACAGTACGTCTTTTTTCTGAATAGTAAATACCCATGAATTTCTTCATGTCTTTAAAACAGTATAGAATTGCAAAGCACAAGAACCACAAAAGGAAGTTACAACTGGTTAAAAGTTTTGAAATAAGATGTCAAAAATAAACGAGACATTTGTTTTTCGTTTCGATAAATCGGATAAAACATTTTTAGTCAATGTTTTATATTGCTATACAACGATATCGCTCAATTGATTGTTTTGTTTATTCTTCCGATTAAAACTTGATGTCTAGATGATGCAAGTTTGCTTATGTTCAATCGATGAAGCTGAGAAAAACAAATATAAATTACGAAAATTCGGATCTCTGTATATTTCGATTAACGGGTCAGTGACAATTTGCTAATTAGGATTGGAAAGCATCAAACAGGTGTCAACGACTAATTTTTACGATCAGTGTACCCTTGAGATTTCTAGTTCACTTAATTTTTATTTTACTTTTTTTTTCCTCCCTCGGTTACAGTTGGTGTAATCGATTTTAAAAAAAGACAAAAGCCATAGAAAAGTGGCCAAACGTCTCTCCTCCAAGGTATCTAATTCTTTCTCCCTTCATGCAAAATTTCATAAGATAAGAAACTGTCTCTGCTAAAAAAATATAAAGTAGAAATGGTACCATGTGAAGACAAGAAGATTGAAGTAAAAAAAAAAAAAACAAATAAAAAACGTAACAACAACAGAAGCTAGAAAAGATTTATTTGCAAATTAAAAGCTTGTAACTTGAAATTGACAGATAAAATAAGTGCTTTCGAGTTTGAGTGGGCAAATTGAAAGAAAAAGCAGGCTAATTTTAATTCAGGGAAAATACCCCAAACTTGCATATAAACTCAAAATTACGCTCTATTATTTCACACGCCTTAAATTACTCAAACTTATCGACTCCAAAATATAAATTTTTCTTCTTCCATTTTTAAGTGAAAACAATTAAGATAATTAGAAATAAATTAAAATAACCATATACAATGCTAAACATTTACATTATTTCTTCCCAATAAACAAGTTTTTTTTTTTTTTTGCTATAAAAAATCCCTATCTGAAAATAACAAACGCTTCATAATTTTAAATACCAAAAGTATTGCAGTAAACTAGTAAAAAGTTGCTAATATCTAATTAGTGGCCAGTGAAGTGAACACACAGTAAAAATCTATTTTCTTTTCTTTTTTTTATCAATTACAATTAAGACGTTAAAATTTACGATCACTTTTTGGAATGTGACTTCACATTTGACAATCTTATCGTCAACTTCGACTTGTATTTATTTTGAAAAAATAGACTTTCACGTCATTAAAAAGTATTTTCTCACCTTCTTTTCCCCTCCCCAACTTTTCACACTTCTGTTTGACTAAACTTAACTCGTAATTAGAATTGACTATTCATTTAGTAGAAGGATTTAACACATGTGAGAAAAAACCAGAATTAATTGCAAATCGTGTTTTCTAATTACAAAATTCTAGGTTTTTATAGACACCCGATTTTTTATACACGTGTGGTCATTCAGTCTTATGATAATTCTTAATTACACTACATTATTTTAACAACTTTACAGTTATCACACAATAATAAAAATAATCATTTGTAAGTAACTTAGAAGATTCATTTTAAACGTCTAAAGCTCTAAACATTCAACGCTTCATTACTTTATGACTTGCTAAACAGAAGTGCATTCGCAAAATGGCAATACCAACATCTCTTTGAGACACATTAAATTAAATGTTGGTTACAAAAGTATTCGTAATCAAGTTTAAGTCGAAATGTAGTTAGCGCTGAATTATTTTGCGTCCTATATATAGCCAAGCAGAAATTGAAGTTCTCACATACAAGAAATTTTCATACACTATATTTATTAACGTCTTAAATTTGTTATTCAAATAGCCAAAAGGTTCCAAAATTTCTAAATAACACAATACAGTTCTAGTCTTTCAAAAACTTCAGTTCTCAGTTCCTCAGTTTTGTACTAAATGATTGAAATAAATGAAATTCCTAGCGTTGATACCCGAATATTAACCAATACGAAGATCAACTGTCTATTAAGAAAAATATTTGAACTCAATGAATAACACGTAATAACAATAAGCAATTGCTCAATCAAAAGTAGCAATAAAAATTGTTGTGATCATAAATGTTCTATCTTCCCCATAAAAACTTTTTTACGAGTGTAGTAACACGTATAATCTTATTTAATTTCGATTTCGTGTGTGTGAATCAAATTAATTAAATTGCAACCTAATAGTCAAATAAAAAACTGGAAAAAGTAAAAAATTAATTTACGACGGCATTTAGATGTCGTTTGATTGCACGTATGTGTAGGAAAAAATATTAATTCGTTTAATAGCTTGCCAATAAATTGGACACAGTCTACCCTTTAGTTTCAAATAAATTAGATCAACCAACGATTATAAAAGATATTAATTTTTTTAAGTTGTTCAATTATTGTACATTTTAATTCTTGATACATGCTCAGGATTTTTCCTTGAAATTTATAGACAACACGCACATTTACATATCAATTGACTAACGATGAAAAAGCTTGTCTAACTGGAGATTAGAAAAAAAACAAACTTTTAATTAGAAATTCATTTATGAAGTTAACGAACCATTACTTTTACATTCATCGATTCCATATTTGGTACCAACGACCACTTTGATTACTTTAGTCGTATATGATACTGTTTCATAAACTAATTTACCATTTTACAGATACAAAAATTAATCAAATTAGGGTTTAAACATCAGATCTAATTTCATGCAATTAAAAAAAATTCTAGTAAGTATTTGTATGTTTAAGAAACTTGCCTTTCGCAACTTACACCACAAAATTTCACCAATAACTAAGTTAAATTAAAACCACTGTAGCAAATAGATAATTACGTCGTAATTACAGCCATACAAATTTAAAAACAAATAATTTTTTCTTCAATATTTATATTTTTGTATTTGTGGTTTTTTAAATTTATTAGTAGCAAAATATTTCAAAACTGAAATCAACTTCTGTACAAACAACCATTAATTGTTACTTTTTTGTATAAATTTATTACCACTCGGTCAAATTGAATCAATTAAGCTGGTAAATGATACTGCCTAGCTATTATCGATAAAACCAACTCGTATCACTTACCATTTAACATAATTCAGTCGTCTAAAATAATTTTTAGTCATTAATATTTTTTGGTCCTGTGCTAAATCAAAAGTACATGAATTTTATCTGTATTATGTAAAAATGACGACTGGCGTCCTGTTCCCTAAATTCAACGCATTTTTTCTTTTGTCACATTATCGATTGTCAACAATAACTAAAAGAAAAAAAATTAAACCCCAGCTTCCTAATTATATTGACAATTTCATAGGTCGTAATTTTTAAATGCTAGCATCTGCCATGCTACACCTTGCAAGTGTGAATGGTAGAAGTAAAAAAGCAGAAGGGTCAGCCTTAAACTGTGTGCCTGTCGTAAACATGTCATCGAATTTATCTCCCAATTTACGACATGCGATAAAAATTTAACCAGTAGGAAAAAAATTAAAAACAATTGACAAATTTTTCTTTTTAACTTTTTGCTTACCTATTCTTATACATAATTGTTTTCCAGTTTAATTGCTTTCACATTCTTACTAACACACTATCATTGTCACGATTTTCAGATATTTTATTCACATTTAGAAAACAAAACGGTGTACCTGTTTACAGATACTCAACCATAAAAATGACACCTAGACAGGTACTTCCTGTTCTCAAAATTAATCAGATATAATTTTCATAATTACGTTTTATAATTGCTATTATTCTAAATTTTATACTTAGAACTGTATAGCTAATGGGAATTGAATTTTAGGATTTAGACAAACAATCACAATTTCAAAGTAAAAAATAATAAATCAAATAAATACCATTTAGTATTTTCTAAAAACACAAAATGTTTAGTTGTTACCAGGTTTTTTTTATGTCTTTTTCTAATTAGACATTTTATAGAGTGCATTTACTATCGATTGGATTACAATTTTTAAAAAATCATATTTTCTGGTTCGTAAAAGAAAAATGAGAGACCTACATTGTTCAAAATGCTGTATAAATAAACCCAATCAGTGCTAGCTTATTAATGTACATTTACCTTTGGGATGATTTGACAATTCATTTTTGAAATTCAAACCAAACAAAAACCTCAATGTTTTCAATACATTTAATTGACAAAGTTCGCTCTTTGTTAATTCGCCTATTTTGAAAGATCCAAACAATAAAAACCAGCCGAAATTAATCGTCCACTCACCCTTCTAAGTTCCTCACTAATCATTAATCTTAACACTGGTCTCAGTCTATTGAAATAAAAGAAATCAAAATCTTCCTTTAGTGATTAGGTTCAAAAACGTGTTCAACAAAAATTCTACAGTATATGGCATGTCATCAGTTGTGGAATGAACGCAATTTTGGTTTTTTTTCTTCTTTTTTTTAAAGAAAAACTACCAAAGTCAATTAGATTAAACAGTACAAACAAATACAATTTTAGCATGAAAACAAATAAACCAAAGAATTTTTTTTTATGTAAAAAATGATAAAAATTCTAATCCCATGAATAGAAAAATAATGAATAGATTTTTTTTACTCGTACGTATCATTCCATTTGCAGCCTTGTGTGTTTCTTTAGCTTTAGTTAATCAGTTTTACTAGACAGTGGCAAAATGTTTGATCGAAGCTTTTACCTTTTACTTTTACATCTGTCAATTTGACTATTCAACAAGAAGAAATAAGTTAGTCGAATTAAAGTCGTTGGAAACGATGCGTTTCACAACACAAAGGGTCGATTTCTCGCCTGACAATTGCACTTCAATGCGCACAACAATAACAAGAAAGACCAACTTTATACAGCAACACGAAACATTTCATCTGCAAATAAAACGTGAAAAATTTCTTTCCATTTTCTTTCAGTACACAACAACAGCAATAACAACAACAAAAAATAAAACCAACTGCCTTCTCAATGTATACATTTTCTAACTTATTATTTGTTTTATACTCATACAGTAAAAAAGCCTTATCATTGAGACTAAAATTCTGTATGGGCCTAAATGGGTGTGTTGCATAAATTTCACAATGATTTATGTAATTAATTTAAAAAGAGTATTTCATTATCAACAAAAACCAGTTAAAACAAACTTTTTTGAAAAAATGTTAAATCAAATATTTCTGCATTATGATAGTAATAAAGATAACGCCAAATAAAAAAAACCTCTTAAGTTTAGTTTTTCAGTTGTTCAGTGCCTTCAGGGGGTGCAATTGCACCTGGGCCCAACAGTATAAGGGGCCATTTCTAAACTTAAAAACAAAATTTTATTTCTTAACTGAACAATAATTTCTAGCCCGTTTGTATAAGAGCCAAATTCAGCACTCAATTATTTTACGCTCTGCATATGGGCCCCTAGGATTAGGCTAAACGTATACAGTTTTTTCTTATTTTTTATATCTTTTATAATTATGTTGATATTATATACGTATAACGTGTATATTGTGTACGTGTGTGTAGCTACAGGTGTTACCGTTTATTTTACTCATGGCTGAACGTACTTAATAATAATGCAGTTGATCATCACGGACCAGAATCTAATTTTACCACCCATAGACGAAATTTAATAACTTGATAATTAATTTCTGTGACTCTGCATGAAACTTAATTGGCCGTTTAAGGTCACTTTTTAAACAACGAGTTACATTCATTACACTCAGCACTTCAAAAAAGAAAGAAAAAAATAGCAATAAGAAGACAAAGATATTGCAAAAAAATATAAAAAAAAATTAAATAAGCGAGATTTTGGGGAGAGTTTTTTCGGCGAAAATTGTCCAAATTTAAATTTTCTCATAATAATTAACTTCCTCGTTTGCACAGTGTAAACGCACAAAGCATGTAAATTGAAAAACAAAAATTCTTACAGTAGAGAAAGTCCCCCACCAGTACCACTTGCTATTTCTCCCTCTCTCGACAAGCTAAAAAAACCTGATAAGAAGTAACTTATTTAGAGAAAAAAAATTAAACGGCGACAGGATGGTTCATTCAAGTTCAGTTAAAAGGTGACAGAAGCGCCATTACGTCCGTGGGAAGGTGTTAACATTTCTCATCACACCATGCCCACATCTTCAAAAATATAATACTAGAAAATCTACAAACATACATACACATATTGTAACTACACAATGACTATAAAAAATACAACTAAGAAACAGACGGTGGTACAGAAGACAAAAAAAATTGTTAAGACACCTACAAGTCTGGTCCTTTAAAGAAACTTTCCCTACTGCCACATAATAATAATGATAACACAGCGAGCGATTAACGCCTATACTAACTTATAAACCTGTGCTGAAGAAAAGTAACTGTTTTTGAAACAACACAAACCAACCACAATTGTAGCTGGTAAAAAACAAAACAATAACAAAACGAATCAGCATAAATTTACCTAAAATCTATAAATTATGGGAAACAATCTTAAAAAAGTTAAACAAAAACAACTAGTTAAAGAAAATCACCCTGTGATAAATTATGGTCATTAACGATAAAAAATAAAATAGACAAACTTAAAGCCAATAAAATCAATTTTTAAATTAATACATAATTATATGAATATTTCATTGGATAATCAGCTCAACACTAAAAATTATAAACAAAATTAATTTTGATTTTGCAAATTCGGAAAAAGCTCCTATTATAAACGCATTAAATGTCATTTTAATTAATAGTAATTACATAATATGTTATTAAACGTTGATTATGTGTGTTTTTCACGGATGATGAAACCGTACACAATTATTTTTTATTTACTGTAGGTGCAGGAAATGTCTCAGCATTTAACTTGTGGTTTTCACATATAAACCCCATGTAAAAGAAATTCGCATTTTTTTTTTTTTGTATTACTGTATAATTTAGTTTATAACGACTTTTAAACTATCGTTATGTGAATGTGTGTGACTCTTCTGCTACTCCATATTAGCCTTACTGTACAATATAAACGACCAAAGTTGTCGCCTTCACGCTTATTATAGCGTTTGGAATGCGTAACAATTACCACCCCACACCATTTTACAAACGCAAACAAAAACCCATATGACTACATTGTATGGGACACATATTAAATGTAAACTGGTGGTAAGAAGGTAATCGTAACAAAAAAAAAAGATCCAATAGTAACTCGATGGACGATTTTCTTGTTACAGTCAACGATTCAACTGCAATTTTACCTCATTAAAGATATACCCGTGATATCAACCAACTATCTTTTAAAGTCATCACAATTCACTGCATCAATTTTTTTCTTAAATGCTATAATGGGGTTATAATTCATTATAGACAATACGTGAGGCTTCCACATTCACCAATTCTTAACTGCAACTATAAAAAACATATCAAATCTATTTTTTTATATTAAAAAAAATTACACCAATCATGTCGAGCTGTTGTAACCAAACTAATTGTAACAAGTCAACTAAGCAGTTGTAGAAATTAATTAGTGAGCTTCAACGATGTCCAAATGAAAAACATTATTAATACACGCAATTACCTTGATAAATTGCCACACACTGACGTAATCATTTTGTAAATTGTCATTCAAAAAAAAAAAAAAAAAAAAAAATTAAAAAGAAAATCGGATACTATGTTGCGCCCACCCTTACCTCTCTCTTACGAAATGTCTGATTGAAATGACTTGAAACATAAAAAAATAAATAAAAGGAATTAATTATAACGACCTTGTTTCCTTCCTAGCCCAGTTTAAT
This sequence comes from Helicorthomorpha holstii, assembly GCA_013389785.1. Classification (NCBI taxonomy): domain Eukaryota; kingdom Metazoa; phylum Arthropoda; class Diplopoda; order Polydesmida; family Paradoxosomatidae; genus Helicorthomorpha; species Helicorthomorpha holstii. Next base: position 14,146,558 of record JAAFCF010006680.1, read on the forward strand.
TAGCAATAGAGAAAAAGCACGATTTAATCATTGAAATAAAAAGGGCGGGAAGTCCACTTGTATCGTCGTTAATTAGCAAAAATTTAGCTAATTAAGAAATTATAATAGTCTTAATTGGGATAGTGCGTCGTCTGCTGCGTAAAATAAAATAACAATGTGTAATTAGTTATAGTCACATAGCAACAAAAAAAAAATTGGTTAAAATAAGCGTAATTAAGGAATTATTCTTTAATTTAAGAATGACTATGCACAATAAGCGACCATTTCAATTCAGCCAAGCTCAACATCACCTCATAATACAAGAAAAGATGGTTTAGTCACATCCATGCTTACACCACATCAGATGACAATGCTCCTGACCGTGACATTTCACCTAACGCCAAAAAATGCATCAAAAGCCTGACAATGACGCAAACTTGACAAGTTAAAAAAATCCGTGACATTCAACTAAGGTTCACCATTTTAATTTGTTCAGCGGAATTCCGGACAACTACTGATCAAATGTACAATAGGATAAAATCACACAAAATTTATGATAAGTTACATCTTTATAAACGACCATAAAAATATTATTTAGTGCCAAATATCAAAAACTCATTACTGAAAAATTGCTTTTCAGCAATACCAATTATTGCAACACAAAATTGAACTCCTAACCAGTCTAGCATAAAATTTCTCAAAATTCAAAAGTACAGTATATAACTTAATTTACATACTTAACCGAAATTGCTATGTATAATTTTGCAGTCTACAATGTACAAATCGTAACATCAGTTTGTCAGCACGAGTATGCTATGTAACTTACTTAAGATAAGTAAAAACAATTAGCATATTTTACATTTAGATTTCAATTCCCCAAGTCGTAACAGTCGACCCTTATAGAATACATTATAGTCATTCACATTTGCATTTTACTCACAAGAAAGAAGGTCACAGATTTTTACTTGTACATGTACTGCAATGTGGTTTAGAGATGATGTGTGAGATAAACGTTTAATTTGAGCAACAAACCGTTTACCTATTTATTTCAATCATTTGTAAATAAATCAGTCCGGCAGCAACGATTTACAAAAATGATTAAATGATCTGTATAGCAATTATCTTTCTGCCTCTTGAAGGATAACGATGAATAGGAAAGGCCATAAGAAAGAATAATGCAAGCATCCACATGCGACTTTTTAGAACTCTTGATTATAACCACAGTATTTAGTTGCTAATAACATAAATGTATCCAATCAAATTACAACCGGCATCTGTTTTACATGTAACCTAGATCCTATCAATGTAGTATTTGAATTGACTGAAAAACAGAGATTAAAATTCCAATCGTGACTAAATATGACAAATTTGATTGTTGCAGTTTTTTTTGTTCGCACGAATTACATGAATATCGTTGTCATTCAACTGCCTTATTTATTTTTAGTAATTTAAAACATATTGCAAATGATGTAAACAGTTGTTTTGAATTGTACAGATTACTATTGATAACATAAACGGCCAACTAAAAATCGCAAGTGTACTTCTAACTTTAAAAATTGCTAGTGAAAGTGGCACTGAGCCCATTTATGAATTCACCACACACAGCTGCCATAATTTGAGAATTGGCACATGGGGTTTGCCACAAAAGGCTTCCTCTGGCTATGAAAAACGCTATACAAAAGCTTTCATGCTACAGTGCTACTACTCAGTGTGCACACAAGCACAAAACAGGTAACCAGATTCTGCTAATTGAACAAAGATTTCAGTCTTTTTCTTTTCTTCAAAAAAAGTGTCTATACAAGCAACCATATTAATTGTAACACAAAAGTTAAAACTTCTTCAATGAGTCTAGTCAACACTCAACAGATGTCATTTACTGTAATTCCACCCCACTCCTTCTCACTTAACATCTTACAGAGCCAACTCACATAATAAAAACTCATTTTCCTATACCAAAAAAGTTCCATCTCATCTGATATCGCTTAAAAATTCCAATACTCCAAACGCTTCAACCTGTAGCAAAAACCCACTAATGGAATACAATTAGAGACACCAATTAGTGATCGCAAGGCTCTACGGTAGTACATAAACTTTTGTTTGTTTTTAAAGTGTGATAAGTTCGTTTAAGTTTATGACTTTGCGTTCCCCAACTTTATGTAAAAATTCAAAGATATTGATCTTTATACGCTCAAAAGTTTCAAACAAAAGCTGCCATCCAATTTTTTTCTGATTTTTCCAAGTTCATCACAATGCAAAAGCCTCATTAAGACCTCGTCAGTTTACAAGACAATTAATAATTTGGAGGAAAAATTAATAAGATTACGTGAAACAAGCGTTATTCAGACAGCTAAAAAAGCTTTAGAAAAAAACTTTTTAGAGGCAATTTTCAAAAAAGTCCATTTCATTTTCAAATAAAAATCAAATGCGTGAAAAACAATCTAGGTACGTCGAAAACGAAATATTCCCCCTACAGAAAATAACCTTTCATTACATTGCACAGTTCCAAAATGCTGTTTCCAATCATGTTTGTGAGCAACCCTCATAAATACAATGTTCTCCGCATGGGGGCGCTAAAATAAATCTTTCTGTATTTGAGAAGGAAGAGTTGATTCTCTCACTAGAGTAAATTGGTTACAGATAACATAGTTGAAAACGCCTTTTACCTTTGCTTATAATCACGATGTATACCACTACGACTGGTAAATATACGATTTGACCACACTGGGCGAAAAACAAAAAAAAAATAAAAATACAAAAAAAGAAACGTCTCGAATACTAAAACGTATAAATTAAGTTACACGAATTTTGGACCACCGATACAGATAGTTCCATGATCATCTACAGCGCCATTTGGTCAATTGCAGTAGCTTATCAAACAAAACCACCGTCAAGTTAAAGGCTAAAATTTCGTCACTTTTTGAAACTAAAATCTTCTATAAGAACCAAATTATTTTAATTATCTCTAGAAACTAAATTTCAAAAGTTTAAGGCACAGCTTACTATACTCTACGCCACGCCGAACCTAACTACAGTGTCTATGAAATGTCATGCATTTTCAATGCGTATTTGAGTTACAATGTTCTGTAATTGTGCCTCATAGACTTCTTTAGCAGGTTCAACAAGAAATCAAAGCTAAGAGCCAGAATTTACTACTTAAAAATTATTAAGCCTGAATTCAAAGCTAGTGGTCATCTTAAAAGCTAATTATAGTCATTGGGTAATAATATAGTAACTTATCTGCACTGCCTGGTAACCAAATTTAGATAAAAAAAAAAACCAGCAAAAATTACCTAAACTTTCTAAAGAACTTGTAAATGCTAAAAAGTTCCATGACAGAAGCAGTTAATATGATATGCTTAGCCAAACAATTCAATCAATATTATGCTATGAACCAATATTTAAAGTTAATACAGTCATTTTCAATTAAAATACCGGTTTTAAGTTTTATAGATGTACAATGTTAGTCAACTTATGAACTTATTATCATTATAAAATTAGCATCTACGGTATGCTCACTGTTGTACGTACTATATTTAGACAATCTATATGGCGCCACAAACAATTTAAATTTTTATTCAAATCATACATTTAGTTTGTTGTAATTTGATGAAGAAAAATGTAAAGTATGTAGCCGTCTGCAACAGGCATTAGCTTTATTCGCGGTTAATGATACACAGTATCGTGTGCTAGTGGGGTCACGACAAATGGAAATCGTATTAAAAAAGAAGCAGCGATTATAGATGTTGATAAAATGGTAAGCGAAAGGTAATGGTAAACAAAAAAACACACACATAACCCCCTGCCAGTTCACAAAGAAACCGCCATTTCCACACACACTAGAAATGGAGAAGGATGCCTTTACCAAGTTAAAAACACAAAATCCAATGGAAACACGAGAGCACAGACATAATACAGTACAATACATACATAGAAAAATTGAAGAAGAAAAACGATAACAAAGAAAGGAAAAGGACTTAACATTAACACACTACCCACAAACTGTTTTTTTTCCCCTCCCACCCCCTCAACAAACCTCAAGCTGAGTAACCACAAATTCGATTACAGTATTGGATGGCAAATTTTAAGAATCACGCTCAACCAGTTCATAGTTTTTATGTATACTGTACACGAAACTAGTTTAGATACATAAAAAAATAAGTGAGTCAAAACATAAATATTATAAGTAATTAAGTGATAACATCCACATTAATAAAAAGTAATTTCTTTTTTTTAATCGATATATCTCGCAATCATCTCAACCTTTTCAAATATAACTTATAAAAGAAATTCTAGTCTACCATATTAGAAATCCTTTACTAAACCAACGATTTTCAACCTTAAGAGTACGCGTACCCATTGATTATAATTAATAATACAAGTAAACTTATGACAGACCATTTAGGAAAAACCTGAAACAATGAATTAAGATTTTTAAAGTGCATGAATTTCTTTTTAAGACAAATGGCAAAACTATAAAATAACCAAATATTGCATACATTTAAAGCAGCAATAACCATATAATAAATAAACAATTCTTAAAACACTGTATTATAATTGATAAAGTACTGTATGTACTAATGTCTGGAGTGTCAATTTTTTTTTGTAAGGAGTTTCCAAAGAGGGCACGTTAGCCATTAAAAGTTGGAAACCGTTGTATAACTAAACGATCCATCAATTTGACTCGGATCTCAAACAACACCTATCCAATCAAATTCGGCAGCAGAAACAAATTAAGGTCAGAAAAAGGTCGTCACCAACCTCATCTTTTCCATCATAAATTAACCGGTTCATTCTAATGGACCAATTTCGTTTGATATTTTATCTAATATATACAATCCCCGTCTCATCTCTTCAGTAATTCTAACTAACTAACCAATAACTCTCCTCTCAATAACCATTACCCCCACCCCTCCTCTATTCTTTTTTTCTCCCCTAAACTTAAACAACTGATTCAAATTCATCAGCAGCCAACTTAAAGCAAAACTCATTCAGCTATTGTTTCTAAACGCGTGACTGTATTCATATGCGTACGCTATCATTAGCTTTATTTAACCACATTGCATTTCGTATACACATCAATTTCGAAAATAGGACTGAAATTAAGTACAAAATGTTGACTCCGGGCTATGAATTTTTTTTTTAGATTTCATATTCAGAGCTTTATAATAAAAAAAAAGTTTGAAAAAGTATATCGTAATGTAACTTGTTTATTAAAATTTGTTCAAAGCGATTCAAAGTGATGATAAAATTGTGTCGAAGGCCGCTAAGGTTAATACTATTAATGACTTTAATGATTCAGCACATTTTTCCTAAATCTTACCACCTTCCACCCCCTCCCTTTTTCACCCCCCTATAAGAATACATATCACCTAACCACCCCCCTCTTTTCTTTCTCGTTTCTTAACTTTTTCTTCTCTATCCTTCACTCTTCTGTCTCAAACTTTTAAACGAGACTAAACAGCCTCAATACATAAAACATACATATACTGTACAATATAATGCAAGTATTTTGAGATCTAATAGAAACTATAATAAGTTTGAAATATAAAAAGTGAGGCCGACGTCAGTTTGTGTATATGACGTCGTGTGTATAACTTGTACACGGTAAACACATAAAAGATGAGAATCAACAAAAAAAATTGTTCAAAGCAATTTTTTTTTTTTTTTTGGAAATTAAACTAAAAGTAAAAACAACAATCTCTCGGCATGTGTTGATCTTTTTCATTCTGAGAAATGCAAACGAGATGGTTATCGTTGACATTGTTGTACATTGACCAAATAGATTGTGTACAGCGCAGATGGTACTGCTTTCATTCGTTTTACACTATTACACCTTTTGTTTCAATCGCTATCTCGGACCTTTAGATGGGCGGACAATTTCCGGTTGCACTAAATTTTTCATTTAACACACTGAACAACATGCAAAACCAAATTTAATATAGCCAGTCTCTTTTGAGACTTAATATAACGCCTTCCCAGATGACGACTATGATTGATAAACTTTTAATAAATTTCAAAATTAACAGAAAAGACAAATTAAAAAACCGTATTATTAAACTTTTTAAGGTTTTGGTGGAATGGAAATAATGGATTTAAATCTAACAATATAATTTTACAAAATTGTATTAGAATTTGACAATTAAAGCCAAAATTAAATAACTTTTGGATCTAAAATTTAGACATTAAACAGCATTTGTAATGTCTGAAACTGAATGTATCTAATAATCCCAATTAATTATAAAAATGCTTGTTCACTAAAGCTTATTCCCAGTTTAGAATCACAAACGTCATCAATTTTCTAAAATAATCGAATTGAATTACGTTAATGATATTTTTTAATCATGATTATATGGGCTCTTATAAGAAAATAATTTGACATTTACTATTTAGCAAAGACTTTTTTAAGAAAAAATTTAGATTTATAATACTTTACGACTTTAGTATTGTACAGCATTAAATCATACGTTTTCTACGTACAATATTTAATACATGATACGCAACTCATTCACATTAAATTTTCATTCACGTGAAATCATGTTTATTTTAATTCTATGAAATATCATGGAAAAAAATTAAAAATATGTTTAAAAAATCACCCTTGTGTTAATCCTAAGCTAGTTGAAGTGTTGAACTTGATACAACTTTTTATTGAAAATCAGTAGTGAGTAATTACGTTAATCTGAAATTGGCATTGACTCATTCGACCAAGCTATTTTTGAATAATATGAGTCATAAATCAGTAATTCAGTATGCCATTAAATAATATCACCTGCAACCATCCTCATCTCTTTGGCTTAAACTGTATAAAGAGAGTTTGACCCCTAAAATGTGCATTTTTTAATGAACAATCGTTGGCGCCAATAGAAATGATTGCATTTCACGCAACGTTGAGTGCGTCCTCGATATAAAGCGTAAAGTACCGTTTGTCCAACATAATCGCTTCTTTAGATAATACACACTCTTCACCGAATTTTCCGCACCGTCTTTTTGTTAATGTAATATATACACACGTAGATAAATATAGCATTCCAACAATCCATGAAAGCCATGGTCGTGGATTTTCATTTAACTTTTGGTTCAGCCGTGATGAATCGAATTGAATATATCGGATTAATTGGACAAAATTGCATAGCCGTGTACAAATGTATAATAACACCCATTCACATGTACACTTTTACGCAACAAATAATTTTACAGTTTTTTAAAAAATGTTCCACCTAACTTCAAAGTTTCCAACGTATAAGAATGAACAAAAGTAGCAATAAGATTACTGTAAAAAATAATCAAAATATGAGTTTCAAAATGTAACAAATTACGCTAAAAAAAGATGAAAAGATTGAAGAAATAAACTAAACACTAACAAGAATGTCAATCATTAACAAGGTTAGGAATTTTTGGAATTTTGTCTTATATTTTTTTACACTTTGAAACTTTAAAAATTACAATGTTTTCCACCTATAATTGGTTACACTGATAGATATAAAGTCAATTAATAAGCTGACATATTGCAAAAATTCAATGTAAAGCCACGTTTTATATTCATAAGCTCCTTGAAGTGAAAGTTAACACAATGATGAAGCTTATCATAATTTTGCTTCCGTTGTTGGCCTTTGTTATCTACTGAAAATTTCTGTTATGCTTAAATGCGTTAAAAGTGGCGCTTCAAACTTTCCCCCTCTTAATACGGTTTTTTTAGATGATTAATCTGCCATAAATCCTGCTATTTTCTATCAACGAAAAATAAAATCCCAACTTACGCCTAACTCCATTCTCGTACACACTGTATGAATTGAAGATGAACTGAATCACTTGGTAAAAAAATAATTTTAATAATTTTCATGATACGCCCTCTTGTTATCTAACAATATGTGTGCACATGAAATGAATTACACCCTGTAAATAAAAATGAAAACAATTCTTAGAACGCACCCTAATGTGTTTTATATTAACATTAAAATTCACTAATAAAAATACACCATGATAAATTAAAAAAAAAAACGATAATATGTATTTTTTAAAATTGGAGCTACAGCAATATTACTAAGTTATAATTGAATAGTAAATGCCCCCAAGAACAAAAATGATTAATTAAAATAGGTTCACTGGAAACCAAATTTAAGTCTTACATTTAGTCACTGAAAACCAAATTGAAGTCTTACATTTCGTCACTGTAGATGCAACATAACGAATCTCAGTTTTTCGAATTTTTCAGGAGAGCGAAAAAACCATCTTGTTCTTACATTGTCAGCCTGCATAAACCATGTTACAAAATCTTAAATTCTAGAAAAACTAAGTGGAATTTTCATGAACTTGAGATTTCAGGGAGATTCAGCGGAACATTTTGCACATCATGATATGTGTAACTCAATTTAGCCCAAAAATGAGTTTCGTCATGTTGCATCTACAGTGACGATTTAGTTACTAAAAACCAAATTGAAGTCTTACATTTAGTTACTGAAAATCTAAATTAGCTTAATTTTAGTTCCTTAAAATCTCCAATTAACAATAACACCGACAAGAAAAGCAACTCAACACAATAAAATACGCTGAAATTATTGATAAAATAATCCATAATAATTAATTAATATTGCAATTTAGTCATATCTACCCAATAATCGCCACTGAGGCACAGTAATGTTTTAATTGATTGCTAAAAATCCTAAAATAATTATTAATTTCTGAAATAGTTCATATTTAACAATGGTTATGAACATAAGTTTAGCTGAGGTCAAAATGGCTCTTTTATCGCATTTTTTAAAAATATTTAATAAATGTATTCTTCTTCTTTTACAACAAAAAATTATTCTGCCGTAACAATCTTTTGTTATTTATAAGTGCAATTCAATCATATTAAATTTGATTCATTGCATGGAAACTGGCAGACCATGCAAAATTCTTGCCTCATCTACGCATAAACATTGTACACCTTCTGTATCATATGTAATGTAATTCATCGTTTTTTTTTCTTTCATTTCGTATAATGATGTTAGTATTTTTTAAATGAAATTTATGAAATACAATGGACCCTTTCGTCGTATTAACCGAAACGCTACCCTTTTTCCACAGTTCCTTGTAAATACAAAGTACTGTGAAACCTAATTAGATTATATTCGCCAACCATACACTGAACCTTTTTTTTTTAAAAACATTTTTTTTTGAAAGACAAAAAAAATTACGGTAAATAAAAATACAGTATGCCGAATGCAAATAAAGTTAAAGACAAAAAAGTAATAAGTTAGATTTAAAAGAGTGATAGAAGGGTAAGGGTACTATGTAGTGAAGTTTTGGCAAATAACTTAGTTTCCTTAGGAACTTAGGACCACCAACTAAAGTGGCAGTGTAGAAGAGGAAATTGTAAGGGGAGCAAGTTTCATTTTTTCTGCAAAGTCACTGTTAAAATACACATTTATTTTCTGCTTTTCCTTTTAACTCCTCACCTTTTTCAAATAATAATTATAATAAAAAAAAGTATCTTATGGGTTGCACACAAGTTTAAATCTAATTTTCAAACAGAAAAAAATTAACTTTTTAATAGGTCGACTCGTGGTCCAACGTTATTAACAGAAACCTACAGATACATAAAAAACCAGCTTGAATACTGTGGCCTTTAGCCCCGCCTAAAAATTACTCGCCAACTCGACGATGGTAAAAAAAAGTGATCCACTATAAATTTATTATTATTAGAGGCTTCATTTCATTTCCAATAAATCTGAAATTCAATTTGTGGCGGTGTCATATTTCTCGCCGCATGGGGGCCCCACATACATTCGCCATTCGCAATGTGTTTTTTTTTTCTGACGCCATCCAGTTTCCAACTCCATGGCTATGGCCATGCATGAACATCCAATTCGCCCAAAGGGAAAACCACTTCTCTCTTTTCTTTATTTGCAAAAAATAAAAAAAAAGACTCTACAGGTCATACACAAAGATAATCAGTTTTTCTTTCATTTTTCTTCTTCCCTTAAAATTTACGTCATGAAAATTTCGCATACATACGAGTCATTACAACGACCGCCACTGTCCATCCATTAATTTTAAGAGTCGTACACACTCGTGTTATTTCAATTTGCATATTAAGAGACCACATTCAAAATCATTCAGAAAGCTCTCCAATAGAACTACAATACACTGTAACTTGTGTAAAACAGCTACGATTAATTAGCGTTAATTTACTACACACAAAAAAGATTTACTTCAATATTTCTGAATGTGACATAACAAAAATAATAATTAATAACGAACAAAAATTTCGTTTTATATTCATGTAACTTGTCAACTTGCCATCCCAAACAGAGAATCTTAATACAGTAAACTTATTTGCCTTTTCAAATTCATTAATTACAGCTATGAAATTTACTGTTCTAATTTACAAAATAAAAATAAATGTCCAATTAGAAACGTTTTAAAGCCCAATGTATTACTGGTATATGTATGAAGTAAAACCTTTAGCTATAAACTACAACATCTACTAAGTAAAAGAAATTATTGTATTACTTTTCTTGGCTAAAAACTACCGTTAAATGCCCTAACTTGGCGATCATTCAACGTCGTCTAAAACGATAACAGAGCAGTAATTACTGTAGTAGGAAATATACCCTATCTAGATACGCTTTTTATAAACGATTATTAGAAGTTACTACCATTGTTTAACATGGTTCTTTAAAACAGACGAAACGCATTAATAATTGTGAAACACAAAGATAATCAAAAACTCTTTAGTCATAAATGATAAATCCTACTAAAACGCTGCATAACATTCGTGCAGACCGTGGTAACAACAAATTTCTGAAAACATCACAGAAGGAAAAAAGTTAAAAGAAAAATTTAGGTGAAACATTTTACGAGTCTATGAAACCACGATAATAAACCGTTGAAAATTTAACAAAAATGTACATTTAACAACGTCACGCAATGTAAACTACATTAAAGCTTATAAGTAAATCAACACCTTAAAGTTATAACCCAACTTGAGTTTTTATATATGTAACAGCATATTTTAAGCTGCTTCACAATAAAAGTCAATCCTTTAAGTTCATTTTCAAACAAATATTTTCAGTACAAAATTCGCTGAAGTTGACTAAAAGATCACATCAATAATTAACATCATTAATAGTACATTATCATTAGTTTACTGCAATGTAATGCATTAATGAAATACTACAACGTCGATAATAAAACATCAAATTTTGCAGATTTACACAGCATGTCTCATTTACAATATACAAGCTCTATGTGTACGTGTCATATAAATATTCAGTATTTATTTCTAATTTAAGAATTTTCTGAAGAATATGTAATTACATGTAAGATTTATTAGATTGTTTTTAAACAGTAAATTTAAATAAATAAATCACTGTTAAATATAAACGCCTGACTGCTTGAAATAATTATACTATCTATTGGCACTGCACATTGAATTACATATTTTAATACAACTTTAAACTAAGTTTCAGACTAAAATAAACAAATATGTAAATTTCTTAATAAAATAAAGTAGTCAATATATAACTTTCACGCAAAATACACCGTTAAAATGACTGAGAACCACACCAATTCCCAGATAATATAAACACTTATAATAACAATGCATTATTAAAATAAACTACGGTATAATTTCCGAAGCATTCATATGTAACTTTTTTTTGACTTTATCATTACATTTAGTCTGATCAAATTCAACCATATAAAATTTAAATAACTTGTACATTAATCATTAATATTACTTTACAACGTCAAATTAAAAGAAATGGTATAAAAATTTGAATTAAAATCATTATTAAAACTGGTTTAACATAACGAAACGCAATTTAAATAGTTAGAATATTATAAATTCGCTGATCACCAACCTTGACTTGATAAATATTTCCGAACTACTTTCAATTAATCATAATTAAATCAGCTAATCTGATAATGGCGATACCAATCAAGCCAAACGTTTGTCAATGACATTTAAAATACTTAAAATTATTTGATTGGAATACTAATTTTATAAGCCATGGTAAAAAATCTAGTAAAAAACTTACCAGAAAAAGGGTCTAATTAATTAATCGTTATTAAAAAATGATTCATATTAGTTAAAACATGAAAAAGTAAATACTGTATATCTAAAATTAAATACACTATCTTAAGAACAACTTATTAACTTAAGTCGTGCTTATTGCTCATCCTTACTTGTACATAATAATAATAATCCCTATGTACTGTACTGTATAATATCCTAAAGTCAACGTTTTATAGAATTTTTTTGCCGATTTACTTTGAAATCATTGCATGTCAAGAGTAACTTTGGAAAAGATGTTGACACTATCAAAATTGTCTGCAAAACATCTAAACAATAGCAGGGTTGATTTATTATAAAAACATAAGCAAGGAAGTAAATGTTTTTTTAAGAACACGAAAGAGTTTAAAGTTAATTGAAACTGTTTAATTACTTTTTTTTTTGTTCATATGTTTGAGCTGATAATTTCTTTGAGAAAAATTTAAAATATACACCGTATGTGTATACTAGATTTATACAAAGAAATTAATTTGCTTTTATTAAGTAGAGAAAAATTTCGTATAGTTGGGCTAAATAATTAAATATCCGTCAACAACGTCTTGCCCTGTTTCATAGAAATTGTCATGATCACGTACTTGTTCAGGTATTTGTTTTTGTATGTTAAAGAGTGTCAGAATAATTCGAGTTAATTAATGGGGGGAAAACTAACAAGTTTGACGTTTCAACTTGGCGTCATCATCATCATCTTCCAGCATAATGTAATTGTCCAAATACAAATTAATTAGATCGCAATTAACGTTAATTGGCAACGGTTCTACGAGGTTTTATTCATTCCAATAGTTAATTAAGAGAGAAGATTAAGATCAGCGCCGTTTACAATTTAGTGGAACTTTTTTCTTTTAATTTTTTTTTTGTTTTTGCTTTTTTTTCTTACGTGCAAGAGTTGATTTCTTATACATTTTCAAGTCATTGTACGAAGTTGAAATTTTAAACTGGAAATACGTGGGTCAAACTGTTAATTAAAAGAGCTTATTATACCGGTACTATAACACAGTGTACAGTACAAACTGCATAAAAACATTTTATATGTAGCTCTATTCGACATCACAAAAAAAAAAAAATACTCAAGTTAAATTTCATTTACGTGAGTAAGTTAATAGAAAACTTGTTAAAATTAGATTTTTTGTTCAGAAAAAGAAAAAAAAATTTTAACACGACATTTTTTTGATAGCGTCACGTCAGTAAAGTCAATTCGTTCCACAGACCTGCTCTGTTTCATTTAATAGCTTCAAATACACAAAATTAGCAATGATATAACAAAAATATACAAGATTACAGGTGAATTCTTCACCGTAGTAATTTAACAAGATGTAAATTTAACTCAAAACTCACGTAATATATGTGAAGCACGCACATTTGTCATTTAATTTCGCAATCAGACCCAGTATTTTTTTTTTTGGATATCTAATTTACTTTTTATGATACTTTTCAAACCCATTTCTTTTACTTTACAAAAACATTTATACTTGTCAACATTAATCATTTATTGCTAGTAATAAATATCATTTACAGTCGATATTACAATTTTCCTAACTAAGTCAATACTATAAAAAAAAATTAATAATTGAGTTAGTTAAAAATTAGAATTTTTTTTTCTTTCAAAGCAATAGTAGTGCAATGTGCTTATAGATTACAACCTGTCATAATAAATTTATCGACCGGAAAGTTAATTAAAAAAACATCTGCTACTATTCGTACTACATAACGTGACACAATAATTTGTAACTACTAATAGAAAACACCTCTGCAATATATAGAGCAAATTAAACCAAGTTTTCTTCAAAAAAATTAATTGATCCTAATAATGTAGATGTGACTCACTCAATATACAAAATGTCGATTAAAACGACTACTCTATTAAATCTTTAATCTGGTAATATAAATCGACATTAAATCATACACTACAGCGTATAGACTGAATACAAGTTATAAGATATTTCCAATCTATTTTGACTTTATTAAATTTTTAACCAAAAAAAAAAAGTTACCTTTAAGTAACTACATTACAACAAATTCAAGCTTCAGGGTTTCAAGCCCTTCACTAATGATCTTGCTAGGGATCAGGGAGCCAGGGCTCAGATTTCCCTACAGGTAAGCTACTGATTATTTTTGGACCTCTGACCATTAATGTACAATGAAAAAATGCCAGAAATCATGGCAATTTTTTATTTAAAAAACACTGTACTAAACCTTTGCCTTAGTTATATAAACGTCAGATACCATTTATATATTTTTTATATCAATATAAAACAAATTACTGTTTAAATTTAATGAATCCTTGCCCATTTATTGTTTCATATCTCATTTAGTCAAGTATACGTTATGAAAAAGCACTAAAAAAACTTTTATAAGCTTAATCAAAATAGAATTTAGTTGTAAACAAAAGATAAACTGAAGAATAATAAAAGCTGAGATTATTATCCAACAAATTACAATTTCGGTTGCAATGTTTGCTGTAGTTAAAGAAAATTAATAAAAGGATTTAATGCCCACTTTTTATCTCTCTTTTTTTAAGAATTCGTTTTACCCATTGTGATATAATTATTTTAATCTAGTGCTGGCGTATAATAATATACATTTTGGAACTTAAAGGTCATTATTTATCCACTCCCAAATTTTTATCATAAATGTTAATAATAATGTTGTTCAGATGACATCAACAATGACCGTACTGTAATTACAAGTAAAGCGGAAGACGAAAATGTACGAATGTTTTTTTAAAAAGAAAAGAAATAAAAACAAAATCTGCTGGGTAATCGTATCTAGGAAATGTTTTCAAACCTTAATTGCTTTTCAAAAGTGCCCTAAAAGCTAGAACCCAAAAGTAAATGCTAATTAAACTTCAAAACAACTACGCCAAACAATTCAATTTAACGAATGCTTTAAACTCAACCAATGTCACGTGGAGAGTTAAAAAGCAACCTAATACAGTAATAATTGGACACCAAGTCAAAACAAACAAACAAAAGTGTAATTTAAAATAACTATCGACGTCGGTTTCATAATTAACTGGGTCATTACAATTACTTAAACAATTAGCTTCACGTTGGGTCCCTTCATTAAAACGAAACAAAGCAAATAAAAAAATGAACAATCGAAATGAAAGTTCAGCATTGGAATGCTAATCTACCAAATGAGTAGAGGAAATGCAGTACACAAGAAAAAGACATCATTAAAATGCCGTTAAAAACACATTGAGGCAATCATACATGTACAAGGTACGTAAACTCGGTAGTTAATTATTTCTAAGTCAATGTGTCCTTCAAGACAAGTAAAAGAAAACAAAGTCAATAAAAAAAGTGGCAAATGAAAGTAAATTATAGCTTTAAAAGTTGACATTGACTTCTGCATATGTCACAACAGCCGTTCATTACTGTCAGTATCAGCTCAAATACTATGTTTATAAAAACCACAAACAAATCACAATAATCAAGAGAAACAACGGTAACTGATATTATGTATTTACGTGCACTGTCAAATTTAAAAGCAATATATACCAGAAACGCCAGGTGCCCCAAATTGGGTTATCTTAATTTAACTCTTATGTACCAATAGTAAAAATGGCTCAAACGGCATAAATATTCAAAAATCGCACAAACGAATAAATAAATATTTACGAAACACGGTATATTAAATAATAATATTGACTTGATAAAAATGAAACCAAAAATGTAGAAATTCAAGAATCTAAAAAAAAATACACAGACTCTTTTTAAAATGTCGCAAAACTAAAAAGTTTGAAATATTCGTGTTATTGAATATTATTAACATTTATAGCTAAAAATTCGGTTTGGTAATTTATGGTACCCGTACGGTTTTTCAAGCTTTTTTGTGGAATTTGTTCATAACATCTTCCCAATTACAAGCTTTTAAAGTAAGGGCATCAAATTCAGCATTACCGGTAAGCAAAACGCAATAAAAGTCTCTTAAAATTAATATTCGAGTTAATATGATGCCTAATTAACATACAGTAGTTATAACCAGCTCACCTGAAACAGTTTTCACTCACCACATTTTTCAGTAATCCATTTTACATCACTATAAACACAAAATTTGTTCTAATCTATCAACTTGTATACGGTCAAGCATTACTTTAATTTGAAAATATAAAATCAGCTAAAAAGCTACTTCCCCCATTTGCCCTTTTGCCTTGAAATAGTGCAGTGAGTGCTACGATAATGAGTTTCAATAGCACCTGTTAGCTCACACCCCAAATACAATTTATATATACTGTATATGTACTACCAAGCACTATATCATAAATTAACTATACAATGAGGCAACGTTAAAATTAAAGGTCTCGTGTTAATTAGCATTAGAACGAAAGCTAACAAATCAGCTTCGGGCACCTTCATATTTCATGTCCATAGTTATGCAGTATACTCACGCAGTTGCATCTGAGTGAGGGTCACTCCAGTATCAATTGCCATGTATAAAAATAGATCAACAAAAAGCAAAAACAAGACAAAACGCAAAACGGCAACGCCTCTTATTAAAATACCAACCATATTTTCTACCTGCAACTTTCAACATCCCATTACGCAAACACAATCAAAAAACCTATAAAATTTCCATTAGAATAAATTTAGCATTAAAATCACTTGACTAATTATAGCTAATTCAAAACAGTAACCACAGGAAATTGCAACTGTTTGAAAATTTAAATAACAAAAAAAAAACAAAATGTTGGAAGCAATCCTTTAATTACGATTTAATTAAGGTTGTTATAATACGAGATTATACCGGATGACCTATAAATAACCGGTGACCTATCAGCCAATTTAATGGCTTCTAACAGGAAATTTGATAAAAAGTTTCCAATCTTTATAATTTAAACTGCTTCTTTCGTGCTAAGATGCCATTAAAACTTAACTAGATTTATTAAACGTGTCTATAAGTTTATATACAAAATACTCAACACTGTGATAGTATTCGGTGTATGGAATTGTTAGCTACCAGCAGATAAATTATCCTTTACAAAAATTATAGTTTGGCTACACCTTCGTTAGATTGAAACAGCACGCACTCCTCGGCTATATAAATAACCAATTTTCATTTTTTTAATTCGTGGAAGAAGGTTCAGTAGTGTGAAACAAAAAAGCCAATAATGCAATGCACATATATTTCATCGTGACAAGCCAAAACCACGAACCAAAATTCTCGACTAAAACATCAAAACTCGAGCTTGGCAAATTGATGATTAGTCACTTATTACTGGATTTTAGGTCCTAACATTGGTTGTTAACTTGTTATTCATAACTCATTTAAGATAAGAAATTTGCCCATATTTTACAACTGACACACTGTTGCTACTTTAGATAAGTTGTAATAAAGTTTCAAACTCGCGGTGGTTCTTATTAAACCGAGCATCGTTTAAGCCCCATGGCAATTACAATGAATTTTACACGGTCAACGCAAATGTAAGATAAAAATTTATCTTGCGCCATAATTTCTGTATTTTATTTTAATGAAAAGTTAACTAACAGATGAAAAGCTAGTTAAAAAAATCGAATGGAATGTACTGGCTAACCAATGTATAAAAAAACTAAATTGAAGTAAATACAACAAAATACAGTAGAAAATAAGCGTGAGGCTTTTCTATTGTGTTTCATGAAATGCATCCCATAGTATTCATTTCATTTAAAAGCGCTTTACTTTGATTGATGAACCAACTTTTTAGTGCGGTAATTTTCAGCTTCAATTCTTCGACTTATCATCACCCTCTATTTTAGCACATCAACCTTTCACAATCATTTTATCTTTTACAAACAAACTGCATCAAGAAAGAATGAAATAAAAAAAACACTGGGGTTTGAGCGCGAGCGCAAATTAGAAACGTTTACACAGGCTCTGAAGCAACCACAAAACCTGAATTTCACACATGAATTAAATGCAACAATGACATACCAGAAAAAATTCTACATAATTCGAGTAAAATAACACCACCTTTTAACACTTTGAAACCATTCAAAACAACAACAATAAGGCCCAAATCCACACAACACCCATGAATTCAAAATACAAGTCTTCCAACAATTACTTGAAGGGAACACAGAACTATCAAAATAAATAAATAAAAATACTTACTCCAGTAGTTCTTACAGTAATAGTAATATACTCACTGTAACATTAAAAAAAAACCTTTTAAAACGTTACATTTTCTAACTGAAAATGCAAGGGGAACCTAAAACACAACTGCTTACCTAAAAAAAATGCACGACAGTCGTCGTTTAAAATGGCAAAAGTGACATTTGCCTATCAACATAATAAATTTTAACTCTTTTTATAATTTGTTGCTAAGCTATAATAGCATGCCCAACGCCACAATTTCATAAAAAATACTATTTATTACAACCGTTTAGCTTAAAAAAAAAAACATCAAAAGATATATGGACATAATACAGTGTAAATGCAATACTGTATACGAAATACAGATTGTTCCGAATGTTGACGTAGACAACTTTGAATGCAAATAAAGCAAACTTTTCTTTAAAAAAAAAACTACTTGAAAAATTTGCTGGCCATCAATTTGTCAAAAAGGTTTGTTTAAAACAGTTTCGATTCCAAATTCATAGCACGCATTACATATCTTTAGACGCTGCTGACATAACTCGTAAACAATCATCTTTCGAGAGATGAAACCACGAGTTAAACAAATTTAAAGTCATTATGAATATTTCAAAATTTCTGCGAGAATCAACCGTAAATCTAAAAACGGAAAATACGCGTGCAAATAAATAACGCTGAGAGAGAGAGAGGAATTATATATACTGTACGTTCGCTAAGGGCATTCGCTCAACACGTCAAGCTACTTTTGTGATATATTTTCTTCAAATCGTTAACGTAGAGTTGAAGTAACATAATTACAACAGCATGCAATCCATTACATTATACTGCACACTGAGGTAATTACCAAACATCCGAATTTCTTCTAATGTTGGATAACTACTTTGTATGAAATACAACTAATAAAAACGATCACCCACCTGGATAGTAAGGAAAACTGGCGACCTTAACCAATCTTTCAGTTCACGTAAAAGTTGAAATATTAAACCTTTGTTGTTTACACCCGTCTGATGTTGGAAAGCTCACAACTTACTTAACCTTTCACCTTCACAATGATATATTTAGTCACGAGTTCATAGTGCGCCACGATCGTACACCAATTTTATAAACGAATTCCAACCCACAATGTCATCTAAAACGAAAAAAAAATTTGATTATAAAATTACAGGATAACTTTAAGTATTCTAAAGTTCAAATAATGCAATGTAAAACAATTATACATTAATTTGGTATGTTACAATATCTAATATTATTAACATAAACACACCATCAAAAGGCTTAATCTTTGAGCCTAAAACAAAATCATTTATAGTACAGTATTCCTCAACCAAATTCTATATTAAGACAAGTTAACTTCCACACATGTTATATACTTAAAAGAAGAATACTCGTGTCGTCAATAGACTAGGACACATTCTTGAGTAAGGAATCAAAACAATTGCAAAAAATTGGTATGGTAAGTAGGAAGTTCATGATGTAGCTCTAATAACTCATTTTTCGCAAAGTTCTGTCCCTAAAGCAACTAAAACTATTGGAGCATTCGAGTTTGTACTATAGCAAGCACGTTTAGTACTTCAGAAATTTTGTTTACATTTTCGAGACCATTAGTTTGATATTAACAAATAATTTTAAGATCTCACATTTTGATTCTGTTAGATTTCGAATTTAGGTCTCTTCAACACTGAGCTGTAAATATCCCACTACGAAATATAGTATATTACAAAGAACTGTTAAAACTTGCAATATTCGCGATTATACCACTGTCAAGCCCTTTATATTCGTACAGTACTGTACAATCTAAACTAACAAAACCTAATTCTACAGGTGACACTGGAGCTAAGTTGAGAAAATTGGCTAAGAGTTATCCATTAACCAAAGCAATTAAAACTTTATAGTTATGATGATAAAGTGTTTATGTTAAGAAACAAAATAATAGTCACTAATATTTAAAAAAAAGTTCAAATTTACATAGACAATATTAAACTTTCAATTCTTATGTTTATTCGTTGTAAGATCGCTGAAGTGACGCCGCACACCTGCGGCGCGACAACGTCAGTGGAACGCCCTCCAACGGAGTATTTTACGACTTTTCATTTCTCCATTTGCCCACCCAGTTTCAACTTTTGCTCTTATGCTCTGACACTACAGTATATGCTCGTAATACTGTATAATCGAAAGAAAAAAAAAAAGATAACTTTTCTAAGTATGTTACTCTTCTTTCTTTTTCCACCATGAGGATGTATTAGATAGGAAGAGAAACACGAAGTTAGAAAAAGATCCTATTTAGATGATGGTCAGACGTATCTACTGCTTATAGTGTTGTGTAGCGTGGTGTGGCACCATCTCTATACTACACTGAAACGCAAATCTTAACAACCACCAACTGTCAGTATATTTATAGCGGTTGTTGTCTTCAGACAATCCCAATTGTTAACGTCTAGTAAAACCGATGCGCCAATTACCATTTATGATGCTGAAGACGCTCGATCTCCAATGCGTTTTCCAGGGAATGGGAGACTGTCAAAAGGCAACCCCTCCAATAGCTGGCTCAAATTCACCACGGCATAATCGCTTGAGTCCAGGTAGCGAGACACCACTTTTTTCAGCCGATTGTACAAGGGCTGAAGACGTGTCATCTCGGAACGTACGATAGCTAAAACACATAAAAAAAGCAAATTTAATAATCATTTAACAAATAAACAAACCGCACGTGACACAATACCGAGCACACCAAAGTACATTGAGCGCAATTTTCAATTTTATTTCAAATAACATGCGCTCCATTGTCTATAGCGTGCACGGTATGATGAAACGGATTACATAAAAACATAATTTACAATTTTACATCATGCACATCATTTGTTTTCATATCACGTGATAAATTCAATTTCCTCTACAAAATCAGCTGACAAACTGAAGTTCAAATTCTCATGACAAATTGACTTCGATATTAACTACAGTAATTACATTTACAAAACAATTTCGTAAATTTGAATTTGTGCAAAGTCATTTTTGCTTTATTTTACCATTTTTACAGGCATGAGAAAAAAATTAAATCATTCGCTTATAACACTAAGGAAAAATATCTAAAAACATTATATATTAACTTAATAAGATACAGCACTTCTTTGCTAAGTAGACATTTATAAATAATAACCCTATGTAATTTGATAATAAATCATTTTCAGATATACTGTAATTTCCAGCTGCTCAAAACAGCATATTAACCCTTCTAAATGTGCATTAGCACACAGCTCAAATTTGCATATCAACTAACATCACGTTAAATTTCATAATTCAGCCGACTACATACTATAGTATAAACATTCTTTTTCTCCTAAAAAAAATTACAGATATGATCAACTAATTCGATACGGTCATTCGCATTATCCACCATAACGTATTATTTTCGAGTGCATTAAAAACAGGATTGGTTAAACTGGTTAGTTATCATAACCCTACAATATTACTCAAAAATGAAAAAAAAAAGTTAACTAAGTATTAGCACCAACATATGTAATCAGAATAATTCTATACCACCACCATCGCCTAAATGACATTAAATCAATTTTAATCCAACAATATCTTTGAAATATAAACTAAACTAAATAAGCACCAAGATGTCTAATTTTTTAAATAATTATTAAGAGCCAAGCATCAAGAACATAAAACATTTAGTAAACGCACAGTGCAAGATTAAGAGCCATTGTCTAAACCAGAAGAAAACAAAATAAAAATACTAGAGCATCATAAAATAATAGAGCAAAAAAAAACCCCTACTAGCCAGTACAACCATATAAATATACAGTAAATTTCATGTGTTTACATGTACAAGTGAAGTGGATGATATACTTCTTCGTGCGTTCCATACATAACGTGGCACATGCAAAGCAATAAACGTCTATTTCCAACAGTCATGCAAACAACAATTCGTATATTATGTGACTGAATAATATAGTGTCCAACCACCCTGACTGCATAATATAGAAACATTGGCAAAGCCTATTATTCCAATGTGCCCGAAGCAGCGTTATTAGATAATTGCACGTCTGTTAAAAAAGGGGAAGCAATAAGCTGTATTAAAATGCAGGTGAGAGACGACCGAAAGAAAATCTATAAAGAAAAAATGCCTCATCGAAATCGCCTTCTAGCCTTAAAAGGCTCACTTATTAAATGGTGGATTATGGATGCCAAATACTATACATACATCGCCTATTACTTAATAATTTTGTTGTACGAGTATAATAAATACATTAAAAAGATGTGCAAGCATCATAAATTGATCTAACAGATGATTTAGCTAAAATGCAGCTTTACAGTCTTATACTTTTGCCAGAAAAAGATGTAAAGATTATACACGAAGCCTACTTATTGCTGTTTAATATAATCACTAGTTACTGTTATTAACCGCAAGCTAAGCCTGAATCATTACATCATCCTATCAATTTGTTTCTGAGAACTGAAATCACATGGCGTGTATGTTTATATTAAGTTCAGCTCTTACTGAGATTGACGTTTTATTTAAATATTGAAAATTTTCATACTTTCAGAATTTTAAATTATATGCTGGTACTTTTAAATGATTTATTACCGGGAATGACGCGATGATTGAGCAAATTAACTTAAAAAATATGTGATTATTTTAAGAAGAAATATTTTTTAACAGCAGCATTTAACGCCTGGGTAAACTTTTAAACGATTTATCTGCTTCATTTATTAGCAGGAAAATGCTAGCTGCTAGCATAAAAAATATTGTAATTAAATGTGGTCAAGCACGACTGATTACCAACTAAAAATAATCCACTCAACTTTTCTTTCATAATAGTAATTAACACGTTCAACTAATTAATATTAAGTCAATTAACTCTTTTTTAAGTAATCAATGTTGCAAACGTAAATAATTATGAAATGCAACGTAAAAAAAATGCAAGAAATATAACTTAATGGCACGAATCTTATCATGATGGCATTCAACTATCGACCATATATTAGTTTAAAAAAAATAGTTTTCATATTTTACACAAAAATAAAATAACTTACAGTAAGTTATATTGTGTATATCGCTTGTGGTCATGTAATTTCAGTCATAAACTAACTTTATTCCAACACATTGCTGTAAATAATGTGATTGAATCAAAGATTGCATTTCTTATTTTAAGCTAGCAGTTAAAATATTTTCAAAAACAAGATCATCTATTTTTAGGAAAAAATCAAATAAACATAAAATAAGACCATAATAAAACAAATGAACGACCAAAAACATTGGTTACATGTAAAGCAAATCAATTGTAAAAGGCGAAAGCTAATAAAAACACAGCAGTTAATCAATCACAGTGCAAAGTTGCTATTGTGTAGGGGAGAAAACATTTCAAAACACAAGTTATCATGCAATCCAATCAAAAACAATGTCGTTACATAATTTTCCTGTATCTTGCCACCCAAATACTCAACGCAATATATCAATTGATCTCCTTCGTGAAGGGGGAAATGGCCCATTGAAGCCCATTTATTAGTCTAAAATGCTGACTCTTAAGTCAGCCATTTTGTAAAACAATTCGTTCATGTCAACATTAATGGGTTGACTAAACACATACAAATAGTTAAATCAACCTGATATGAAGTTATGAACCACATTCTAACCGACTGTACAGGCGCCGTAGTTTCAGCTGACAAATAAAAAATTGAATAATACGACTGACTTCACCTTTTAAAAAATCATAAAACAATTTAAATAATTATTGTTGTAATTATTAACTTTAATACGATTATAAAGAAAGTGGAACTGCAAGTATCTGACGGGTGTAACTAGTAATTACCAAGACGTTGAAACTACCAATAAATTATTTAAATACTGTAATACCTTATGCAGTATCAATCTAAAATGTTATAGTCAAGATTAAACAATTAACGTGTTATTCAGAATGTTAATTGAAAATATTCAACATTAGATAAACAATATTTAAATGTAATCTGAAAACGACAATTTACATACGTCTAAATAGATCTACTGTATAAAACATTTCATAAAGTATAATTTACATTAAATACCACAGTAGTATGTAATTATGCAAATTTGCTATGGCGGAGAATAATTTAGGTAAATACAGTGCGATTAATTTACAAGTTCTATAACGCTAACATATGCATGGAAGTTCATGTGAGAACATTTGTATGTTAATTATTTGTATTTCAGCCGTCAAAACTAACGATTTCTACGCCGACTGAATTTGCGTTTTATACAACCTTATCACGCAGCCCACATTACAAAATAAGTACAAATAATTTAACTAACTCAATAATTAGTCATTAATATTAATCACGGTTAAAGAATTGATATACAAAAACACGCATTGTTTTTTTGTTTGATTTTTAGGTTGATTAAAAGTGATCAACTAACTCTTAGTCAAGTACAATTTAGATTCATTTTTGCATTAAAACCAACATTTTGTAGCTTATACAAAGTACAATAAATTATCACAAAAAAATTAAAAGCCACACACGAAGAATAGATACAGTAGTATGATGGTACAAACAATACGACTGCAAGACAGGCATTACAAATTAAATAAAAAGACAAAAATGTGCAAGTGCACTTTTTTGACTTTTATCGTATAATTAAATTATAAAATGTTTCTGTTTATACAGAGTCTTAGCTTTCAGGGGAAAAATAATAATGAATAATACCAAACAAATTTAACGCCTTAATGTTTCAAATATTTTTATATAGAAAATGTATACAAATTAATGGCGTTGAAAACACAATAATATTTAATAGATTTTTAGCAACAAGGTAAAGAAAATTCTGCATAATTATATTACATTTTATAATAACTAAAGATAAAGATGAGTTAAAAAGTTCGTCAACATGGCAAGTGTGTTAATAAGGCGAGCATGCCTAGAAGACATTGAAGATGAAGACGTACTCTATACTTAACCAAATAATAGCTTAAGTTGCTCACCTCAACTCAAAATTTCTCTTAAGTTCTTTATCTCTATCCTACCACCCCCTCCCAGCTTGACCACCCTTCTTATTTAAAAAAAAAAACTCCAACCACATAATATTGACGTAAATGTATCCAGATAGATAGGTGTACGGGAAATAAACAGCAATCAGTACCAAGATCATAAATCAAGTCTAAAGGTAGTGATTTAAGCAGTCAACGGGTTCAAATTGGCATCTTAACATCATCTGAACTCCATTGCAATCAACTTAGTCTCTGGAAACAAGTGCGACTAAGTGTCGCCGACTTCTTTTTGGCTTAACAAATACAGTACTGTGATAGTGTGAGGTTCATTTTAATAGGCAATTGTGAATTAAAAAACTCAACATCAAAAGTAATTAAACTAAATTAAAAATTTATTACACGCAAACTAATTAAAATTAAATTTTCAAATATTGTATTGTATGTTTCTTTACGAAATAAAATTGGATAAGGGAATGGCAAAATATTGGAAATGTAATCTGGTAAATTTAATGTATAAATCAACAATTAAGTTGATGAGCCTCGTTAACTTGTAATAAAATACAACCGCCATTATCATTATCAATAACTTTATATAAATTTAATACCTCAATTAATATCTGTTTATAAGAGGAAATAGAGGTTATGGCACATTTACTTAATAGCCTATCAATGAATAATTGACATTTAACCTGTGATATTATTATCACCCGTCTACTCATACCAATTAAACAACTCAATTAACCAACAAACTAAATATGATTCGACCAATTTGAACATTTTTTATTTTGGTTTTTTGTTGCTTTATCACTAATTACTAATTGTAAATAGCAATTATCGACGCACTAATTGCAATGTAATTGTTAAAGCGTTTAAAAGCTCTTACTATGATTTAAACTTAAATGATGTAATTAATGTTTCTGTGTTTTGGTCATTATTCTTACAAAAAAAAAATTATTACTTCAGTCAAATAAAGTAATTTGTATTATTTTTTCCCAAGCCGAAACTCAATACTTGAAAGCAATATTTCTATTTGTTTCAGATAGTATTACAAGAAAAATGTGCTTTGCTTTCTTCATTGTCTTGCTTTATTAACTACTAAGAAATAGGAGGATATGTTTTACTTTTCAACTTTTTAAGTTTAGTTCCTCGCAACATGTTTAGCCCTCCCAACTAATTTAGACAAGTCTTCACGTCCCACCTGTCTAAAACTAATGAAACTGTACGTCATAATTTTGAAGAAAAATAGAGATCTAGTAGACAGACATGCACAACATACACGCCCCACCTACAAAATATTATAACTACCAAAATTATCGATTACGCCAGTCCTGGTGGCCTATTAGGGCAATTTTCTTAACATTATTACTGGACCATGTTTAACAAAAATAACATTAAAAAACGATTTAACAAAAAAAAAATTGTGGACCAAACGTAGTGGAGCCCACACGCACAAAAATATCTTACAACAACAACCGCAAAAGCCATACAATTTAGATATAAAATTAGATAAATAAAATGGTCGACATGATAATGACTACATGTTACGCCAAGAGGAAACACACCTCGAGGTGGTCAATCAAATTCAAATGTCAAGAGTCAAGACTATCAATAAATAAGACAAGGGTGGTCCTCTCTAATAGTAAATAGTTTATGAATAAATGATAATGGCCTCCTCAATCAATTTGAGTAAAAATTGCAATTGCTAAGTGGATCAATTAAATTTAAAGAGATAGAAAAATTCCTCTCTGTCCCTCATTCACCATTTTCATATCAATCAGTTACATCTACATCTAATTATTTTGCCGGGATAATTACAGTGGCTCCACCAATTTATAAACTGATCAAACAACCGTCCGTAAGTCTACAATCTTAACAACAAAAAAATCAAAACACCCCAAAAAAAAAACAATAGTAAATTTTTCAATTAATACATTTCGTGTGTACATGCAACGCTAAAATAATGGCACGCACATTTTGCTTTATGAAATCGCGTGCTTTAAAAAATAAAATTACTGTAAATAAATTCATAACAAGAAAAAAAATATTTAAGAAAATCTAGCACTGTGGTCTGTAATATTAAGAGTGATAACCGCAAAAATCGAGTTGTAATTATTCAACTTTTAAGCCTTTTGGAAATTTCTCTGTGTATGAAACAAGACGCTTTACAACGCTAAGACGCTGATTAATAAGCAAGTTAACTGCTTCCTAAGACAATACCGTAACTAACTGGAAATGACAAAAGCAGAAAAGGTCGAGATGGTCATATTGCATATTAAATTTTAACTCAGCTGTCACCTAAATCAAATTAACTCAGCACGGCTATGGTTATTCTAACTAAGCAATAATGGGAAAATACGTGATGTGGCTTTTAAAATCCACCAGTCTCTTTTCCAAACTGAAAATTCTTTAAAGAAGCTTTGCAGATATGAAAATTAAACCAAACAGCAAGCAATTTCTTAGTTAACAAAATTTACAATGGCAGAAGCAATATTTAAACACAGCATATAAATAAAGTTAGAGTAAAAAAAACTGGCGACAATGTGAAATTCTGTTTCCATGATTTAGCGACATTAATTTCAATAGCTCCACCTCCCAAGTAAAATTATTTTATTTCTTTCTCAGAAGCAACCAAGGTGCATCTAACATTGTACCACCCAACAATAAAAATGTATATAAAAAATAGGTCTGATATTTATATTATAAAATCAAATTACGCCAACAGTAGTAATTACCCTTGCTATTAAAACAATACTATATTATATTACCTTCTTACTTAATGATCCCTAAAATATTACATTCAAAGTTACCTGTGAGAAGTTTAAGTACAGCATATTAAAAATTCATTCATAACTTCCAAAAGCCATACCTAACCTTGAATTCACCCTTAAATAACATACTTAAAAAATAAATTGTTAGAAAAGTTTTTGGAGCCAAATCTAATAAGCAGGTTTCTCATCAAATATAGTACTTTTATGAATGGCGTAAAAGTTTCGAGTGCTAAAAAAAATTTGGCAGCCTATACTACCTTTTACAGTGAATAAAAACGTTAAAAAGTTCACGAACTTATCGGAACAGATTTTTTTCTCCATCTTTTATAGTGAGAGAACAATGAAGCACTGTCAATCGAGTATGAAATTCTTCATCGTCCAATTTAAGTCATCCTATACTCGTTTTTAAGTAGTGATGTATCGTTATTTTCTTTATCTTTACCACCATGGTAATTTTTAATAATTGCAGAGGCCTCGAAACCGTGAGAATCGACAAAATGACGATTGTATTACCAATTTTTTGTGATACTGTATTACAAAAACGAATTTGAAAAATGTGTTAAAAACGTACACGTTTAATTATACGAATAATAGCGCGAATTAAATTAAACAACTTCTCGTCTCAAAACTGTGTTCGTGTAATTTTGTCGTTTACCAGACATATATAACCATGTAAGTCCACAATTTCATTTACCTCCCTGACTCCTCGTCTAAAAGCAATATATTTAATAGGAGGTTATTACAACTGTAATAAGAGTCAAATAAAACTACGACTACAATAATTTTAACTCCACTAAGGTCATGTAAAGATGTGTTTACACCTTCCTGTATTAAAACAAAAAAAAAGGAAGAAAAAAAGTCTAAAAACAAATATGTTTGTAATACGCAGCCAAATCGTCCAATTATCAAGGTCTACCAAATGCTTTACCCACCCAAGCGTTGACTTGCAAAACAAATAAATTTCCAAAATCACCTCCCACGGTTATCATTAGGCGATGCATAAAACAGACCAAATGATATGTTTCCTTTATGACTTCAATTATTTTTGGTGACATAAGATTATAGCAACTTCATGGGAACTGAATAACCGAAACGCAGCCTGTATTACCAATTTCACGGTGACAATTACCCCCCTCTCCTTTTTTTCTTCTAACTTTTTCTTTATCACCTCATCCCCTTCTAACTATTTTTTATTTAAAAACTATCTTTATCAGATTTGACTTTCCTTGAATAAGTTTTAAAACCGTGATTATAAGTTTTTTTTTCTTCTTTTTTTGGTCGAATTTCAAAATACATCCACCCACATTATTTTGGACTTAATAAAACAACATTAAGCCTTTTTTATTAAATGCATGAGGAAGTCTTTAATGTGAAATACCCAAGTAAGAACTTAACAGAACAAACGTACAAGTTTCAGTCTTAAGTTCTAAAATTTAATAACTCAATATAATTTCATAACAATTAAACGTAACTTAAAATTTCACTCTTATCGTTGATAATATTAATGCTAACACTTGCTAATTCGTTGTCAACAGTTTTAAAGTACTATACTGTATGTCAACACTGTCTTCGTACAACTTATCTAATATGATCTATTCACTAAATTGCAGACTTTAGAGAACTCAAAAGGTTCTGACAGATACATAGAGCAGCTGCGAAAAGACAAATTAGTGTTACAAGCAGACTTAAGTCGCAGAGGTAATTTATTTGTTCTCATTTCTAAGTTTTCTTTTCTGGAAAGATACTTATAAAGTTGTTCCCTTTCAAGTCTCCTTTGATCCCGATGAGCGGCTTATCTCTTCAACTCGCTTTCTAATCCTATAATCTCACAACCGTTTGCAGGGTTCAATTTTTCTTTTGAAAAACCTTTATCTAAAGTCTTATAATAAAAGTCGTCCTCACCCCGGAACACGACCACCCATCGAGAACCCTCGTGATCATTTTCGAAATAGATTGCAGTGTTTGTCTAAAGGTGAGGTACCGTCGAGTGACCCTCGATTGCATTGGCAAGGCCGCACTTATGATAAAAGTGAAAAGAAAAAAAAAAAACAAAATAAAAAAGCTACCCTTTAGTTAATCATTCTAAACGCTATGGGCACCGGAAATTACATTTCTTAAATCGATATACAGTATTTACTCGACTGTAATAATTACTATTTCTCCAAAAAAACATCTACAGAGACAAAAAGTGGCTTCCTATCACATCTAAAATTACAATGAATTTTTAAACATACATGAAATTCACAACAAAAAAAAATAAAGTCACTGAATAAAGTAATACTGCACCATAACTTCTAACTTCTTAGTAATTATTACTGCGATAGAGTAAATCACTAACGAAGTTATGCGAAACATTGTTGGTTTACATTAATTAGACATAATTAAGCATTTCCTCAAGTCTCAACTCTATAACAACAAATCATAATTTTACTACAGTACAATTAACTTAGTTATCCCTTATAAGTATACGCTAAACTTACTATACATCGACAGAGTTTATTTTTGTGTCAGCAAGAACCATTTAAATTTTAAAATTTAAGAACCTTGCATGTAATTTTAATCTTAATAAAAAAAACTGGCAAAACTTTCCACTTTTTTCTTGATTCAAATACAATTTTTTTCGCTGTTAATTTTCTATCTGAATCATAAATACATTTTGTCGTTAAAATTAGTTAAATTGTTTCATAGCTTAAGGGCAGCAGAAAAATATGATGAAGCTGTTAAATTTTGCTAATAACGCCATCGAAGCAAGCAAGCGTAACTAAAACCATACTCGTAAATCTGTTAATAGTTACAGCTGTTTCCAGTTTCCAATTTCCATTTCCTCTCAAAGACTGAACTTAAAAATTTTTTAATCTGATTATTTTCGATCTAATAATACGACAATCGTTCATTGTTTGGAGCAGCCATCGCATAATCGCCCCCCATTCTTTACTACAGTACTATGGTCTCAATCTGACAAGATGTTTCTATTAAATCACTATTCACTAACCTACCGATTATCTATGGGAGAAATTATATTGACCAATTTATTTCCAGTCAACAAAATGATTGATGGCTATAGGAAGTGCGCTAACAAATTATGATGTACAAATTATTACAATCTCAATTACACGATAGACCATTATAGCATAAAATCAAAGCACTAAAAAAAATTAAAAAATTATTTCTAACTTCGCAGTTTGCTGTTTAAACGTTGAGAGCCAAGAAGGGAAACTTTTAAATCAAAGTACGAGTTAAATAACTCTCACAACCGAAACCAAATCAATTTAACATTTATCTAAAAGTAAAAAAACAAGATTCACAAGCGAAATGTTTGTAACTGCATTTTAATATACCTAAGCAAGGACAAAAGTATACTGCAGAACTCAATAATCATTAAAGTCGTAAATCACGACGTGAAGCCACCTGTTAATTAAGACACCATTCTCCCTAGAAAACGTAAACTGTAATCATCTCTTTTTTTCTATCTGCAAATATTAAGGTTTCATCTGGTTCTCACTTAAGCCTATCTTCAGTTACGAATGCGTTGTAACGTATTGTTGATGTCATGACTATTATCTTACATTCTCTTCCATCTCCATGATGGCATATTAATAGTAGGGTTTGGTTGCGTTAACAACTCGCCGAATCTAGTCATTTCCTTAAATTTAACAGTCGTTTCACTTAAAATTAATACACCTGAGCACTAAAAAAACTCGCTTATTATCATCATTATAACTATTATTCTTTTCATATTTCTATATTCTTCAGATTTAATACCATTAAAACATCACCTAATAAAAAGTGCCATTCACTCAACCGCCTCATTCTCAAATAATTTTATAGACTATTATTAAAAATCTAAATGCAAACGACTCTACGTGTTTATTCTCACAAGATATCGAATTCCGGTTTAACATTGATTGACTTATTAACAGCAAGTAACATTTTCACATCAAAACAATTATTTTAACAATAACTTATAGACATTATATTACGATGTCAGTAATAATTATTTTAAGATGTAAGCTTACTTTAAAATTTGATAAGTTTAGCCCTTTGGATTCTGACAAGACAGCAATTGAAAGTAAACTAAAATTAAGAACCTAATAATGCTTAAGAGGTTTTAAAAAATATATTAAATATCTTCCAATTAACCGATTCATAACTTGATGTATTATTCATAACAACTCTTTAAATAAAATACATGGTGATTTTCTAAATTGCAACACTATTTTGCCCCATGGCAAAAAAGAAAAGGAAACAATCGCCATTGGAACTGATAAAATCTAGTCCCGATTCTTTATCGGTACTGTCAAAAACGGGGTTTCAATTTCCAAAATCACTCGGTATATGCCTAACATTGGTATTTTTAATTTTTGATATTATTTAAAGCTATACAAGTTTACAGCAACTACAATCGAATTAAAAAATAAATAAATAATGAACGTTTAAATTTATTCCAACGTTCTGCCTTATAATAAATAATAACAAAATTAAAACCAATACCATTAAAATAAACAATTTCAATCCCTATATTCCCTATAGCTAACTCAGTTCCAAGCACAAAAACCAGTTAATTGTGTATAATAACTTGAATAATACTCAAGATATAATTACTAAATGGGTGGAGATGAAATTTGAAATTATACAACAGCAAATATTTTGCCCCATAAACTTGGTTATTAAAATTGATGGCTATTTGTAAATACAGGTAGTAAATATGATTTGTGAGTTAACTATAATCGAAGTTAGTATAATATGCAGTACGAGAAAAAAAAACATTTCAGACTTTAATCTTGCAACTCTACAAATACATCATTATCTTTAAGTTAACTATCATTTACAGACCAAGACAAATAAAACGAGGAGATTTGAATGCAATGTTAATGTTATAATAACTATTCTAAAAGTACACACAGAAATTCCTTAATAGTTGACAATGAGTATACCTTCTTATTACACTCCAAAATGTGTGCGCAAATGACTAGTTTAAAACAATAAAAATATAAGTTTAGTAACAACGACTCTTCTAAACCACTCATAATAAAAATTCATAAAAATATAACCACAGTCGTTA
Organism: Helicorthomorpha holstii; assembly: GCA_013389785.1. Taxonomy (NCBI): domain Eukaryota; kingdom Metazoa; phylum Arthropoda; class Diplopoda; order Polydesmida; family Paradoxosomatidae; genus Helicorthomorpha; species Helicorthomorpha holstii. The sequence continues at coordinate 14,179,456 of JAAFCF010006680.1, forward strand.
AATCAATAAAGTAAAATAATTAAGCTAAAAAATCTTTTTCTAGCTAGCTGTATCAGTTAACTTTTACCACTGATAAACTTGCACGACAAAACATTTAGTAAAATCTTCCCACAATTAAATATTACGACAATAACAAATAAACTAAATTAAAACTTATCAAAGTAGCATTTAAAATGCTTATAATTTATAACGAATGACCTTTTTGTCCTACAAAAACAATTAAATTTAACAAGTCGTTTTGCCAGAACGGCTGACTATATTCAAAGAGAGTAAATGATAGAATTACTGTACTAATGAGAGATCATAGGTAAATCTTCACATTATACTAGCTGAAAACACCGGTATATCTGAACACTTAACCTTATGATTACACAGTATTTTAGTCCATATTGATTAATCACTTGTATAAAGTGATACATTAGCAGAATGAGGTGTGTGATCAATCCAAAATTTACTACAAAAATAAAATATACCATGTTAATGTTTACATAGTATATTTCATTATTTTATTTTAAAATCGTTTAAGTGTTGAAGTATTAACCTAGCACCACTTAACGATTCTGTTACCGTACTGTATCAAATACGTTATATAGACTATACTGTATTTGACTGTATGTACATGTATTACACTGCCTTTCAAAATGGATTTTAATACACTTGCACTATTGCACACAATTAAATACCGTAACGAATCTAATATTCGATTCACAATTATTAACCATAGCAATAGATACACACTATAAAGAAGTAATCACCGAGATTTCGTTTACACTGATATCAATATGCCTAAAATAAGATAAGCAGGACTAAGAATACATCCTTGGTACAGTGTATACTCTTATCGGTACTCAAGTAAGAATATTAAAAATTGCTACAAAGCAATCGATAAATATCCAATGCAATTTTCTCTCATCACGTATTATTAACATTCACATTTTGATTTTCAAGGTAAACAACGTTACCAGCGAACAAAAGAAAAGAACCCAAAAATAGCACATTTTTTGACACATAAAATAATAATCATCAGTATTAGTAAACACTAAATTAATTACTTAAACGCTTCGTCACGCATCTCTCACAGCAATCAAACAAAAGCCAATTATAGCTATTACTAAACTTTCCATGGCATATTGAGAATCGGTTGATAGAATACTGTAAATCTAACAACAATACGACCTCAGCTGATAAAATATGCTATTCACGAACATATTACTTGCTAGATTTGCATGATGTAACTTATAAATAAACACTAATAATAATTTAATACATTTCCTACCTTTTTCGTTCACATCCAGTGTATTTTTGTATGCCTTCGTCACATCGAATATATATGAATAGTATAATAACTGATTGTATAACTGGGCTTCGGTATACTAAAATACAAAATGCGTCAAATTTCCCAATTAAATTACTTTTCAAGAAGTTTGCGCACGAATACCTCCCACTGAAGGTGACCTTTGCCACAGACACTGCATAGAGGTTGATTATGTTCAAATCGCAGTGGAAGTTTCCTTGTACGAGTGTTGCACATTGGGTCATCACATGCCATCCAGTTCTAATAATATTTTTTTAAGTTAATGTTCAGTTATTCTTATATCCAATATATTTTAACGGATTACCAGATAATATTTTTGTATGAATTGCCTTATAGACATAGTTAAATGGCATTGTATGTAATCCACGTATAATTCGGGGCTGTTTTTACACTTCGGATTCGGACAGCGATTAAGAAATAGTTGAGTTTCAACTCCCTAAAACACAAATTAGATTATAAAAGTGTATTGAATCTTTTATGTGTCATGTCTTATGAACAATAGTTAAATTAAAAGTCTACCTTTCCAACAAAAGGACTATCCATAACGACTTTATGTTTACATGTGGGAGAAGGACAGAAGAAAACAAATGGTTCATAATCAGCAAATCTTTCTTTTGGCGAAACCTCTCGATTGCCTAACATAGCTTCTTCTTCACCATCTTTTTGACTAGCATTTACAACGGTCGAACGATAGGCGCTGGAATCCAAACCTATAATAAAAATAGTGTTAGAATTAGAACTTCTTGACACTAAATAAAAAAGCTATAATGAAGTATAAAGTATAAACCAAAACTTGCCTAAAGCGTCAGCAATTCTAGCACTATCCATTCCTTCAATGGGATCACATAAACGAGAAATAACAGGATGAACCTGTTGAGCTAAGTAGTAATTTTTATCTAAAAAAATATAATATCCATTAGATAAAATATAACAAAATAATTTTTTCGTATCTAAATATTTGATCATTTACCAATTTTCAATGAGTTGTTGTTCTTCAGTTCATCTAAATGATAAGCTCGCTGAGTAGCAGGCAGGTTACTTCCGTCCTGTTTTAGTAAAATTAGTACCTGCATAATATAATCATTAGGACTGCATAATAATTAAGTACCTCGCAAATAACGTAGGCAACGGTGTCGCCTTGTTTAAGCTGTTTTCCACCTTTAGAATTTAAGCGAATGGCAACATTTACATGTGGAAGTGCTTTCTTGTCGTTGTAATCGTTAGGATTCTTGGTAAGTTGCTACCATTTAAAAATCAATTTAAAACCTAAACTGTTTATTAGAATCTATAACATTCATAAACCTTTGTAATGGTCCATTTTTGAAGTTCTATTTTGTCGTTTACTATTTTTTCTTTCAGGTCACACAGATAAGTTTGAATTTCATCCAAAATTAGATCTCGTTGTTTATCGGACAATATCTCTCTAATTACAAATCTGATAAATGAAAACATGATGGTATGTTGTAAAATGTTAAAATAATAAACTAAAATACAAAAGCATACTTTCCAGCGTCACATGCCAATCCTGACCAGTCACGACGAACAATGTCAACTCCTTTAATTTCTTCAGTTGTAACCATTGTACCATTAGGTAGTTTTTGAATGGAAAGAGCAGCATATTTCTTCTTCTTCAACAGCAACATTGATTTAAATATTCCATCGACTTCGATTTCGAGATGACGATACAACTTGTTTACATCTTGCTTAATCTAAAAAAAACCATTATTTTAAAGATGCACTATAAAATTTAATGTTAGAACTTTTGTCTACAAATACCTTGTTTCCAAGTTTCATGACCACATCCAAGTCTGTAGAATTGGTGTTAATCATAATAGAATCCGTGTCGCCGTATATTACCTCTAAATTAATCTAAAACGAACAGTTAGCGTTAAAGTAATAAAGGTAAAAAGAGTCAACTTACAGACTGCACCAAATTTTTAGTTTGCAACAAAATTTCACGTCCTTTGGTAGTAACAAACGCCGCCAAAGACTTAGCATAAAACCTAGAATTTGCAAATCCAAGACAACCATACATACTGTTAGCCGTTAACTTTAAAGCCTTTTGCCTAATGTCATACTGCAATAAAAAAAATATAAGCACTTTTAAATAATGCGCCATCATAATTTAGACCTTACTTGTGTTTTAAGATCGTTGTTTAAATTTGGCTCTTTCAAAAGCTTTTTTACTTGTCGACGGCTTTCCACTAGTCTCCTAATTTCTGACGGCAAAATTCCTGGTTCACTACCTTCATCAGGAACAAACGCGTTAATTTCTTGGTTCTATAAGATTGAATAGCATTAGATAACTAATAATAATAAAAAGAATACTCATTAATACTTCAGCTAGAGTTTCTCTTCGCATTCCAGTGAAACACACGTTATATTCTTGGATAATAGAAGGATACAAACTGTTAAAATCCATAAGCAGTATAAACTGATCGTAAAATCCTTTAAAAACATTACGATATTAACGTTTTAAAACGCAATCAAATATTATATGATTAATACCTCGCTTTGGTTCCAACACTAAGCCACCTGTATAAGCAGCTTTCTTGCGACCTTTATTTGACTTCGATTTATTTTCTTGGTCTTCCATCATATCGACATCAACTTCAACTCCATCGTCTACCGTTACATTCATATGCCCTTTTTTATTAACCGTTTTTACCTGATTTTTATCTGGTACAATGTAGCCTTTTTCAGTAAAAGCGTGAAGCAATAAATACTCATTCCTCTCAGAACGTCCTCCGAGCAATGTTCGAGACTAAAATTGCATTAGTTATTGTACAATTTAATTAAAACTAAATTAAACAAAGTACTTTCTTACAAGTAAGTTTCCCGCAATCGTTGTTATTTGAAGAGCTAGTGGCAAAATGTTTAATTCATAAACTATTCGTAAGCAAAAGTTGACGTCTAGCAAGCTCCATTCCACTAAATTGAATAGGCATTGGGATGACCTTCAACAATAAATATGAATTAAAGTATTTTATATTAACGCTCATATATTATTTAGTACCTGAAAGCTAAACTAACATCCATATCGACTCTGTCTTTTTGTAAAATTAGTTTGGTCAATGCAGATAAATCGTAGCTCTTGCTTCTAACGAGTTCTTTAGCCATGATCTTCACATCACATATTAAACGCCCACAAGCAATTTCTCCGATTCGTAATCCAGCCTGATAGATTAAGCACAGATCAATCATGTTTTCAATAAAATATCAAGACAATGCAACAACTGCTACTTACAGTAAATTTAGGCATAACCGATCTCCTTAACCTTCCCAAACGAGACCAGTTAGGAATTTTGTTGACATGCAGATGATTTAACAAAACACCAAAATCGAAACTAACGATGTCGTGTCCCTTTATTACAATAACACACATTACATAATACAAAAAAATAAATTAAAATCAAGATACTAACCACGACTACGTCAGGATCAAAATTTAAAAATTTCACCAAAATGTAATTTAACATAGCTCTTTCCGAATCAAATTTCATTATCTTGTAACGATTCTAAAATATCAAAACTTTGTTAAGTAAAACATAATACGAATATACTAACGATATCACAAGTACCTGACTATCAACTCGTTTCATAAAATCAAATGGAAAAACACTGTTTGACAGTTTTGTTACAGCTATAAAGAAAATCGTTTACAACACGTTCTCAAAGCGTTTTAAAGTTTAAAAAGTACTAACCACAAAAATGCTCTTGAAATAGTGGAACCGATGTGGGTTTGTCAATTTGATAATTTTCCCTTACCATGCACGAGAAAGCAACAATCTAGTATAATCAAAAATTATTAATGATAAGCACTGTTTTAAAAATTCTGTTATTTAAAATACTTTTCAAACGTATCATTTACCTCATTTTGATGAGTAACAGAATTAACGGCGGTTTTAAGACTGAAAGACATAATGGTGACAGGAGGAATCTTCTCTTCAGACTTTATAGGCACAACGTTTTCTGGTCCATCAACAGAAAATTCAACTTTGCACCAACTGATTGAAGGTCCTGACGTAATTGGCGACTTAATTTCAAGCCAGCAGGGTCCTTTGATTTTCTGATTAAGTAAAAGCTGTTCCAAACTTGAAGTATTCGTTCCAAAAATGTGACTAAACGTTTCCCCGGTCAAATCAGAAGGCAAGGCTGGGTAATTTGCCTATAAAAAAGTAGTTGAATTAAGTTACAGTATTTTCATAAGTTATAAAAAATTTAACAAATGTTATACCGAATATTTTGCTTCCAGATATTCTGATTCGGTAGGTATCTCCATTTTATCAAAACAATACTTTTTCGTTGTTTTCTTCGCCCTAAATTGCATTATTTTATATTTCTCAGTTAGCAAATTACTCAATTCCTTGTGGACATCAATAAATGATACTGAATCACCAGCAGTACTGCCACCTTGTCTCTAAAATATTATATATATAAACCGAAGGTTATGACAAGTTTATCAAAACAAAAAACAATTCCAATGAAGTAACCTGCTCCCGTGGAAGTAGATAAATTGTTCTTTCAATATTGCGAACAGTAACACAACAGCTGACAAATTTATTTTGATTTTCAGCCCAAATCTTTCCAAATAAATAAACAACTCCTAAAAAAAACAAGTTAATAAACGTAACGCAGATAAAATCTAGGGCTTACCCGGGTGCTTGAAGAAGTCTTCATACGCATCAATCCAGAAGAATTTTACAACACTTTCACCATTTTCAGTTTTTGTTGAAAGAAAATCAATTGAAGCGTTCATTTCAATAGAAGTAATTGGTTCATTCTCTTTCACTTTAGGTGTGGAATACTGCAAACACATGTCATCCCAGTTACTCGATAAATCAAGTTCAAAATTTCTAAATAAACAATTAATTAATAGCAACAAATATTGTAATTAAATCACTTAAAACCTACTCGTTAGTTGGTTGACTGTTCGTTGTTTCAGAAGGCGCATTTGGTTTAGGAGTGCTATAATTCATACCAGTTGCTCTATTTACATTTTTCGCTCCAATATCTTTGGAATCTTTGACACCATCTTCCACAGAGTCAACTTCCATCATGACGTCAATATCATCCATTTCAGCAATAATATCACTATCTAAAAAGTTATCCGTAACATTATTAGCTTTAGCCTTTGACATCGGAGTTTCCAGTTGTTCCTGATAGTTGTCGTCAACATCTTCGATTTCGCACTTTACCTCGTTAGTTTCCTTATGAACTTCATAAGTAACTAAACGAGGACGCAATGGCTTTTTCTGTATTGATCGAGTTGGTGTCAATGATGATGAACTTCGGTTACTATTGTTACATTATTATGTTAAGATATATCATAGCAAACAAGTTCAAAAATTCGTATTTACCATATTATATTAGAATTAATTAACGGGGACTTATTTATGGGTGTAACAATGGGGGTGTTGATTTTCTTTTTTAAAACGGGCTTAAAACTTGGACTTGGAGTGTTTAGAGTACTTGGAGTACTGCTCATTTCATGTAAAATATTATTCAGCAGCTGATCATCCCCAACTTCTACGTTAGTCTGCAATAATTGCGTTTTTAATTAACCTGTCAAAACGATTATATATTTGATAAAAATAACCTCAGTCTTTTTACGCTTGACAGGCATAGCCATAAACATGCTTCTTAAGTTTCTGTTTTTAATTGTTGTTGATCCTACATCATTCGTATCATTTTTATTTCCTCCCCTCTTATTTCCCGCGTCGGACCTTTTATTCTTCTTTGGTAAATCGGAGTCTTCTGCATCATCGTCGAATATTTCACGGCCATCTTCAACATATCCTTGTCCATCTGTATAATGTTACAATTGTAATACCAAATAATTACTATGCTTTAAATGAATAATACCATCATCGACGATCCAGTCGTCGTCTTGTCGATCTTTAACCAACTTCGAGTATTCCCTTTCATCGACTGTTTCCCACACCTCCTTAACATCGTCAATCTAAAAATATTAAAGTTTTGTATTAAATTGCATACTAAATCAAACAATTTTAAAACCTACTTCATATTTATTTTTGCCTCCTTTTAATTGACGAAACTTTTCCAACGCAGCAGTTCTTCCAGTTTTATCAATCTTCTGTCTCCGCGAACGTCCTTCGCTTGATGCTATATCAGCATGTAATAAACAACTATGATTCCATCAAACATAAGCTACTTTTTTCAATCTTACCATCTTGATCCATATTTGTACTCTAGGTACTATATTAAAAAAAGGAAATTAAATTCAACAGCCAATATTAAAAACGCTTTGGAGCTTGCAAGTTTCCCCGCACCTGCACTTTGTTTCCCGCGAATAAATTCTGGCGGGAATGCTTAATGACGTCAAATTTCCAGGATGTGTTTCTCAACTGGCAGCTCATTTGTGCCATCTTGTACTGTTTATTATTTTTATTATCTCTATAGTTATTTTAATATACGAAAAAAAAAAGCGCAAAACAAATTACATTAATAACAATATTAATAAAATGCGTTATGCAAATTCTGTTTAAAACTTACCAAGCTCATTACAAAAATAATAATTCTCTTGAACTACTTAATTATTTAGCGTCGCTACCAAAGATCTTAATACTTTAAACAACCGTAACACGAATAATTGTGTACAATGCCTTAGAAAAATGCAGTCAAATGCATGTAACCTTTATGTAAGAAAATGCATAACATCTACAAAATAATAATTATGACCAAAACGTTTAATTAAGGCCAATATAGTTAATGGGTTGATGATGATTAAATTTGTCATCTAAACCCTGCTGCAACAGTGACAACCTTCACTGTTTTCATGAGATACACAATTTGAGTTTACAATAGCAATGCTGTTACTGTGCTGCTAAAGACTGAGCTAATAGCGTGTCCTTAATTAACTTATGTGAGATAAGTAATGTATACAAACAAAACAAAAAACAATAATATAAAAACTACTCAATTTAAACGAAATCTTAAAAGGGCTTCAATATCAGCCTGCATCATTAAGTACGCCTTTACAAATAAAATAATAAAAACGTCAGTATTATTAATATCACTTCAAATAATTGGCGTAGCAAAAAATATTTTTTTTAAAAAATTACTATTAAGTTTTCAATGAGCACATAATAGCAAAAAAAAACGAGAGAGTAAGAGAAAACTCAATAATAGATATGACTAAACACGATTCTAACACCTGAAACTAACTACTGATTAGACAATCACACATTTTCTTTGTCGTCGCTTTTGAGGTTCAGGCCTCAACACCGCTCTCACGGCTTCGTCAAACACCTAGAAAAACAATCCATTTAGAAATATATTATTAGAGTTGAAGTAACTATATTTATCACCTGTTTTAACCCTCGTTGCGTCAAAGCTGAACACTCGAGATATTTAACAGCTCGAATTTTTGAGGCTAATTTTTGTCCTTGTTCACGTTTTATTGGCGAGAATCCTTGTTCAGAGAGCTGAGAAAGTGTGTCTTTATCTTCTCTCAAATCGACTTTAGTACCTAATATTCACAGTAATTATACACGCAATTAAATTTAAAAATTGAGACTAAATTAAAACAAAAACGCCGTAAACAAAAATTCGTTGATGATTTTCATTCATACTGACCTACAAGAATAATTGGCGCATCAGGGCAGTGATGTTTAATTTCAGGATACCATTTAGATGTTACATTTTCAAAAGATGATGGACTTACAACGCTGAAGCATATCAGAAATACATCTGTCTGAAATAACAATTTTTTGTCAGTATTTATTATTTTGTGTTGTAATATAAGGTATACTACTGTAATAAAATTGATAAAAATACCTGTGGATATGATAACGGTCTTAATCTATCGTAATCCTCTTGACCAGCTGTATCCCATAATCCTAAACTGACTGGAATACCGTCGCACATCATAGCTGCTGAGTAGTTATCAAATCTAATTAAAAAAAACCCATTAATAAACCATTTGATAACTTCCTTAAACGTTATCGTAAATCACTTTCCATCAGCAAAAACTCAAATAAAAAAATTGTTTTTCGATGTTTATCAAATTTTGACATACACATAATTTTCAATTATGAAAGTTTTCTAAATGCCAGAGGCTGATCTCAGATGTAGTTTTTGTATAGATACTGTATCTAAATACTGTATATCTATTATTACAAATGATATAACATTATTCTCTAGAATTCCATTTTCATCATGTCTGAAAATCGCATTAAATCTGATCAGGAATGTACTCATATTCGTATATACAGTATACTGTACATCCCTGATTTGACACTGCGATTTAAAAATAGCAACACCAAATAACCATCATTTTAAATTTTGTTTTTTTAATTAGCCTTCAATCAAAATGTCTAATAATTCTTTAATTGTAATTTTCGATGGCGAATACTATATACCGTACACTCAAGTTAGACACAATCATTTTTAACCCAAAAAAAAGTCTTTCCTAACATCAATGAAAACTTCGCAACAAGACTTGGGTCTATTGTTTCATTGACATTTTAAAGCCATATGTATGAGGAGAAAATCTTGAGAAGATACTTACACAGTTGGAACATATTCTCCAGGAAAACTATCTGTCGTATAGGATATCCTTTAAACAATAAATAAAAAATTAGACTATTTGAAAAAGATGCTAAACATTCAGTATACTGTACAGCATGCACGTTTTTCCCACAGTTCCATCTCCTACTACCACACATTTGATTGGCCTTCCAGACGACATATCACCAAATGTTTTGATTGTCGAAAATCCTCTTTACTCGAAAATATTTGATCTCCACGCTGTTACCTCAAGGCGTGCACTTAATCTGTAATGAACCATGAAAACTTGTTATAACAACTCGTCAGCTGTCTACAAAATTGCTAAACAGCAAATAGTAAATCGCGCCTATCTGTATTGCAATACACAATCAAAATAGGAGGCAATGCCCCCAATTTTAGGCAGGAACAACAACCAAAAAAAAAAAAATCGTGGCTCTTTTCATTCGAAATTCTCGTTGTAAACCAAAACAACGTTGAACAAATGCCAAGAAAATATTAACGATAAAAGCGAGTAGTTTTTGAATGAGGTTGTAAAGCTCACAAAATTACTGTAACCAACAAAAAATCTAAACATTATCTTTTCCTTTCGATATACCTGGTGCAACAACTGTTATCTTCAAAACAACGCTTTTGATTGTTAACAAGCTTTAACCAGAACAACTTCTTTACATATTGAATTTGCAAATTTTAACAATCGAATTCGCTAAAACACAGCCGGTCACAGTTCGCTAACCATTAATGACACCTATCACGATTGTGAGATCAAGCGTAGATTATGATTAATTCCATCAAATTAATGTTAAATTTACACAGGAAAAAGATTACTCGAGTAGAACAACTAAATTGATGATAAGTATTTCACCTCGTAGGCGTTTAAATGAAAAGAAACATCACTAAGTTAATAGTTTCATTACACATCATTTTTGAGATGCGAAGCATCTTTCATTGGCATTCAACATTTTTACAATTTCTCAATCGAAAACAATATAAAATTAATAAATATATCAATGGCAACATAATTTAACACCATCTAATCAGCTAATTATCTAGCTATTTTATTTGTATAATATAAAATTTAATATTTACTTACCATTTGTCAAAGAACAGATGAATCATTTCCACTGTATTACGTTACAGCTTATAAGCGGTCTTCACAAGTGTAGCTTTTAATGAAAATGACTTGCTCAATGTAAAAACCTATGAAAATTTGGCAGATTTGTCTAACTCAGTCGCAACTTAAAAAAAAAAAACTGTTCATAAATTTGTTTTCTTTAACCCCCCATATATAAAATAAGCTGTACATTTATCATATAAATTACAGCATTTAATTTAAAATTTGTTACCAAATACAATGTCTTTGTCTTTTAAGTCAGTCTGTTTAAAGCAATCAGACGATTCCCTTGACCCATCAAAATTCAGAGAAAGAAACTACTTCTAGAGATGGGCGAGTCGACTCTAAATTCGACTCTCTCTACTCGACTCTAAATTCGACTCTCTCTACTCGACTCTAAATTCGACTCTCTCTACTCGACTCTAAATTCGACTCTCTCTACTCGACTCTAAATTCGACTCTCTCTACTCGACTCTAAACGACGGAGTCGACTCCCTCAATGACGTCAAATAGCAAAATAGATGCATTTTTACGTGTTTAAGTAAAATGCCGATCATTGAAAGAGCAAGCTTTTAAAATAAAATAATTACTGTTGTAAATGTTATTACTGTACAGGGAACCATTGAAAGAGTCAAAACATTTCTTATTGTAGAAAATCCAGCACTAAAAACAACAATTGACCTCTTTATACAAATCAGGCTCTTTGTATGGGTTCACGGATAGAATCTCGTCGATGTATCGATTATCGCATCGCATTGTATTGCCAGAAAAACTTTTAAAAATTTTAACAGATAAAACGACTTTACCTACTTTTAACTAACCTAATCTAGAAAAAGGACTAACTTAACCTGACATGATTTAGCCTAATTAAACCAAAATAATTATAAAAATGTCTTTGCAATATTTTCTTAGTGATACGATACGATATTCGATACATCGACGAGATTCTATCCGGACACCCTTTATAATTATGTTAATTTAAAAAATGCACTGTAAAATTTAATTCATTAAAAAAATGTACTATAAAATTCAATAAATTTACAAATTTTGTACTGTCAAAATAATGTAAATTCATCTGCTACAAGCGTTTCGTTTTTAAAAATAAATGAGTCACATGACTTAAGAATGACGTCACTTTGGGAGTCGACTACTTTTTCTTGAGTCGACTCTCAAAAAAGGCCGACTCGCCCATCTCTAACTACTTCCACTATCATGGGACAACTGATCGACCCATTCCCATACCAGTCTACAGTAAAATAAAAGCGTACCGGTAGAGTACTATAATATATTCTTACATGGAACTGATGATGGGAAAATATTCCTTACCATCGCCCATTCTACTGAAACAGCTCAATCGTTTTGCTCGGTTAACGAATTTTATCTAGTCAGCCTCCCTAGACAATGTTCGTTAACAGAGGATCAATTATATACTGTGCTAAATTGCGGTCCTAGATTGGCGTGCCGCGTGTAAGGACTAAACTTACTAAGTTGTGTTATGACATCTCGACACAAAGTACATTTATTGCCCTATCTCTAAACATTCCAATAATTATTCATGTACTCCATTTATAGAAATCTAGACCTCCATAACGTAAAAAAAGATTGCTAACATTTCACTCAGTTCAATAAACAGAAAATGTTTTCTTGCATCTCTGCGACAAGTACATTTTTTTTATAAACGCACTTTAGAATGAGCTTTTGCATATTGAAACTAAATGTTTAAATTCAGTCCTTTCAAAGATGTTAAACTTACACAAGTTAGCATCCGCGAAACAACTCAGAACTATTCCAGACGATTCATAATCCTCGTAAATATGAGACGTATTACGACAGAAGTTCCGCTATTCTACAAAAATCCCAATAATGACGATAATCTTCTTTCGTTTATTGGATGTTATGTCGCACGGTCATAATATAAAGCACGTTAACCAGACAAATTAAATGAAAACTTTTATTGATAGCATCAGAATTTTAAACTCTCGATGGGTACAGCATCTATATGCAAACAAGCAAATTAATATCGTTTCAAATTTCACCTCTTGAGCGTGTTAAGACACTTACCACTCTTATCCTCCTGCCCATTGCCTTAGATGGCAGATTTCGCTTAAATTTCGCTCGGACTACTCCACTGTTACCATGTGGTCGGGTTACTTTACCCCAAATCACACGATACTTTGACGGCCTGTCTCTGGTTGGACACTTGCGCTTACTTCACAAATGATAAACACTAACTGTTAAAAACACTTGAGTGAAAAGTACGCATGAACAAATTCCTTACTTTTTGCCTTTGTAGACGTAAGCGCATCGTTTGCCCAGATAAAAATGTGTTTCTTTTCTGCTAATAACTCCTTCAATTTTCAGCAGTGATGTATTCTCATGCTGATTCCTTAAACCACGTTTATAACCGACAAATACAGCTTTAGAATACAATCTAAATACAAGATTATTAATACTTCCTAATCGCAATTTGAACTCCTAATGCAATTTATTACCTTCCAGCATTTCGAGATGTAATTCTGGATGGTTGTTTAACTTTTACTTCTTTCTCCGCGGCTGGAGTGGCTGCTGGAGCTGCCGCTTCAGTCTTAGACTTCTTACTTTTAGATTTCTTCGGCTCGGTGTCGGCCATCTAATACAAGCAAAACTCAGTAACATTAATAAAAATTTATTACAAACAACATGCTCTCTATATTTTGGTAAAGACAAATCCATTGTATATAAAGCATGGCACGCATGCAAAGTAGCCTAACGTAACATACAATAATGGTCGTACAAGATCATTTTCTTTAAACTATTTTAAAAAATTACATTATTAACGTAATTAGATAAAAAAAATGTTTAAACTACATCAAAAAATTGCAATTTTGATTTCACAAAGTAACCCAACCTTATGCCCTACACGTTTTCTAATTGGAAAACACGTCAACTAAATCCAACATAATCACAAAAAAATGTGCATCATCCGAACGATTTTTATCAATTTTTTGAAAGTTTAAACATTCTTATACTTACTTCATGCTAATTTTCACATATACATCGCTTACTTTTAATAATATCATTAAGTAATTTATTTATCTTACCTCCGAAATTTAGATACTCCGTTAAGGACTCACACGCTGTCCACTGCAGCCTACTTTACAAGTGAATTTGAGAAGGCAGATGGCAGCACTAACTTCCGGCTCTCAACGTCTGCCACTACGGGCTTACGGGCTACGCAACTCTTGTGATGTAATGCTCAATCAGCTGTGTGGAAAATTATTACCGTGAAAGTATTTCAATATGGAAAATTCTGGTGGTACGTGTTACGACTTAAAGACAAATAAAATTTTAAAATTCTATATAAAATGTAAACGTTTATTAATGTTTCAGTGTTTCCATTGCATTGTATCATACAACAGTATGCTTGGGGAAAATTGGGGAGTGATAGTGAAGTATCGAAACTTGTTAGCAACGTTTGCTCAGATTTTAAAGTTGATGAAACGAAGCCATATGCAGAGGTAGAATTTTATATCAATTTTGTTATTATAATGGGATTTATAAACAATTTTTTTTTGATTAGTTATGGATGGGAACGCATCACTCTGGACCTTCAAGCATCTTGACATCGGCGGAAACAACTGTACTTTTAAGTTCATATTTAAAGGAAAATCCAAAAATGTTGGGAGAAAAAGTTATTGAAAAGTTTGGTGAAAATCTTCCTTTTTTGTTTAAAGTATTGTCGATCAATATAGCGCTCTCAATTCAAGCTCACCCTGATAAAGTGAGTTTTTTATTATTACTTTTTTAAAAAAAAAATTAAAAAGTTTTTGAAACATATCAAAAAATGTGTATAATTTTAATGTGGATTTAATGAGATACTGTTTGTATTTTATTATTATATAGGTACTTGCTGAAAAACTGCACAAGTTAAAGCCTGATTTATATAAAGATGGAAACCATAAACCTGAAATGGCTGTTGCTTTGACTCCATTTGAAGCACTTTGTGGATTTCGGCCATTTCAGCAAATCTGCGATTTTATCAAAAGTAACACATGTTTATTCAATTGTAAACTAATGCTTAACTTGCATAAACATGTATAATCAGATATTCCACAACTTCAAAATTTGATTGGCTCACAAAACGTTGCAATAATGATGCAAGCATTGAATCGTGATATTTCTCATCAGAAACAAGCATTAAAAGAAGTTTTCTCAACTGTGATGACTGCTACAAAAGAAAACTTAAAAGAACAACTAAATGCCTTAGTTGAAAGCATATCAATAAAAGGCATTAAAAAACTTATTTCACTTTATAAAAATAGCAGAATATTGATTTTCGTTTTGGTGTTTATAGAAAGAGACGGAGCATCAACCGATGATGTTTTAGGAAAGTTGTTTATGAAGATATATCAAGATTTTCCCGGTGATGTTGGCTGCTTTGGTATTTATTTTTTAAATTATTTGCGACTAGAACCAGGTGAGGCGTTGTACTTAGGCGCAAACGAAGCTCACGCCTATTTATCGGGTGGTAAGTTAACTGTACTCAGGTTTTGAATGATAGTTATACTGTAGTCACTAAAATATCACGTTCCAGATTGTGTTGAAATTATGGCCTGTTCTGACAACACTGTTCGCGCTGGTTTAACTCCAAAATTTATTGACGTCAAAGTTCTCTGTGATATGTTAACTTACGAATTCGGTGCAGCTGAAAGTAAACTATTCCTTGGTATTACTGGCCAAGATAATTATACAACTATCTACGACCCTCCCGTACCTGATTTTACTTTGGCAAAAATTCAGGTATGATAGTATCTTCATAAGCAACTAATATTGTCTCGAATTTAAAATACTAAAAGATGATATTTTTAGTTGCCAGCTGGGCTAGAAAAATATACATTTCCTACTTTGGACAGTGCCAGCATTATGATATTTATCAAAGGACATGCTAAAAGCCAAACTGGCCAGCAAATTGTGCGTGGAACGATTTTGTTTGTGGGTGCAGGTGAATCGCTGGAAATTACAACCCTAGATAATATTTTAGCATTCCGTGGTTACTGTCAGCTTTAATTACTTTTCCAAATGAGATTTATGGAACATGATCTTACGTTCAGTAATTAATAATGGTCACCGTATTGACGTCTTTTAATGTAATTATTTCTGCAATTCAGTATTGGTTTAGCATGAAATTATTCATTGGTTTGTTGCAATATTGCTTGAATCTTTAATAGAGTTGAGGTTCGTTGAAACCAATAATTGTTATACATGCTAAAATACAGTACTGTTTTTAAATAATTGGCATATACAGTGAAATCCCGTTGATACGAACTCGCTTAACACAAAACAACATTGTAGTTCCGAACTAAAAAATAGAATATGTTCCGCTTAAGACAAAATTTGTTTAATACAATGAAAAGTCGATGTCCCGGCCGTTTCGTATTAACGGGTTTTCACTGTATTCATAAATAATTCTAATATCTTGTTATACGAGGACTAATGTGGGGTCTCAAATTAGATACCGGTAAATTAAAATTGATAAATGCAATTATTTTAGGTTTAGTAAAAATTAAAGAACCTGCTACTCAATGCTTTTACTAAGACATAACATTCGCGCTTTATGCTTTATAAATAGAATATTTCTTTATTAACAAATTACTAACAAGAAAATGTAATTAAAAAAATGAATTATGGACTTCATGTGTTTTCTTAGGATATATTTTAGTTTAATTATGCGGCTCTGGTTATTATAAAGAACTTTGAATTGTTTGACATGATTGGTCAATTTTCTGTAATATACTGTAGTATGGTTTTTTGTTTAATATTCTGTTAAAATATTCAAACATTATCTACAGTATTTTATAATCACACATTTATAAATATTAAATATGTGATTATAAGGTGACACAAATTATAGACACTGTGTCAGGGGAACTTTTCGTACTGTTTTATTGGCACCGTTTTGGTCGTTAAACTTATTCAGATTCTGTTTTGTCAAATACCATTCGATCTATCTTTAATTTGATGTGCCATATCGGTTTCAGATAGCCAGATATGATGTGAAAGTTAACATAATAGTAAATTATAAAAAACTTTTTGCTTACTTAGTTAGATCTAGACATCAATGGTTCTTTCTGGATGTTACTACCAGTAGTGTGGAAAATTCGTAGTAAGTTATTACCAGTAGATGATTCAAGAGTATATTCCTGATAATTACCATTAAATGTATTCTCATCAGATAATCGAGAGACGATAATCGGTGTAGTCAGGATCTAACTTAGTTTTATATTCTTCAAATAATTCAGTCAAACTATCAATGTATTTAGTGTGATATTCATTAATAAGTTGCTGACTAGGATTTTCAGTCTTAATCACTTCAAGTGGTTTTCCAACTTAATTTAAAAACAATTAAAATAACAATAAAAAATGTACTAAATGATGTACTTTACTTACCAACGGTATAAATTGGCTTTCGTCTGGGCATTATTCCTAAAATGCAGTTCATAAAGATGTTGTAAGCACCAAAAACTTGTGGATTATATCCTATGACTACTTTAATTGCATTTTCAATCCATTGTATTATTGGAATTTTTGGATAATAACCTGACCCGTAGATCTCACTTTCTCCAAAATTTAAAATAGGAACTAAATCGGCTCTAAGCAGCAGCAGAGTCAAAGGCATTATAAAATATGGTTTTCTGTGATTTCATTCTTTGATTATTATTAGTTACCCGTTTTCGATTGCAAGCTTGACAAAGCCTTTTCTGTCTTTTAAAGTAAGAATCATGTGCTTGGTTCGCGTATAGGGAATTTCAGCAGCACCACCAACCACAACAACTACAGCATTTCCTTTTCCCATTTTGGTTAGAATATGTCTAATGTTATCTTTGTTACATGCCGAAACTCCTTTTGAAAATTAAACGAAAAAATAATTAAAATGCAATCAATAATACAATGTGATATATACATGAATATATTAGATATTACTTTAATAATAAATAGTTATTATATATCAGGTGTCTTTCTAACTTAGAACACCGAAGCTTCTTTCAATGTTAATACCGATTAACGAAACGGGATTAATCTTATCCTATGAAGTTCTTATAAATTTAGATACATTACTGTGCCATGCAAAAGTAAATATACTTCGACTTACCCAGAGATATTAAAAACTCTCTCCAAACTGGTGCTATTAACAAAAACTGAAGAGCTAGCAAATGGGGAGCAATGCCTGGAAATTTTTCGCTGAACCCAGTCACTTCCGTGCCTATATTGAAGACTGGACTAAGGCATACATAACAATGAGGATGCGATCCACAAACATAGTTTTTATTTGGATCCAAATCGACGGTTTTTATCAGCTTCATTGGAAAATAATCACGAGCGAACTTTTTAAAATACGAATTTTTCCTCATCCAACTTGACCTGAAAAATTAAATCATAAAAAATAATACAGTATTAGTAAAATAGTAACTATCGGTACTGTATACAATCGTGTCATTAAATCATGCAAGGAATTACCGTCTTCCACCTTTAAAGATGACGTTGAAGTCATAGATGTACCAAATGCAGTAAAATATGGGGATATAGTAGAATCGAGTAAATAACAGAAGAAATCCAAGATGGTATGCAAAAGGCAAACCAGCAAAAATAAGTTCCCAGCAAAAGGCCACAATTGCCTGTAAATAATAATCAAATTTTCCCATTATATAACGAATCTCGAAATACTGTACTTTATTTTTTAAAATGAATGAATCTATACTGTATGTAACATTTGCTGTTTAATGTTTATGCTATTTATTTGCTTTATACACGTATTGATATAACTGTTTAAAAATTGTAGAATCTAACACCTGAAATAATATTTTTCGGAATGAATATGTTAATCGTAGTTTACTACAAGGTTATGAAAAAAAAAACATCCGTATTATGAAGTTATGATGACTCATTCGGGTTGGAAATCATTTATATCAGTGTAAATAGATGACAAATTAATTAACAATAATAATTGAAATATTTATCTAAAATAACAATAATTGTGTTTTATTATTAAATTACGAGTATTTATAAAAACAACTATCCGGTACAAGTATGTTAGTTACATTATAGTCAAGAGTAAAAACCCATGATAAAATAATTACTAGTAATAGTTTGTTAAAAGTTTCAGCTTGTTTACATTTTTGTTAAATTGTATTGTCGTACTTAATTTAAAAATTATAAAAAAAATACTGTAAATGTTAAAAATAATACTTTTTTTTTTTTTGAGAAACGTCTAAAGCAATCGCATATAAAATAGTACATGATTAAAGCTCTTTATTTTAACCAGAATAAAATTCATTCAATAAATTTAGTATAAAAAGCCATTTAACTAGTCGATGATAAATGTAATGTTTTGAAATTGACGTAAATTATAATAATTGTATTCACATTTAAATGTCGTTTTATGTCACCATTTAAAAAACACCACTAACAAAGAAAAATTCAATAATTCAAATATAAAACAGTTATAAATACATTTATTTTTTAATGTTATACTAATTTATTAGTTATAATAAGTTACGCCGGTATGCTGTATAATGCAAGTAATATTATCAATTATCACGAGTATTACACCGATCAAATATAAGTTACACATGTATATCTTGATAGATACTCGTATAAATAAGTATTCTGTACTTAAATAGATTACTTTAGAATTTATATAATAGAGAGACGATAATCTTTGTAGTCTGGATCTAACTTAGTTTTGTATTCTTCAAATAACTCCGTCAAACTATCAATATATTTTGTGTGATATTCATCAACAAGTTGTTGACTAGGATTTTCAGTCTTAATTACTTCAATTGGTTTTCCAACTTCATTTAAAAAATATTTGAATTACATTACACTACATTTAATTGCCTACACTAAATATGTGCACTTTTTCAAATTTGTTCAAGTACTTACCAATTGTATAAATTGGTCTTCGTTTTGGCATTATTCCTAACACGCAGTTCATAAAGATATTATAGAAACTGAAGACTTGAGGATTAAATCCGATAATAACTTTAATAACTTTTTCAATCCACTGTATTATTGGAATTTTTGGATTATAACCGGAATCGTAAATTTCACTTTCTCCAAAATTCAGTATAGGCACTAAATCGGCTCTAAGAATATGCACAGCAAACAATTAAGAAATGTCTTTTATAGCCTTTAATACTGAGGTCAATGCTTACCCATTTTCGATAGCTAGTTTGACAAATCCTTTCCGGTTTTTTAATGTAAGAATCATATGTTTAGATCGTGTGTTGGAAATTTCAGCAGCACCACCAACAACAACAACGACAGCATTTCCCTTTCCCATTTTGGTCAAAATGTATCTAATGTTTCTTTTGCTACATGCCGAAATTCCTGGTAATAAATAAATCAATCATTATATTGCCACTGCTTACTTAAAATTTAAGCTACAATATATCATGACGAATACATCTAAATTATACTGTAAAATCAAATTTTACTTACCAAGCGATATTAAAAATTCCCTCCAAAGTGGAGCTAATAGTATAGCCTGATGTGCCAGTAAGTGAGGAGCAATGCCTGGAAATTTTTTGCTAAACCCAGTGACTTCCATGCCGATGTTGAAAACTGGGCTAAGACAGACGTAACAATGAGGATGTGATCCACAGACGTAATTTTTACTTGGGTCCAGCTCAACCGTTTTAATCAGCTTCATTGGAAAATAATCACAAGCAAATTTTTTAAAATAAGAGTTTTTCCTCATCCAGCTAGACCTGGAAAATGATACAATAAATATTATTGTTAATAACTATACTATGGAAACAATACAATTTTGCCATTAAATCATACAAGAAATTACCGTCTTCCACCTTTAAAAATGATGTTGAAGTCATAAATGTACCAAAGGCAATAAATGATGGGAATGTAATAGAATCGAGTGAAAAATAAAAGAATACCAAGATTGTACAAGAACGGTAAACCTGCAAAAATCATTTCCCAACAAATTGCCACTGCCATCTGTATATAATAATAAATTTTTTGCATTTTGGTAAGTAAAATAAAAAATTTTTTTTAAATGATTACAATGAAAAGAGACGTTTGCTGACTACAACATGTACTGTACTAACTTTTATACTCGCATCATACTGTGAGTAATACAAGTAATATTAAGCCGACAGCTGTTATTTTTTAGCTTGAGATTAATCTATATAATTGTTTTGAAAATGTGTAGGTCATTATTAGGGTTGTTTAAAACAAAACAAAAACAATGCTAATCTAGATGAACCTTAATAATAATAAGTTTATAATTTTTTTTATAAATTAAATTGCTTATTTTCATTACATCGATAGATTTAATAACAGTTGAATGTTGTAGAACTTAATTTAATTACTGATATTACTTTCACTAGTTTCGTTCCTCGGGTCTACTGTAATTTTTCTACACTATAACTTTACTAAAGTTTATCTTTCCTAAAATTAGCTTCTATACAGTTAAATTTTCCAACAAATTAAAGAAACTAACCAAACCTAACTCGTTCGTCATGACTTTTTATTCAAATATAGGAAAGTTAATTGTCAGAATGTTGATAGTAAAGAAGTAGAACTGTAGAAAACATGAATAACTTCTGTTATTGTTATGCTTTGTTATTGTGTTACGGTATAATATGTTGCTTATACTGTATGGTGAAATATAAGCAAAACAAAACATTAAACATCAAAATGCATTAAAACACCACACACTGTATTTACATTTAATTAAAATGATTTTAAAATAACTTCTTACAATTTAAATTCAAACAATTATTAATAATGATAATTTAAAGATAGAAATAAAATATTTATGGCATCATTATAATTATCAGTAATAAAACATACTTTATTACCATAATAATAATAATACATCATTTTCGATTATTTCATCGTCTGGGCTCCCCAATCCCCAACAACATGTTTTTCAAATTCCCTAACTTTGCTGTTTTTATATGAAAATATTGAATAATAATAATAATATGAAAATATTGAATATATTATGCCATATTTTCAAATAAAAAATAACATTGTTTTGAAAAAGAAAACTTGCTGCTATTCAAACTAATCTACTTGTCTGTGTCACTTACAATAAAATATCTACATCGATATACACGTGACGAGAATCCGGTGTTAAACATTGTTGCCTCTATCAGTACAGTATTAGTAATTAACAAACCTATCCAAAACACTTGAACACATTAAAAGTAGCACGCTATATTAGTCATTTAGATACTTTGAAAGTTTATATACGCATACGAATCGACTGATATACCATAAATGTGTCAACATATGTTGTTGTTTTGATACTTTTTAGTAGAAAATTTTTGATAAAAATGCAAAACCCAGATTATCATACCGGTACTACTGAATACTAATTACGGTATGTATCATTTTAGTTTTAAATTTGGTAGTATAAAACTTTTATTCAATAACCTTTACCTTGAACAAAAAAAAAAAATCGTTAAAAACGAATTACACAGTATATACGATCACAATTTGCACTAAAATATGATTCATATACTGTTAGATTAGTTAGACAATCGTAATACACTATAACGACAACATATAATAGTTTATAAACTAAGTATCTATAATAACTTAATGGGATATTGTTTAGATACTGTATACAGTTAAAACCGTTTAAAACGAAACGATCGAAACCAAAATACAGTATTTCTTCGTGTTAAACGATGCATAAACAAATTCTGTATACTCACTAAAATTACATACTGTGTATTAGAGAGCATCCTATTAGATGCACTACTTACATTTGAAATTATAATAAAAAAAAATAATGTAATTTTACAACTGTAAAATTAAATTTTTTAAAATAAAAACAAGCAAAAAATTTATTGAATTTTTACTTTAATTATAGAAATTTTCGCTGGCGGTGTACGTATTTTTTTTCATTCCAAAATATTTTCGTGTTAAAAGAAGAAACTGTATGAAAATACACATTATTTAGTCGGGACCGCATTATTATATTGTGTTAAACAATTTTTCATGTTAAATGTTTTTCACAAACATGTATTATGTATGTGAAAGCTCCTCTATCATAAAGCATTTCCAGTGCATACAACTGCTTAGCAGTTCATTAACAACGACCGGGACAACAACTCTGGTTTTGCATGCATTTAATACAGAAAATACGTCATACATAAAAATATTGTACAGTAGGTTAAAAGCCTGCATTTAGTAAACATTAAGCTTTTAATGTAATAACATAATGAACATTAAACAAATAAAATAAACATTTAATTATTAATGATCAATCATTTCGAATGGACTTTTGTTTTACTAGTTCGAGTAACACTTTAATTTTGATGTTAATAGAACGTGTTTTTCAATTAACCGCAAATAAACCAAATCATGTAGTATAACAATTATGCACTTTTATTAAAAATAAAATGACCACGGTATTTAACGTGACCATGGAAGAAATGTCACGGTGATCTACAGCATCTAACAGATGCATGACACGATATAAAGACGCTTTGTGATAGGGCAGCTTTCATTAATAAAATATAAACATTTAAAAATTTATGTCTCGCCATACAGGTCTTCCCGCATTGATCTTGGGTGTTCCTATCCCACTTTACCCTTCAGTAACTACAAATTTTTCATCAGTAACTAAACAATTTCCCTATTTATCACAGCTTTTGAAAAAAATACCTTTCCCCAATTTAAAATTACATAATAAATTTAAAATATTAATGTAATAATACCTTGATTTTATTAGATGATCGAGAGACGGTAATCTTTGTAATCTGGATCTAATTTAGTTCTGTATTCTTCAAATAATTCAGTCAGACTTTGAATATATTTTGCGTGATATTCATCAATGAGTTGTTGACTAGGATTTTCAGTCTTAACTACTTCAATTGGTCTTCCAACTTAGAACAAATAATTTTTTTTAAAACATTATTAAAAAAATGTCCTTTTTTATGCACTTACCAATTGTATAAACTGGTCTTCGTTTTGGCATTAATTCCAAAATGCAGCTTATAAAGATGTTATATATACCGAATATTTGTGGTTTAATCCCGGAAATACGTTTACATATGTCCTCATACCATTGTACTATTCGAATTTTTGGATAATAAGCTGACCCGAAAATCTCACTTTCTCCAAAATTTAAAATAGGGACTAAGTCGGCTCTAAATATAAGTACAGTCAATAATTAGGAGTGTTTTTCTCTACTTTCACGTTTCAGTAATTCTTAATTACCCGTTTTCGATTGCAAGTTTGACAAAACCTTTTCTATTTTTTAAAACAAGGATCAAATGTTTACTTCGTGTATAGGGAATCTCAGAAGCACCACCAACCATAAGAACTACAGCGTTTCCTTTCCCCATCTTGGTTAGAATATGTCTAATGTTTCCTTTATTACACGACGAAATACCTGGCAATTATTTAACCGTTAACATTCCATAATTAGAGAGGAATGATACTTTATAGTGATATTGATATACCCGTACATTAAAAATAAATTAAAAATTTGCAAACCAAGAAAGTGGTATAAATGACATTCTATATGAATATCTATGGTTTTTTACATAATAAATTAATTTCAATTACTATACCCTTTACGATTACATACCGGTACCATGCAAAATTATAAATGCAATCAATATGTTATTGGTACTTACCTAGAGATAATAAGAATTCTCTAAAAAGTGGAGGCATCATCAAAAACGGATGTGCTAGCAAATGAGGAACGATTCCTGGAAATTTTTTGCTGAATCCATTGAGTTCCATGCCTATGTTGAAAACTGGACTAAGACACACGTAACAATGGGGATGCGATCCACAGACATAGTTTTTATTTGGATCCAGATTAGTCGTTTTTATCAGATGCATTGGAAAATAATCGCGAGCGAATTTTTTAAAATACGAGTTTTTCCTCATCCAACTCGATCTGAAACATAAAATGATAATAACCATTATTAGTAACTACTGTATATATCGTGCAATTAAAACAAGTGAGAAATTACCGTCTTCCACCTTTAAACATGACGTTAAAGTCAAAAACATACCAAATGCAATAAATGAGGGGAATATAATAAAAACGAGTGAAAAAAAGAAGACCAAAGACATAATGCAGCAATGGTAAACCACCGAATACCAATTCCCAGCCAATTGTCGCAGCGACTTGTGCATAATAACTAAATTCTCGCATGATTACAATCACAATAAACTTCCCAAAACGAACAAGTTGCAAAGTGTTGTCTGCAGTTTACGACTAGCATTTTATACTCATATTGATACAAGTTAGTTTGTCAGCTGACATCTACCATGATTTTATTTTGTTACCTTTAAATGAAGGTCATATGATCAGAATGCGAACGTTCATTTGTCAAATTTCAAAAAAAAAAATAAAAAAAACATTTTTGACGTTGTAGTAGCTGATAATTTGTCAAATTTTATGGGCTATATTCATTTTTTCCCTGTGCCTATTTTAATGTTAGCAAAAACTAAAAAGTCAAATACAAGGTTGGTAAAATTTATTCTGTCGCTGGAAGTTTAAACGGTTATAGACTTGTTTATGCACTTGTACAGAGAATTACTATTACTATAGAAACCTATGAAAACTCAAAATGCAATTAAACGGTAAAAATATGACTTAAAAATTCTAGAATAGAATAAACGATAAATGTCATTTAAATTTGTCATATTAATTAGCCGATGATTTGAACCCAAATACAAATCGATTGTGAAAAAATGGTAAGAATTCAGATACCTATGCATTTAAACATTGCAATTTTTTGCCAATAAAATGTACCTTTTTGGCTTTCATCAAATGATGTACAATTTTTAAAAAAAAGTGTAGCACTTTTAAAATGTTAATCAATGTTTAGTAATTTTAAATGCTTATAAAGTTATTATTTTTGAAGGCCGGATTATATAATGATGGCGGTTAGACATTTAAAAGTGGTAATTAGGAGAAATACCAAAATACGAGTTACTTGTTAAAGCATACTTTTCATTTTCAATGTAAACTTTTATTATGTTTTTAAATGATGGATTGTCAGAATTGTTCAGAAATGTTATGTCTACAGCTGTGTAGCCGTTAGCGGCTGGGATAAAACACGTTGTTGGTTAGAAAATTGGCATTAACCGAACGTAAACACACCAACAGCAATAAAAGAATTCATGAGCATAATTAAGTACATTACTACTTTATATGCACTAAAATTGACAAGCTTTTTCACGTTTTTTCTAGGAGTGTCTTGTTTGGAGTTTAGGCACGCCGCACTCCCAATAAAATAAAATGGCAAAATTTCAAATGAATAATAACATCAATTTCTCCATTCGAATTCTGACAAGTAGTATAGTTTTCCACCACGTTTACTGTGCATCTGCCAAAATATTGCATAACAAATACTATACAATATTACCGGTATTTAAATTGAATGATGAGTTTGTAACAAAAACTTATTGTTTATGCATACTACAGTATGAGGTGTTACCAACGTCTACAGCTGTACTGGTTACCGTCACACGTTTACCTTACTGAAAGTAAAAAATATTGTTGATTCACTATCATTATTGACATGAGCAAAAAATATCATCAATAAAAGTATAGGATATGTCACACTCATTTGCTTTGTCTTTACATCGACTTGACATTTCAACTGCGTGTCTAGTCAGAAAACCCTTCTCGTAAAATTCTTATTTTTACCTCATTTATTAAAAAAAAAACTTTAGTTAAGTTTTAAAGATTTATAGTAAAACCAGAAAATAGATAGCAACTGTGCAATTAAAACAATTTAATGCAAGTACACTGAAATAGTATAGCAATGAATAATAAATTACTTTTTTAGCACAACACTAATTCGTTCTAAAATAAAACTCATTTCATAATATGCAAAGTTACATACTATCACTTGATAAAAAATGTAATGATGTGCAAAAATCGAAAAATTCTAAAATTAAAAATGAATCGGCGGGGCTGAACTTTGAGAAACTCAGAGGTGGTTATAACAAATTCCCAAAAATTTCCTCCGGCATTTAACCAGTAGGCGTGATCTTGTTATAACTAAAATAGATGTACAGTAAATACGAGTAATTTGGAGTAAATATTGAAAATTGAAAGTTTGTCAGTTACCTCCCATTCTAGATGTATTTAAGTTTTTATGTTACATCAAACAAAGGTAAGCTTTCATCTACAAAACATTTAAACTCAAAATTATGATTGGCAGGAATTATATTATGCCTGTCAAAAATTCCCCGGCTACGCACTGTACGTCTCCATACATCAACCTCAAACGCAACTCATGGTATTTCTAATACTGTAAATGTCTGTCAGTAGCCATATTTCTCCACCCTTTAAACATTTTTATAGAAAAACAAAATATGTGTTGAAAACGTTACATTTAAAAACCGTGCTCAATATTAATTATATTGCACGTAAACACTGACTCTGCGTGATAAGACTGCTTTCGGCCATACAATAAAATCAATCAACCGAAAAAATAACTTTAGAAAAACTAAAATTTTTAAACTTTGAACAAGAACAAAAGCCCACATTTTTTCCCAAAAAAGAAAAAAAAATCTACCGTATACATAGTATTATTGAAAAAAAAAATTGTAAACTTACTGTATACTTAAAATTTAAATTCGATGCTTATTTGGTTTAAAATAAAAATTTTTGAATTTTGGTAATTTAATTTTTATGTTAAATTTTTTTTTTAAAAATATACTTTCAAATTTTGTTCACGCTTTGCTATACTTGATGCCGGTATTTCTATTGTATAAGTTAAATTCAGTACTGTAATTAGGAAGTTTTCAAACAATAATAATTTTTACTTAAAAGTTACAAAATTGACTTTTTTAAGTTTTCGGCGTTATTTAAACATTCTCTCATGATTTGGCAATATTTTGTTATTATTGAGTGTATCAGTGATAAATTCACTGTAGGTGGCTCCACGTGAAAGCTTAAAAATTGATAAACATTTCGAAAATCCCATTTAAACATCACATTTTCCATTCCAAAAACGCAACCAGACAGACGAGTGTCAGCCACACCTAACGGTAAACAAACGCACGCATAATAGCTGAAGAGAAAGCCTCATATCGTAACCATATAATTCAATATTATATTATGAGTAAGCCAGTTTTATACCACAACACGATGAGTTTGCAATGTTTAAATAAAACGACAATAATTGTAAAGTTCGTTTTAAGATGACTTATCAGTTATGAAATCAATATTTTACCATTCATACGCTATCATGAAGAAAATCCAACAATGAGATTCAGCTTACATTATACCAATCACGAAATTTTAAATAGTTTTCAAAACTTTTTTTTAAAAAAAAACTTAGAAAACACAGTTTTCAAAAGCATTAAGTAATATATAATACGAATCTCAGTAGCTCCAAATGAGCTATTTTTAACATTCACCATCCAACTACAAAATTAAACATATTAATAATTTTTAAATAAAATTCGTTTACATTTATTACGAAACACCTGTTGCGTAAATGTATGATTTTAAAAAAATGCTAAGCTAGCTGACGATTAACGTGACCATTATAGCGTATTTAAATTTTAATCATTAATTTTTTTTAAGTAAGCAATTGGAGTGCAAGCATAAATAAAGGTGGGCGCCAGATAGAAATTGTTTAAGATGAGATTTCACTTCCTTTTAGCGGGTGTGCGTTCGCAATAAGCTTTACACTTCAGTAATAATCATTAAAAAAATTTCCTATTTAAAAAGAAAACATGAAAGAAATTGACAAGCAAGTTCCTAAACTGCATAACATTAATATAATAGTGGCGGCACCTAAACAATTTTCTTAACAGAAAAAAAAGATGTGTAACAAACAAAAAGATTATTCTAATTTAGATCCGTGAAGTCCAACTATAATGGTTCAATAGACTAAAGAAAATGTATTGTGATTCATTATGACCATGGTCTAGACTTCTAAAACACCAAACAATTGGATCAAGATAAGTGTAGCAATGTTTACCAATGACACTCGTATTGGAAGAAATAAATCATTAAATATTTAAAAATCAAAACTAATAGATGAATTAACATGAAAGTTACTTAACTGTACTTAAGATTATAGCTAATAAAACTCAAATTTGCCAAAATATATATTTGAAAATTGATTTACTGTATTTGCAGCTCATAAACTGTGTTATTGACAATTTTTTAAAACAGTAAAAAACGTTGTCTTTGATAAGTGCAATAACGCCATCGATATTTTTAAGGATGAAGTTCCCTAATCAATTGTGTTTTATACAAAAAAATCGAAATCTCTTTCATAATATTTTGACCTCAAAACAATCTTTTTTTTATAACACAATAAAAGTTAATGTAAAACTAAAACTTTAGGGTTGATTTTGATTTTATAGCTAACAATTGGCAATAATGTGCGTTGAAAATCGATCAAGTACATGGCGAAATAATGGGTTAAATTGCCGCTGATAAATCGGGTGGAGTTTGAATATTAAAATTTCATTGATAACCCATCATTTATGCAGGTTAAACTTTTTAAATTATTACGATAAAATTGCCTGGTATAAAAAACAAAAACGTGTGAAAAGAAATAGCTGATTATTGTTTGGAATTGTACATGTTACTAAAACCCCTAGTTGCCATTTTACTCTTGTAGTTTATACTATAATCCTAAGCTATACTTTCAAAAATCGTTTTATAAACACTATTATCTTTTCCACCTATTAAAAAAATAGAGTAATCAGGTTAAAAGCACACGATGGCAATCTTGGTATTGTGCGGAATTGGAAGGGTGGAGGTGAATCAATATCATAAAAGACATTGCCTCAAAAATCCAAATAAATCAAAACACGATGTGGTATTATGTCATCTCTTTCAAATTTCAATGCATCTTTACATTATCAACTCAACAAACAAACACCCAACACACCCCATTTTTATATTCAAATGGTGAATAAATTTCCAAATAAAAATTTAGCATTACAATCATATTCTAACTTTTATCACAAGTTCAATTTGAAATACAGTGTATTTGTTAGTTTTAGGACGATCAATAATATTTTAAGGCTGACAATTGTTAATTTTGAACACTTTTAAGATAGCTCGCTCATAAAAATTCAGCATTATTTAACTATTAGTACCTGGTAATGAATTTTCCTATGAAGTTTCTGTTTCTAATATTTCATAAACATTATAAAGATTATGTAAAACGCAGCAATTTGTGTCTATAATAGATTGGTTTTTTATCACGAATCCCTGTCAGAACCTCAATGCTTTTATGGAAACAGCTTAAGTCATAATACTGTACAATAAAAACTTGAGCAAAAATACGTTTAATTTAAACCCAAAAAAAAATCACACAAGTATTAATTAAACAATAATACGCTAATCACCTAATTGTAATTGCATAACAATGAAAATAGCGAGTAAGCGATAACAATATTAAAACGCTTCAAATTTTCAGACCAAATTCCCAGGATTAACGCGTATGTAATAAATTTAAAATTTTATAGTTAATATTTTTTGTTGATGCATAAAAATACCGCTTATAAGAATAAACTAAAAAGTATTATTACACACATTGGAACATATTACGCTTGTTTATTTATGCTATACATTTATAATTTAGCGCTAGTAAAAATATCAAACCGCAAATTAAACTTTTTAAAACAGCGTTCTGTATAATGTCAATGTAAGAACTTTCGAAATTATTTCCCATAAATACATACTGCCATTCCTTGAGGCCTTCCGCACAAATAAAATAAAATGTAATACTGTACAGTGTACACTCTCACTACAACTTTCATACTTTATTTTTTTCTTCCTCCTAATTATTTAATTCGTTTTGACAAGTGTGGATTTCTTTTATTTAATTTCTAAATATAATTAACCCTCGCATCTCTTTTCCTATTTCTCTCACTCCACCTTTTATCCCACCCCATTTTATCCCATGCCCTCATAACATACCTCAACTACAGTATTATTAAAATGGCTTTTTTTCTTAAAGAAATAACAAAGAACATACTCGTGATGAAAAGTTTCTTTTTACTAGTACATGCTTAACAAATTTAATTATAAAACAGCAAAAGCTTGAAACCAGGAACTTAAAACACTCTTCCTATTATCTCAGGTGCTTTTTTTTAGTACCATTCTAATATTTCTACTAAATATTTTTTTATATACATTACAAATTGCCAGCTTATTATTACTTTACATTGCATTTTAAATCAGTATAATTTATAACTTTTATTTAACGAATAATAAAACTCTTTATCCGTGCGTGTGCTTGTATTTGAGTAAAGCAAAATTTGTTTACAATGCATATTTTAATAAATTAAAACATTACCACATTTTTTTTTGTTAATTATTAAGCACAGGAATGTTTTCATTTTAATTTTTTTTTGCTTTTTGATATAAATTTTTCTAATTTATAATTCTAAGTACAATATGACCTTA
Organism: Helicorthomorpha holstii; assembly: GCA_013389785.1. Classification (NCBI taxonomy): domain Eukaryota; kingdom Metazoa; phylum Arthropoda; class Diplopoda; order Polydesmida; family Paradoxosomatidae; genus Helicorthomorpha; species Helicorthomorpha holstii. The sequence continues at coordinate 14,210,842 of JAAFCF010006680.1, forward strand.
ATTTAAAAGCTAATAGAATTTTAAAACGTCCACTATTAGTATAAACGGCTAAATTAGAAGTCACGAATTAACGATTTTGATAGAAACATTTTTTCACATGAAAAAGAGAAAGTTGAAGTACAATAAGAATCGTCTTCAACAAAAATTCAATGGTCACGCTCCTACTTAAAAATAATTTCAATTTTAAGAGCAGTTATTAACTTATTATATTTTAAAGACCTTGTTCTTGCTTCGCTTTCGTAACCGTTACAAAACATTACTGTATTTAAAATATTTCTCAGCCGAAACACTTTGAGATTTAAAAGTAATTTCGATACAAAGAAAAACAAATTTTGATAAGATCGACAAAAATCAACCATTCTTCACTAAGTTTACATGATTAGCGTTTTAAGACTAGGCAACCAAAGGAAATAACGCCCTGACAAGCACACAAATATCGCCTTACGCAAACATGAAACATCCGACATAAGTTATACTACAACATCCGAACAGAAATTCATTTTCTGCCATACCATGTCAGCGTAAAATCACTTTAAAATGGCAAATTAGACATTTTAAGATACTAGTGTAAATCCTCATATTTAGCCCACCAAAAAAGTTCATTAATATAATCAAGTCTGAAATTTCTGCAAGGACCCCCTCACCAAAATTTGATCTTGGGTGCGCCAACCCAGTAATAATCCACAATAGCACCGTTAATTTAAACTTAAAAATTGTTAAATCAAATGTAGTAAACAATTGATTTTTTTAAATATACATGTTTAAATTATAAAACTAATCGCTGATAGCAGTGAATTAACGGCTGAGTGATTTAGTAAATCGGCTATTGAATTGGTGATGCGAATCTGACAACATTTATAACACACTTTACATGCTACTCCATCAACTCTTACACACGTTATGTATTAAAAACACGTAGTTGCTGTAGTAATATTATTTATAACATCGGCTCTTGTGATCCAAAACGGTCACATATTCATACAACAATGTACATGCTTTACAACTATGCTTTTTTCATACATAAATTAAAAATAGACGACACAATAACATTTTTGCATCAAGTCAATAGCCTAATTACCAATTACAAATTATTATGAAATTATTGATGTTTGCGAGTAAAACTGCTTGAATTGATAAATATTCGATACTCATAATTTAGCAATATTATATTTGGCAATTTCATTTGCCTTTCAAATGAGCCCTGGAAACAAAACTAACAATGGATTTCAGCATACACAAGTATTGTCCAGTTAGAAATTAATATAAAAAACATTTAATAAATTTACGCATGCGCAGATACGATTTAGTTGTTTTCAATAATTGTCCTTTGTAATGTGTTAATTTTATACAGGGAAGTCAAAAACTAACATTTCCACACATTAAACAGACCGTCCAATTATGTCCAGGACATATAGTACAAGTACACATGATGCAATTAAATATTTTCGACTAAAACAATAGTGGCAACAGTCGTATTTCATCAACAACAAAATACAAACAAGGAAACGGTTTAACCAAGCGTAGAACATCTAAAACAACTACATTTAGAAAAAATATTAAAAAAAACAAGCTATTATTAAAAAAAAAGGTTTTAAATTGACTTGATGATCAAACTGTGTATTTTTTTAAGTCAATGATCACGACTGATAATAATAATAATCAATTATTATTAAATAAAACTTAAAAAAAAATTAAAATTCAAAGTAAATTTGTTAAGATTATTACATGATATTACTGATAAAGAAAACCTAAACCAATGGAATGTTTAGCATTACTGACATTTGAAATTTGATGAGCTAGCAATGTATTTGCTTATCGTGATAAAAATATACGTAATAATATAATTCTAGTTTTAGTGCAAGATTTTCTTGTTAACAAATTCATTACTAATGTTAGTCATACAATTGGCAATACTTCTGGTTAGAAATGGCTCAAAGAATTAAGCGATTTCAAGTTGAGCAAGAAATGGTTATGTTACCGACATTGAATGGCTTATCATAAAAAAAGCTTTGAGCGAACTTATTAAACACACCATAAGAAATTTGAAATTTAGCTTGTTACAAATTATAAGAAAACAACTCATTGTACTTGATATAAAAATAGTTTAAATAATTGACCGATTTCTGTCAATAAAATTTATTCAACTCAATGTAAAAACAATATTTATATTGATAAAACATAACTGTATATTATATTCTAAAAAAAACCCCTCTCTTCAGGAATTACATTTCACCATCTCAATTTCAAGATTTATTTTTGTCTTCATTGAAAAGATTATTAAGGCCAACTAAGCTGAATTTAAGCAAATATCTATAACTCACAGGATCAGCAGAAAATTGCTTTCATAACTAACTTTGGTAATTGTAACCATCTTAGTTAAACACAATTGCCCAATTAAAAATTCTGCATAACAGATAAATACCTATTCAAGGAAAGACAAACATGAATAATTTAAATAAGTCATCAAAACAAATGCATTAATAATCGGAATGAAACCAAAACATCATACAGTAAGTACAGTATACAATGTATCGATTTCAACGTTCCTTATAAACATAGTTAACTTAATTCAAAAAACGATGAGTTAGAAAAAAAAATACCGGTATCTAAGATTTTTGTCAAAAACTAATTTACATTTTTTACAAGCATGTACTGTATAATATTATCAAGTCTTAAATTGCCCTTATAGTTAAAGCCATCATTAAAATGACTAAACCTTCTTAACAACGCATGTCTCAATTCTTAAAATGAATATATTAATGACAAAAAAAAGTATAATCACAAATTCTATCTTTGTCAATATTCATCCGACTATTCCTTAATTTAAAATTTTAGGGAAAAAATGCCATGTCTTGTTAATGGAAAGATAACCTGCATTAATGTTGTAATTCCTTTAATGATAGTCATACCGTTTCCTAGTGTATATACAGTAAAATGTATGAATAACTAATAAACATGCAAATTATGTAATAAAACACGTTACTCGTGAATATAATAGAAGTTAATATAGATGTGTAACCCACTTCACACATAAAAAGCATTAAAAACCATAATTTACCAAAATAAATTAAAAACAATTTTTTCAGATAAACATAATTTTAATCAATTTGGCTAATTTATTGTCAAAATTTCCAGTAATGTTACATTCTTTAGTAACACACAAATAACTTAAGATATCAAATTATTAGACATCGATGCACATCGCTTTTATAATAAGAAAAAGTACCTAATAAACCGGCAATGTATATGATATAATTATGGTTCGTCCTAGTTAGGAAAATACTGTATTGGTGTATAGCGTACGGGGTGGGGGAAAAGATATAAAAAAGAATATCTAAAAATGGTTGGTGGGCGAAGAAGACAAAAAAGCGGCTGTGTGTATGATTCAGTTTACATAAACAGCTAAGAGCTACAACTTAAATCACTTTATAGCAAAGCAACAACAGGTGAATTACTATATTTACTCTTCCAACTGATGAGGATATACAAGTATACATTATAATGTAAAAGAATCGTAGTGGACAACAACACAACACCAATGGACACCATCATTTAAATATTAAAAACAAATTGAAAATTCAAACTGGATTAATTGCAAAAATTAGCTCAAAGCAATTCTTATTAAGAAAATAAAGGACAACAAGGAATAAAGGTAAGAAATTATTTGTTTCATAAAATTTGAAATATTATATCTACCATTATTTATGTGCAGACTAAATATAAGAATAAAAATATGACTCCTTATAATTAACTTGCAAATTTGTTTAAAAAGTCCCTTATATATTTGCATAAACTGCACATTGCTTAAATAATAATAAAAAATATAAGATGAATAAATTAGAAAATAATTTTCACTGATCAATTTTTTTGGACAATGTAATGGTATGTTAAATAAATTAACGAGTCTCTATTTGATTTAATTGCAGTTAAATTAGTTTCCTTTGCAAAGGAATTTCATCCTACAAGATGTACTGTATTTCTATCGAATCTTGCTTTCCTTATTTCACTTTATAGAAGTAAAAAGTAATTAAAATTTTGATTACTTCGTTTGCTACAGTTTTTTCCTCATTCTTTGTATGATAAACTGTTTTTAATTTGGAGAAAAACATTGTTGATGCAAATTATAAAGATTAATTATAATAGACTTTAAAAAAAACCTAAGTTAATCGACAAATTATTTGCGTTAAAAATCACGAAAACTTTTATGTATAAAAAGTGAACTCCAGTATATATTATACTAATAGATGAAAGCGAGATTTTAGTCATATTGTAAACTGATTTATGTTGATGAAGCTCGTAAACGCTACTTGAATTATTTATTAGCTACGAAAAATTAAAGAAAACTTCCTTATTCCATTTTATTTGAGCAAATAGCAGTTGTATACCGTACGAACTCCTAACATAAGTAATTGTAATCATTTGTTCAACATTATATTAATGTCAAAAACCACTATTTATAGTTTATGACAAAAACTCAGTTACAACATCCATTCAAAAAAGAAATAGCGGTATACTTTATAAAAAAATATAAACTTATGTCGCTAAAACTAGTTTATGAAATGATACAGTAGAAACTAGATAATCTAAATTTCCAAAATATAATAAATCATACTTTCTTTTCACTTCGTATTGATATTTTTTGAGTTTTAATGTCAAAACAATTTATAAAAACTTATAAAACATTGCCATAAATATTTTTACAACTTGTATATATTATCACAAAATCTAAACATGGCTACAGTAAATCGTGGGAGCTTATAGTATAATGATGACTTAAATAAATTGAACCATTTAAGAATCTAAAATCTAAATAATTAAATATCAATAACACACAATATTTATAGCTTACTAAATCACAAATTGTAAATCTAAAAAAGGATAAGTTACTACAGTAGAATTACTAAATTTTAATAATTTAAAAAAACATTAATTCTTTTGAGAGGACAAGAAATTGTGACATTTAAAACCCAAAGTCGTGGGTCAATATAGCGCACGTTATAGCGACGCCATTTACGCCTTCAAACATAAAAAAATTACTATAAGGAATGATTAAGATTTGGTACTGTAGTCTGTATCTCTTGAACTTTTCAGTTCTTATATGTCAATTTGCATTCGAGGTCATAGCAGTTTAACTTGTAATATAATGTTGTGCTCATAAATTACATCTGAATGAGGTACCACCTACAAACCCCCTACAAAATGATTTTCATTTGTTTTATAAGATAATACGAAGACTGAGATAAAACTTTCACTTTAATCCTTTTGATTTTATAAAAGTTAATGTACAGGGAGCGACTACTCTGCGATTCGTATAAATTACAATTAAACATTAAGCGCCTCCAGCAAACCGTGGTTAATGATAATCAAAAGTAAAACCACCGCAATTCATAAACATTATATCATGGGTCATAAATTTTCAACCTGTTTACTAAATTTAAACTGCCTACTATTTGACTTTCATTTTCATTAAATATTCTGTGACGAGTGAATCATTTCTTTACATCAAAATTGAAAACGACGGATGTTGTTTAAATAAAAACGTCAAAAAAGTTACTATTTTCCACACTTCAGCGTTACAATAGTTTTGCTCATTGTTAAAAATTAAACTAATTAATTTATTTTTGATGCTGACAGGGTTGCAAAATGAAAAGGCTCAACGCTAGTGTTTTCTTCTTGATATTGCTGACAGGTAAACAACAACAAAAAAAAGGAATAACTTACAATCCTCTACCACTCCTCCAAAACGTTTATAATTAAAATATAAAATAATGTACATTTATAATAGCAAACCAGTTTGCTTATGTTCTCGTGGGAGTCCGTCGATAAATATATAATTAGGCCGCTTTAAGTATCAATTAGTAAAACAAATTCCAAATTATAATTAATATATTGTCGATATAATAAAAACTAATAGTTTTCTAATTCTCATAGGAAATGGGCATAATCTACAATTTTTTTTGGTATTTTATAGGAATAAATAAGACTTTCGCAATAAATGGCACCGCCAGTGCTCTTCCTACAAATATGACAACTTCAGAAGGCTCAAATGAAACCAATAAAACAGTAAAAGTAAGTCAATTTGTATCCTGAAACTAATTGCAAACTACTTGATAACCATATTATGTATTCTTAACAGAGGTCATTTGATTTCCCAACAATATTTTATCCTGGTCCTGATAATCGCTTTATTACAATGGCACCGATGCCTAAACTACCAATTAATATTCTTGAAAATACTATTAATAATAAAAACAAGCTAAATGACATATCATTTGATCATCAGCTGATCGAGGAACCCCCAACTGCGACTACGCGGCCTACAGCCAATGTGCAAAAAGTTGGCATTCACGCCGAGCAAGTTAACAATTTATCGCCAAGGATTTTCATTGACCTGAGTGCACCTGCACGCCAAAGGCAGCAACAAATAAGTAAAAGGCGAAGACCAACGCAAAGTCGCCGTGTTCATATTCATAATGACGGCCAACGCTTGACTGACAATTCGTCATCGCATCGGTTACATTCGAATAAATTTAGAAATGAAAAACCTCTACCAACAACCTTTCGTCCTATTAATCCCTTCATTTACCAACACCCAAACAGTAAAATACAGTCATTTAGAGTATATTTGAAAACATTTTTACATCAATTAATTTTTAGAGAAATTTCAGCTGGCGAGTTTCCCAGTAAGAAACAATCTCAACTCTCACAGGCAACAACATTTTGAATTAAAGTCACAATCACCGCAAACTTCTCAACGTCAAACGCTGAAAAAGTTTTCTACGCAAAGCGAATTCAATAATGAACGATCACACGATGAATTTCGTTGTCCTGCTAAAGGTAAAACTGGATATTTTGCTGATGTTCAAAGTGGATGTCAGGTATGTAACAGCTTTCTTTTGTATTGAATGAAAATATCAAACCAATATTCAAAATTTTAGAAATTCCACATCTGTCATAACAACAGAAGGTTTACATTTAAGTGCCCGAGTGGAACCAGATTTAGCCAATCTCATCTAGTTTGCGATTGGGAACGCAGAGTTAAATGCTCATGAAATTCAGTGTGTATTAACATGAAGCAATTTAAACAAAGATGCCATATAATTACTTTTAAGCTCAACAATGTTTGCACAAATAACGTTACTTATTTAACATATTAACTTATTATCTAACTTAACCTATAAAAAAGATAAAAAACTTAGGGAGTCACTTACAGATTTTTGAGAGCCCGCCTACAAATATTCACGGTCACTTTTTAAACTTCATCGCTGAATTTTAACAGATGTAGTATTCGCAAAATCGCTGGTTTAAAAATATATTTACAATTGCGAACTTCATTCTCTAATATTATCAACATTATTCATTACTTACTTTACCATTGGAATCATCTTTTCCCAAAAGTCACAGCAGATGATGCTTGTCTAAATTCTATAACAAGAAATTTCATTAAAAACAGTTTTATGTTCAGATAATAATTTTTTACCTTGAAGAAACATTGAAGTTTACCATAAAAATTATACGGTAGATTAATTCTTTAATTAAACCACCACTGCTCACGCGCGAAGAACCTGCCGAAAATAAGAACCAACTGATAAAAAAGTCTAAAAAAAACCGCAAAACATAATTCGACCTTGTCTTGACATCGTTGAACATTCGCAGTACTGTTAATCTGTACTTCATCTGTGATTCTGTCTACTACCGTATTTATTTTTTCTCACCTTCATCAAACTAAAAATAAAATTCATAGATAACAATGCTCAAGTTACTTATTGCCCAATTAAACACAAAATGATATTGATGTATTTTCAATAAATAGCTCACGATGTACACAATGCCTTGATAACTTTTAATTTTTTAAAATAAAATACAATAACTGTTCTCTTCGTTATTATTCGCCATTTCCCATGCTATAATTACATGTTTTACATCAGATTAACAGTTTAATAGTACGCATTTTTAAAAATATGTTTGTAATTTTTAGCAATGCATATTGGAAGTGTCGATATCGCATCATTAAGCAAAAATTAGTTTTCGAATGGGTACACCATACTGGCAACGAAAAAACGCCCAAAAATAAACTGGCTACATTAAAACAATTAAATAATCTAAATCAAAACTAACTTGCTTTCAACGTTGAGTGTTTGGGCTTCAAATCTTTGGCCAGAATAATTTCTTAACACGAAATACCGCTTACATTTTCTAAAAATAAAGCTGATCTTATTCTTGGATTCAAAAGTTTTATACAATTATGTTCAAATGCTCTAAGCACATCACAATCTACAGCGTTCAAATTTGACAATTTTTCATCCTGCAACTACTCCTGATTTTCCATTACAAAAGTTCCAAAATTGGGACGTTTTGATCGGGAAAAAATATTTTCAAGTTTAAAAAAATAAATATATTTCTTTGCATTCATAGATTCTGATAAATTTAGAATTTTTCAAAAAACGTGTTTCAAAAAGTGCTGAAAAATATTTTTGAAACAAGTGCTATACTTGTAAACTAGACACAACACATGTCTATAAAACAAAAGGTACTCGAGAAGAATTAAAACAATTTCTAAAAAAATATGCAAATAAAATCTGTCATAAATAACAAAAATTAATACCTGAAAACTGGATTTAAGATACTAGAAAGGCTTTCACATTGAAAAGCCTTACGGAAGGCGGTTCTTGAAATTATTTTTTATAGATTATCTGCTATACCGTATATTTAGTAGAATATTATAATGTATATAATTTATTTCATTTATTTTCATTTCTTCGCCACTGGATGAGCTACAAACGATAAAGACCAAATTAGAAACTTGAAGAAAGCACATTAGCATTAAAAATAATACGTACGTTTATAGAACTCAGCTAAAAATCGGACTTCTGGCAGCAATTGATGAACTTTGTTAGCAATTTTCTCCTCGGAAACCCTACTGGCATCAACATTCCAAAGCTCCACAACATCATCTCGTTCACGTACGCTAACACATACGCCACAAATATCGTCTTCTACATTATTCCAAATATTAGACAATTCTATCTTAATATACGGCTAATAAAAACAATATTTCTAACTGGGATCGACGCATTCTGAAAATTGTTCTCCTATTATAGCCAATAACAATTCCTTCCAAACTGCTGGCTACACAGAATAACGATAAGCATAAATAAACGTTTTAAAATAAATTCACCATAAATTTCAATACTCACGGTGTCGTTCTTGTCGCACTTCATTTTCCAAGCTCCACCATTCAAGTTGCATTCATCTTCCCTAACGTAAAAAAAAGTCAATAACTCAGATTTTGAAATTTTAGAGCCAACAATGATAAAATACTATATAACATTAATTACCAAACGGGCCTTCGGTCACCTCTCATTAAGTAATAAGCAAATCGAGTGCCAAGCTTAGACACATCCGGAATATGATTATAAACGCTCCAAAATTTTTGAACAGTTTGCACCGTGTAAATCTTTTTTAAATTAGCTTCATATTCGTCGACCGTAGCATCTTTAGTTGTCCTAAAAATCAAACAAATTTGTTACAATTTATTTAATATGACATTGCTTACAATTGCAATACATATTAATGTTTTCGACATTTTAAAACTTCTGCAGTAAAACTGATTATTCTTTTACATTACATCATGCGGCCGTTACTGCATTGTAAAACTATAAATTAAGACTTAAAAAAAAACTTTTATTTCGTAACTTGCCAAATTGTATATCTTAGATCTACTTTTAATCATTAAGAATACAGAACTTCAATTGAATTTCATTATAATAAAACCGAAGAAGCAGTCAACGTATAACCATATCAAACCATTCGTAGCAATATTAATTTCTCACCAAATGCTGTACTGTATTTTCTGTCTAAACTAGCATTTTTAATTATACGATATATTCAATATTCAAACAATGTATTCGGGGATAATTACAGATACCGGTAATAAAATGATGATGAGATGTTTTGACTACGTGATTTCACTGACATTCATTTCATCTAATTTCAAAGGTCATAATAATACTGCATGGAATAAGCAGACGATAACATTGCCTGACGTTAAACAACAACGTATTTTCAATTTATTTCAAGCAAAATACGTGACATTGAAGTTTAAAGGTGACCAAGCATTTGAAAACAGGTGTCAATGCACCAACTATCTATGTAACCATCAGACAATAATCCAAGAATATTGTTTTAGAAACAGTGATCTAATAATACATCGAAATTGACAGCATATTTTGGTTTCAATACTCAAAATTTGGATTGTCTTTAATAAGAATCGACATACCAAAATGCATCATTATTATTATTAGAGGTCGAGGGCATCCTCACCTACTGTCTTAAAAAGTCAACAACATAGATGAAGGGCAAGGTCAATTCAGTCAACAACTCCTTATTCATTATGCCAAAATCCCAAAATTTATATGGTTGACAACCAATATCGATCTTACAACTAAAAATAAATCGATCATATACTTTGTTAAGTATTACAAAATCGATCATCTTAAACAAAAATATATCGATACATCGAGCTGCCCAGCATTCAAGGTAACTTACCTATTGACATATTTTACGTTAAACAGAACTCAATTTCGATTTCATTACTGTATTCTAATATTTTCAAGAAACTTTGTGGTATTTGTGACTTACTTGTCAAGCCAAAATGTCCATGGACTATTTAACGGCACTTCACCATCCATATCGTCGCCATTCTTATCAAATTTCGGATTGTATTCGGTTTCTTTTTCACCCGTCATCAGACCAACACTATCCGGCTCCGCCATCATCATTTCGACCCCGCAACAAGCGATAACAAGTCTAGTGAAACCTGAGGGAGGAACACGTAGTAGGCGGAGTAAACCAGCTGACAGATGACTTAACGGCGATTGCATCAAATTACTGCTGCTATTATCGGATTGGCTCTTTTGCGAAACTTTCAATTAAATCTATTTACGAAAAAAAAAAATTAATCTAATTTATTTATTCATCAATGGCAAACCATATAATAACTAAATTATTAATTGTACCCTACAAATTAAAAATACAGAATTAACAAAATTATTATCGAATTTTTATACCAAATTTGATATATGGGGCGATATACTTTTGTCTCATTCCATACTAATGAAGTTACTGTATAATCCATCAAAACAATGGACTTTTGCAACTTCTCATAAATACATTATAAATGTTTGAAATTTGTTTGTATATGCATTTATACTGTATACATTTAATATGCATTTAAAGCATAAGAGTGATAACTTATTATCTGTATATGAGAATATCATCAACAGAATAATAGTGTACCAGTACTATAAATTAAGACAATGTTAGGTTAATGTGGATTATAATTCAGTTATTAATTCTTATTTAATGAAAATTTCTGATAATAACAATCAATGTTATTATTACGAGACTATCAATAAACTTTTATAAATGCCTATAAACTGATCACACAATCTTTATAGTAACGTAACTAAATGTTCAGTAATTTTAGTAAACGTTAATAGAGTACATCAATCTTACGGTGTTCTTCATTACAAATCCTTGGTATAAGATTCATCACTTTGAAATGCTTTAACAAAAAATCATTTATTGTATTTAGTTTGTTACACAACAACAGTTTTCATCCAAGATTATTTTTTACTAACTTATCAAAATAATTATGTACACGTAAAAAAGCAAAACGTTTCTAAGAGGGATGAGAAATTATTATTTAAGTGGTGTTTTTAACTTGTTTTTTCTCGATGACCAGCGGGTCTGATTTATACAGTCCTCCAACCAATACCTTTAAGTTAAAGTCATATTAATATTAAAGTTGTAGCCTGTTCAACTAAAACCTATTAACGTATCATATTACTTGGCGTTTTATCATCTCTAAATTCTCTTCACCAAATTTAAACAATTTCTCGATACTTTCTTCACTCGATTCAACCTTGTTTTTACGAAACTCTTCTTGAACACGACGAAGAAAATAGCTTCTGTCAAAAACAAGACAAGTTTTATTATACAGTTTTGCAAAATGCAGCATTGTGCATGAGAAGAATGTAATTATATGATTCATTTACCTATAGTTATATGAACTGAATTTGCTGCTTTCACGTAATAGTTGTCGGTATAACGACAAAACCTGAGGTCTAGCTATCGCCATGCTTGAAATTTCGAAAAGTTGCGTAGAAATATTGTAAACACAATCTTCTAAAAGTCCACAGAAATCAGATTGTCATTCGAAGTCTACTTATAATAATGATAATCGATCACTCGATATTTAACAATTGTTTAGTAATCGATAGTGCTTTAAACTACTTTTACAAACACGCCTAATCGACAAATAAAACATCAGTAAGTATCTAAATATCGTAATCAAGATCTGAATCGGTGATTAACTTCAGCAAGGCTATTTTGTTGTTGGGCTGGGACAATGGGAGTGGGACTAAGACAATCACTAGAACCACACAAAATGACGTCACATTTACGTGAAAAGCATTAAATTTGCAAAATGGAAACGCGAAGTGGTTTGTTTGTGCTGCTGTTGTCAGTATTTTTGTATAATTTACCATATGTTTCTGCTGTTGGGTTCGACGCTGGAGATGTTATTGCTTTAATACTTGGTTTATTCATCAGTGTTATTGGTATTTTAGCTTGTTTAGGATGTTATGCTAGAAGACAGAGTGGTCTTTGGTAGGTTGTGATACACACCCCCATCATCATGTAGTAATCAAATATCGACCAAAGAACTCATGTGATTTCATCTAGTTCAACATGTCATCTTATGAAAAAACTTTTTGGTATAACGAGACTTCAAAGTCATCCGTTCAGAAATTGTTTGTCCACCTCAGCTATGAGACAGAAATATCAGTGATAACGAAATTAAATTGAAAAGAATACTTTGATCAAGTATTAATGGAAAACATCGCAGAAGATGCATGGGAACATCCACTATATTGACTTCAACACTTGCCGACCATATAAAAATAACAATACACAACATGTTAATTTACGTTTATTAAGTGCTAATTAATCAACCAAAATGGTTTTTCGTGATTTTGTGATGCGCTTCATGCGATTAGTGCAAATTTAATTTGTGATTTATGATTCTATTAATTGTAAATTGATGAATTACTATGATTGTTAATTAAAATGGTTAATAATTGTATTGAATGTTGTCATCGAATATGAAACCAGGGGCGTTGCCTTTGGAAAGTAACTGTACGATAAAGATCAAATTTAACAGTCGCAAACTTAAATTTCACTTGGAAAAAAAAACCCCCTCTCCAACATCTGTTTTTATACTGAAAATGAATCGTAATTCATAAACCTTAATTTCAGCTAGTGTCAATTGTCAAATTTCATTGTCTAGATTTTTGAAGGTATCCAATTTACTCGAACAATTGCAGATAAAATATTAACAAATCACTATAGAAAGTGTATTTAATTGCACTTCACAAAATGTTAAAGATAACAATCTTTATCATTTGGTTTTCACTTGCAGGTAAATTAAGATTTTAAGTGTAATAATGAATGCTATGCAGCAATTTGTTCGTGATGATTTAAATTCTAACAGAAAGCTATGACATAAAAGGAGGACAACTGCATTTTGAAAAGGAGCCACCATACAAAGTTGATTTCTCAAACACCCTGGGAGCAAAAGTTAGCTGTGTTGCTAAAGGAGATGCAGATAAACCGACTGTCAATTGGACCCTTTCCGATGGAACTGTAATCGATTCAGTACCAGGATTAAGAGAGATTCATATTAATGGGGATCTCATTTTTAACCCATTTCGACCAGAAAACTACAGATTAGATGTTCATTCTGGTATTTATCGTTGTGTGGCTGCAAATTCAGAAGGTCGACTACTTAGTAGAGAAGTTCATGTAAATGGAGGTTTGGAAATAATCTTTAAAATTTATTGCCAAAAATATCTTAAGTAAACAGCTATATTCTTTTATTTAATTTACAGCTATTATTCAGTCTCTGGATATTAAGGTTTATGACACTTACGTGAGCGAGAAAAATACAGCTGTGCTAAGTTGCCAAATTCCGAAAGTTTTAAGTCATTTTGTCAAAGTTGTTGGTTGGATTAGAAATGACAACTTGCTTATTAAATCAACGGTGGATAGCTGTGAGTAGTTTTAAATGTTAAGCTAAAACTAGTAATATTTTTCCTAAATATTCTAGCATCAAACAAGTATGCCGTAATGCCAAATGGAGATTTACATATCTACGATGTCACAGCAGCTGATTCAGGAACGAAGTACCAATGCAAAACAGTTAATTCGCTCACTGAAGAAGTACAGATTAGCTCAAATGCTGGTCAAATATTTGTAAATGGTACGAAGCTTACATCTTATTAAGTTATGTTTAAAATGTTCATTATAATCTATTTATCAACAAAGTCGCCAGTGGTTCATCGGCTCCAAGGATCATAAATACAAATGAAAATATAATTGCTTTTGAAGGGAGTTTAGCGGTTTTGCCCTGTGTTGCTCAAGGCAATCCAACTCCATCTGTGAAGTAGGTAGTCATTACATACTTTTTAATAATAATTTAATTATAAAAAAGTTTTATTTTTAGATTTTATAAGAGACATGTTTCTGGTGAATTGTTACCTCTTAAAACCAACAGTCAAATAAGTATTGCAAAAAGCGCCCTCATCATCAAAAACGTTCAAACAAATGATGATGGAATATATGTTTGTAAAGTAGTAGATACGTTAAACAACTTACAACTGATATTCAACTTAACTGTTTATGGTAACGTTTAAGCGGTATGGTATTTGTATTTTATATTAATTTCATTTAAAAATTTTATTTTACATAGCACCGATCTCTGCTACTATAATTCCTAAACGTATTGATGCTAAAAGTAATGATAAAATAACATTTACCTGTGAAGTGGATGGTCAGCCCGTAAACTCAATTCGTTGGTTTCACAATGGAAAACCTATACAAAACAAAATAGGAAATAAGTTAACAATAGAAAATGTCCAAGAATTTAATCGGGGAATATATCAATGCATGGTGAAAAACGAACAACAAATGGTCCAAGATGCTGCTGAACTTCATTTATCTGGTTAGGCTCTAGTATTACATTTTATTTGAAATTTATAATATACGAGTATTTAATTAGAGGTGGCCCCTTACTTTGTGGAACATTTTGAAAGCGTAGCTAAGATGCCAGGTTCAACTGTTACGATGAAATGTGCAGCAAAGGGAATTCCAACACCATCAATTGAATGGAAATTGTATGACCGAGTTATATCGAATGGATTCCTTACATCTGTAAACATTATACACAACGCTAGCGTAACGATTAGCACATTAACTATGCATAATATAAAAACCGAAGATGGTGGATTATATAGCTGTGTAGCTTCAAATTCTGCAGGAAGTACAGAATACAGTACTAGAATCAATATTTATGGTATTGTATTCCACAGTTATACATCTGTACCATATAATCCAACCATTACAGACATAAAACAACCATATCAAAAATTATATTTTTTAAATTAGGTGACCTGGGTGTACGAAATGTACCAGATTTGTTAGCGATATCCGACGGTTTGCTTAACTTAAACTGTCCTTATTATGGTTATCCTATAAAAAATGTAGCTTGGAAAAAAGGTAAGACGTGATATTTATTTCTCTAAAAAATTAAAATTTACGTTGATCCTTTCTTGTAGATCACCGAAATTTGCCTGATGGTATGCGACAAATTCAGTTTGAAAATGGATCTTTGATTATTAGTGATGCTGATAAAATAACGGATGCTGGTCAATATACATGTTTTGTTAAGGATAATAAAGGAAAAACGTTTGAAGCAAAACTGAATACAAGAATTTTAGGTAAACAAAAAGCAAATATGTCGATTTTTAAATACCAATCTCTTGTGTTTATAAAGTTAACTTAACAAAATTCAAAAACAGAAATGCATAATTAATGAAGGTAAGACGAAGTGGTTCTTTTAATTGTTCAATTATAGTTCCACCCAAAATTGTACCATTTGAATTTCAAGATGAACTTTTACGAGAAGGAATGCGAGCTCGACTGCAATGTGTAATTAGTGAAGGAGATCTGCCATTAAAAGTTGAATGGCTAAAAGATGACAACAAAATTTCAAACGAGCAGGGAATTTTAATCAATACTCTGGACGACTTTTCTACTATTTTAACTATTCACAGCATAACCCCTAAGCATAATGGAAAATACACTTGCGTTGCCAGCAACGATGCAGCCACTGTCACATACTCTACTCAGTTATCAGTTAACGGTAAACAACCATGTTTTCTGTCTCCCTTTTCTTATAGTACCACCCAAGGTGATCCCATTCTCATTTCTTGACGACCAGTTTTACAAAGGGATGAGATCACTGGTCACCTGCGCCATTAGTCAAGGAGACCAACCACTCACTTTCGAGTGGTTGAAGGATGGAAAGGCCATTCCGACGAATATGGGAATAGTAACCAGAAAATATGACCAAAATACTGATTCGCTTAGTATTGAAAATGTGGACTCTCGCCACTCTGGCAACTATACTTGCATTGTTAGAAATGAAGCTGGAAAAGCTATACATACAGCTCAGCTGTTGGTTCGCGGTAATTTCAACTGCCGGCCTTCTAATATTTCAAAAATGTTGTTTTTAAATTGCAGTTCAACCAAAGATTGTGCCGTTTCAATTTGGAGACCTTCACTATGAAGGATCTCCCGCCAGAGTGGTGTGTGGCTTGCAGGAAGGAGACGCACCAATCCACTTCTCGTGGTTGCACAACGACCAGCCAATCAGTAATGGTGGCTCTATTACAATATTTAACGCTGATGGGTTATCTAGCATTTTGTCCATAAGTAGTTTAAAAGCCGCTTTACATGCTGGAACGTTCACATGCATAGCCAGAAATGGAGCTGGTGTTGATCGGCACAAGACGATGTTACATGTGAATGGTAATGTTGATATTGCACATTCGTTTGGTTAATTCCAGTAGCACCGAAGATAGTGCCATTTGCGTTCCAAGGGGATCATGTGTTCGAGGGAGCATTGGCCCGCTT